>OY796656.1:49229011-49829011 GCA_963680705.1 Rhagium mordax | reverse complement strand
ACTATTTGGAATATGAATAATAATCACTGGACAATGAATTTTCGAATGACTTCAAATACCAGTTTCGAAATGTGTTCCATATTATAAATAGACAAATAAATTGTTTTTGATTTTTCACACTGACGATTCGTTCAATTTAGAATTTAGGTTATGTATCGCTTGTTGCACAGAACATATTTTATGGTTTGACGTTCATTAATTTTCAACTGCGCATGAACACTCTCTCAGTCATAGCCACAGAGGTAGGGCTTGTAGAGTGAACTCTCTTCACTCCACTCTAGAATATTAGAACGCTCAAATAATTGCTGTGTATACTCCTAATGCTATATCCGAACGACTATGGACCAAATGGAGTGATTGACATAGCCGAACTTACCTATAGTAAAGACTGCAGAGCAGAAAAGAAGAACTTATATAATGCCAATTATAGAATGTTGTTTTACATTTTACTTTGGTACATACAAATAATACTTAATATATGCCAAAATATAACAATTCAATGTAATAAATACACTAGTAAAAAACTGAAATATTTTAGATATATCTACAAATTATAACAGATTTCTATTTTTTATATGTAGATTATTTTTGTCTTCGCTGCCTTCTACTTTTTCAACTACTTGATTTTTAAAATATGTTTTGTGTGACATTTGAAATGGGCATTCCATGTGAGTTATACAGCATACTATTACGATTAATTAATTCGAAACAAATATAGCGTCCAAGGTTTTAAAAACCAACATTCGACATTCCACGGATTCCAAACTCAGATCTTCATCATTATCATTAAATGAATCATCAGAATTACCATTTACTTTGAATAAACCTTGCGATTTCGGTCTTGCCATTAATAAAATATATAATATATTTCTTTTAACATTTTATTCTTAATTTGTAAACTAAGTTTAGTAACCGAACTATTGTTAAATATTCTTCTGTAATTGTAATAAACAAATTCCAGCAGTTCGGGACATAGTTTTTTGTGTTGTTTACATATAACGTATAAGGGCAAGTGGTCTATAGTTTAATGGTTAAGGTTTAGTATATCTGGCTAATTGGTAGGTAAATTCGTGCCCCACCTTAGCAAAATTTTTTATTTTCAAATTATCCCCAAGAAGTAGTTCCTAATTCCATTATTACCTGTAGGATCCTGTTGCCCTCCTCTAATAAATTAGAATTCTGAATTTCAGAGGATTGCTTTGGTAATTTGGAAGCAGATTATTTTATTGCTCTCTATGCCATTTTGACTTTGTGCGCTACCACATGATATGTATATTTCATTCAAGATCCCTGTGGTCAGGCGCGTATACAAGGGCGGGTCAAGGGGTCATGAATTAAAAAGATACACTAGGTATTATGAGAATATCTGATACTCAGATGTCAGATGAAAACTGATTGAGTTCAAATCTATTAATAAATTTTCAACTACAAAATCATTTTAATAAAAATTTAATATTATGATAATTAGCTACTTGAAACATAGAAAATACTATTTTTAATATAATTAATTTTCAATATCATTAAAATAATTAATTGTTTTATATTAGTTATAAGAAATTAATTTTATTTAATTTCTAGTTGCCATATCTCCTCGCATATCTCTACTACCTTCGTCAGACAATTTTCTGTAAGCTCTTATACAAGGAGTTCCAGAACTTATTAATAATAATTTTTTTACAGCAAAATTCGAATTTTTAAAATAAACAATTAATTAAAGAATTTGCAGTCATGAAAATGTGTGTTAACTAATATCTTGAAAACAACAGATCTAAGGCTTGTATGACACGATACTAAATTTAGTAGTAAAGTCAGTACTCGATTTAGTACTAGAAGTTATTGTATAGTGTCATACACAAATTGGACGAAAACTTGTTACAAGATAGTTAGTACAATTTTAACCAACAAGAATTTAGAACTTGTCCTAATTTCTTGTCAAGAAAAGTAAAAAGTAAACAATGCTGAACTTAGCAACATATGAAATGGATTATTGACTAACTTAATTCAATTAAGTTAACCTACAAAATTGCAAATGTACCGCTGTTGACGTTTATATTGTTTATGAAAGTGAGTTTATGATGTGCTTGTGAGCTTTTTATTTATTTGTTTCAAAATGTCATGGTCGAATGATCACTTATACCATTTAATATTTTTTCAAATTGCTCATTATTAAGCTTTAAAAACTTTTTGTAAGATTCAAGGTCCTTTAACAATTATTATTTAACATGTTTAATACACCACGGCTTTTTTCTCTTCTTAATAACCACTTTCCTGTCCATATTCTTTTTCTTTTTTTACTGCGGCGCATCATTAAAACTGTAACTAATACAGTTAGTGCAGTTCCTGTTAGCAATAATTTATCCATTTATGTTATTTTACAATAATTATATTATTTCATATTCACTGTCACATCTATAATTATTGTCAGTTGTCAAACTTTTGTCATAATGCGCCTGCGCAAATCGTAAATTTAGTACAAGATATTGCAAGAGTGTAAAACGCGATTCTCATACCAATTTCTTGTACTAAATCTAGTACTGAAATTACTACTAAATTCAGCATCATGTCATACGAGCCTAAATAAATTTTGATTTACAGCATATGTAAAATCCTGTTTGATCATAAGTTCTGGGTACCTATATTATTTTTTTTGCAAAAACTAAACAATAAAATATTTTTAAATTTTTTATTTCAAATATAGGTACAATGTGTCCCACTTTTCATGGAGCCACCCTCATATCTCGCTTATCTGATATCCGAATTTTTTGAAATTTTGGTGGTGAATATATACCTATAAAGTGAGTCTTTAGACGTAACCACATTTGATTTTAGTCAGTGGCGTCCGATTCTATGATGGAAAAAGTGGGTCTATTTTTGAAAAAAAAGTATTAGCGATTTTTTTTGAAAAAAACTAGTAAGATATTCTTAATTGGCACCTTTAGAAACCCTTTTGTACAAGATTACATCGTTGTGGGTTCAAAGGTGTTTGAGATATGGGCCGTCAAAAAACAATTTTTTTCAACCTAAAATAATTTTTATCTGTAAAACGGATTGTCATATGAAAAAAATGTATTCTTAATTTTTTGTTTAGAATAATGTATTGCACTAGTATGAAATGACAAAATTATGAATTTTTTAATAAGGCAAAAATTCTAATGGTAGGTATACTCTGGCTAACGAATGTTAGTCGTTGCGTCACAACTGATTGAATGTATCACAGACATTGCAATCTAAATGCTGTCTTTATTGCACGCGCACTGTGTTTATCAAACTGAAATAGGCCCGAACGTCGTCGGCATAACGCCACCTACTTAACAGAAATGCGTCTCTCGCACGCTATGCGTTAGACAAAGGTGGATGCAAGTTTGTCTGAGCGTTTACTACGCGGTACTGGTTTCACTCATAGACGTTGGTTTGTGTCAAGATTGTCAAGAATAAGCAGGCTATAATATTTTTACAGCATACAAAAAAATTTGATGTCAATATAAAATAAATTGTTATTTTCAACATCTATAAGATTAATTTTGCAGTTTAGGTCAATGATATTTTTTTTACTATTATGAGATTGTAAAGGTATAATGAAATATTTTGTAAGTGGAGGATGACAAAAAAAAAACGCAACTGATGAAAGTGTAATGCTAGCTTATTTTTAAGGCTAAGGCTATTTTTATACATATTTTAGTTTTTTTCATACAATAATTGTACTTTTAATGTATATAACAATGGTTCCAATATTTAAATGAATAACTTTCTCTCAAACTGTTTTTTATTAACACTGACATTACTATAATAGTAAAGTGACATTTCTATGTGATAAAGTGCCACTTTTCTAAAAGTTATTTGTGGCATCTTTCTGTATTTTCTTTCTGTTCTTATTTCCCAAATAAGAACAGAAAGAAAGTGCCACTTTATTAAACGAATTTGAATTTAGTAAAATAGCGTATTATTTGTCAAAATGCGAAAAATTTAATTTTTAAACAGTCTAAAACATTAGAACAATTAGAACAAACGTGAAGGCAAGTATACACTGAAAGTTTAGGTCAGGAGGTGCCTGCCCATAATATTTCTCAACATTTTACACGTATTTGCTCTCCCAAAATAGCAATACGTTAATTAATAATAATATTTAGTGTTTAATAATTTTATCATTTAACTTTTCATCGCCGCCACTGGTATAATCGGCCGCCTTGGTCCATACGATTACCAGTGATGACGCAATGACCAACATTCATTAGCCAGAGTATAACAGTAGGTATGCAATTAGAATTTTTGCCTTACTAAAAAATTCTTAATTTTGTTGTAGAATCATTTCATACTAGTGCAATACATTATTCTAAACAAAAAATTAAGAATACATTTTTTTCATATGACAATCCGTTTTACAGCTAAAAATTATTTTAAGTTGAAAATAATTGTTTTTTGACGGCCCATATCTCAAACACCTTTGAACCCACAACGATGTAATCTTGTACAAAGGGGTTTCTAAAAGTGTTGATTAAGAATATCTTACTAGTTTTTTTCTAAAAAAATCGCTAAAACTTTTTTTTCAAAAATAGGCCCCTGTTTCCATCATAGAATCGGACGCCACTGACTAAAATCAAATGTGGTTACGTCTAAAAACTCAATAACAATGTATGTCTAATTAAAGCGCTACTGAAATATGATATTTTGGTTAGGAGTGGTCTATACAGTAGAAGTCTTAAACAACTATCAGTTCAATTCATTTCCTTTTCAAATAACACATAAAAAATGTAAAAACTGTTATTTTACAATTTAAAGCTTTTATTGTTGATAATTTTCATATTTTCATAAAATGTTTATAAAACTATCAAATTCGAATAAAATTCATTAATTTATACTTTTCCCTTAATATGACTGCTAAGGAACTAAACTAAGTTATGATATTTTTACTTTTTTTTGTTTTTTTTTTATAATATATACCTAGTACACATACAATTCTACATGGCCTAGATGCAACAAAAATTATTGTTTTTACGAAAATTATTAATAAAGTGATTTTACTTCTGAAGAGGGGTTGGAACCTTTGGTGTAGAACTTACACTTGGAGTAGTTTTCCACACACACCAAAACACTTTTGCACACACTCGACGCGCGTTTCGCCAACCAAGTTGGCATCATCGGGAGATGATTAAAGTTTTACTTATTATAAATTATTGTTAAAATGTTATGACCACAACGTTACATCTGTAGCGTTTACTTTAAATTTTGAATGCTAGACATCAAAATTATTTACAGGTAATCATAAACAATTGATGGGGTGCGGGGTGCCACAGATGATAATAGTTACACAGACAGAATCTGCTGATGATTTAAAAGAAAAACATAGAATTGAAAATTGCGTCGGTATGCTAAGTAATGTTTTTGTTATATATGGTGTTATATATCTTTTTTTTTTTTTAATAAAAATATTTGAATTAGAAATCCTCTTCTGGAAAACTTCAGACACAATTTAGAACCTGCTCCTCATAGAAAAGGTTGATTTTTTATTTGGAGGGACAGCAGCTCACAATTTAGTTCATAGCAACCAGACGAAATGAGTTTAAATTTCACTTACAACTATATTTTGCATTACAAATTATCTCTTAGAAGTGATTTAGCTGCCACTAGAAATTGTAGGATCCTGTTACCTTCATTCTAACAAATTTTCATTTTCTTGATTTCAAATAGTTGCTTCAGTAAAGTGAAAAGCAGATATTAAACATTTATGAAAAAATATTTATGTTATCAGTGATTAAGTTTTAAAATAATTGCCTATTTTTAAGCATTTTAATCCTTTTTTAGTGTTACAATAATATGTTGCATGTTTTTGATAACCGTGACCTTAAAAAATATAATCTTAACCTGTTACCCTTCTATTACTGTGATACTGTTTTTATCGCTAATAAATTTGCAGTACTTTTTAAATAATTTTAATATTCCACGGATATGCTAATCGACATTAATATAAACTATGTTTAAAAACGTGATGTATGTACAAATTATATTTTTATTTTTAACTGTTTACCACATCTTTATCATTTAAATGTTATTTTTACTTTATCTCTAATGGTCTTGTGATTTTAAGGTAACCCTTTTGTTAATGTTAATCGTTGTCAAATCTATGTGTTGGTAAGGCGCTTCCCGCTTGTGCTCTTCTCATTTATTACTTATTATGAATGACTTTTCCTATTTTATTCAATTAGAACGTCAAAATAATTTTCCATTTAATATTTTGAGGTGGGAAAAAATTACTTTTTCTAAAAATATTTGTTCTTAATTGAAAATATTGAAATAAATAAATATATTAATTAATGAGAGTTATTTTATCATTTTTGTTTCCGTATTGATACATAGTATGAAAAAATTGTGAAATATTATATTAATAATACTAAGATGGTACTAAAATAACACGCATTGACTACTTTTTGAACATCTTTTTCAAGCGGTTGTAGCTTCACTAAAAAACATTTTAAAATTTATTGTTATTATTTTCTATTCAGATTCATGGCTATCGTGAAATTTTACTGATATGATTTTGAAAATAAGTGATTTTTAACATAGTGCAGTTTACTGAAAATTTGTTGTTATCCGCCCTATATTATAAGGAAATAAAAATAACCATTAGAAAAATATTGTTATATTTTTGTAATTATTGAGATTAAACTATCTATTTTTTCTACAGAACTAACAATGACAATAAAAAATATCTGTTGTCTTGGAGCTGGTTATGTGGGCGGACCAACATGTAGTGTAATTGCCTTAAAGTGTCCCGAAATTAAAGTTACTGTGGTGGACTTAAGCAAAGAAAGAATAGCTCAGTGGAATTCCGAAAAACTCCCTATTTATGAGGTATGTGTTATCTATATTACCTATAGTAAACAGAGTTATAGAGGTATCTAAATTATGTTTAATAATTATTTATAGTACCTACCTATAACCCAGTCACTGTTGCTGAACCTGTAAAAAATTGCAAACAAACTGATGTCTGGATGTAGATAGAAAATTGATTATAGAATGATATTTATAAAAGTTTTTCTTTCAGATACTTTTGTCAATTTTAAAAAAGTGGCTTAAAAATTTGATTCTTTGTAAATATCACCATAAATAAGCAAAATATGGTAAAATAGTTGGAAAAATTCAGAATAATTATGTCTGAGGACTTAATTTTTAACCGTTTATCGGGATCTAGGAACGTTCCCCGACTGCAATTCATCGAAGGAAAGTTCACCTACTAGAAACTTCACCGCCCCACAATTCGTGGAAAGGCTAATTCACCGAATCTATATTTGCCTAACATTGAATTATTAAAAACAAAAGCCAAGAAACTTTATTAATTACATTCATTTATTTCGCATCATACAATACCTATCCTATCTGATACAGTTCACGTTTCCAATATGTCTTAGCAGCTTGTTTTTCTTAGAAAAATAAGTGACCGTCCACTAAAAGTTTCTTTTTTTCCTTTTCACTTATAACAAACTGAAGAGCCACAATGAGTAATGAATATTCGTAACTGAAGTTCCACATCGAAGAACTTTAAATAAGCTGATCGACCTGTATGAAAAGTTAAACTCATTTAAGCCAACTGATTCTATGTCAAATCAGAAATCGTAATTGTAGAATCGGTGAATAACTCTTTCGACGAATTACGGCACGGTGAACTTTCCAAGCGGTGAATTGTTGTCAGTGAACTTTCCGCCGATGAATTGCAGTCGGTGAACTTTCCGGATATGGGTTTATCGTTCATTGTTATATATAAATTACATTTATCATTTCAGCCTGGTTTAGATGATGTTGTGAAAATGTGTAGAGGAAAGAATTTGTTCTTCTCGAATGATGTAAATACTGCCATTTTAGAAGCAGACTTAATTTTTATATCTGTAAACACGCCGACAAAAACTTTTGGAAATGGAAAAGTAAGTAAATTAATGTTTTAAATTTGTTTCTTGAAAATTTTTGTTATATTCTATGACATAAACTAATATAAGTATTCAAATTTAAATTATAGAATATTTAAATTTTAGTTGGTGAATGATAATTTGTTCAATCCAGAATGACTCTAGTTACAAATTTTGTTTAAATCATGACTAACAATGTCAACTTCCAGAAATACACAAAAGATCTTGAAATCTTGAAACTTATGCGCAAAATGTTATTTCAAATTCTGAAAGAATACACCATTTCATAAAAAACAAGTTAATCTTCAAACAAAATAAATGATCTTGAAACTCGATACCCACCGAAAATTTGCTATTGTCAACTGGCAGATTTTAAAAAGAATGAAACTCTTTTCAAAATGCCTAATTATTAAGACCGTTTTTTCTGTTTCCCCAATGATGCGTAATTATATTTTTTTGTTTTCTACTTTTTGTTTTGAAAATTATGTTTAATTTATTTAGTTCTTATTTCAGTCCAACTCGTTTAACTGCCACAAATGACAATATGACTCACTTTCTTACAGTTCTTAACAATACCAGCTATAGAAACCTACAAATGTTATAAAATTAGGTAAAGATTTTCACCACTGGAGGATTTCTGATCGTCATAAAAGAGTTAGTGATAGAAAACAAACTGTATAACGCGAAGAAAATCCCACTAAGAAAAAGTTTTTGCCAAAAAATAACTGCTCATGCAAAAAATTGCAAATTGTTAAAACTAGCCAGTGATTAATTTAAACAAAAATGCTGCATTATCCGATTTATGGACATAAGCACTGTAGCACTGTCAACGAGGCATGTGAGGTGTGAAGATGTTCTTTTTCATTCTGCTACTTAATATAAAATAAATTAAAAAAATATCGCCAGAAAGAATTTTCCAGAGGCGTCAGTAACATTGCTATAATTCAATATAAGATAAACCATTCTATAGTTAAAATGCAAATAAATATTATATGAATCTTATACATTCGAAAAGTAAATATAGGATAATATATTTCTGGCTCCTATATTTATTGATTTAAGAATATAATGGGCTCTTACAGCTCAATTGAATTAAAGGTTTTTAATAAATCTATGTCAAAGTTGAATACATATTAAATATAATAATGCAATAAATTCCAATAATATATCATTCTTACAGTTGCTTTAAATATTAATAAGGTGTATTAATTTCAAAAGTCCCGCCAGTTTTCCGTTAATGACGTCAAAAACGGACGGTCTTGCTATTGGTTAAACTCCAAACAAATTCGTTTGTGCACGTGATGTCAATACTAACCTCAAAAATATGCATTTTTACGATTTTCGCTTTTATCAAAATTTCTGCTTGGTTCCTAAAACCTTGTTCTGAGAATTATTAATGAAGTTTTAATTGCCTTGATCTAATAAAATAAGATTATTCTTGTTGGTTGGAAATCCAACCTATAATTAGCCGCCTATTTTTAATAATTTGCAATATTAAAACTTTATATATCTTCTGTCTGCGAGAGTTTCTCAATCTTATAATGGATCCATCTTAAAACTACAAAAATTAAAATTAAAATTGAAAATAAATTTACAAAAACAAAATATTTAAGGTTATATGAGTCATATGATATACACGACCTATACCAATGACTATCCGTTTTTGACGTCATAAAAATTTAATAGATTAATTACTTAGGTTCGAAAATTTTTTTTTAGCCTTAAATGAAAAATACTAGCAAAAATAAAAAATACGTCGTAGCTATTTTAAAAAACACTAGTCTGGTATCATTTTCAAAATTTAGAGGAAGAGCCCATTATAGTGGTCCCAGTCTCAAAACCAGATGAAAACCATATTATGTCAAGTCTTATAGGCCTGTTTTCAGCAATAATAAACCAAAGGCAATGATAATCACGCTATAATTTTTTCTAATAATGAGCCGATAGCTTGTTGCTTAGTTACTGTCCGTCACCGTAGGCCGTAGGCGGAGGGCAGTTACTTAAAGCAACAAGCTTGAAGATCATTATTAGAAAAAATTATAAGAACTTATCATTGCGTAGTTCATTCAGTGAGAAAATTTTTTGCAATTCAATATAATATGTCAAACCGTAAGTGACATTTCAATTATTCTATCAAATAATAATAATAATAATAATTAATAATTTATTTATTAGCCATAATCTTAACAATCTTAACAATACAATACAATGTTTCAATAATATAATATAAATAATAATAATAATAAACTATGGTCTAATAAATAGCAGAGCGAAACCCCTCGAAAGCAAAGCTCGTTTTAGGGGCATATACTAATTATTTAGTTCACAAAAAAAAAACATATATTTTTTGTGCATTTTCATTTAATAGCCATTTCTGTATTTCTCTTTTGTATTTGTAAATGTTATTTAATTGTTTTATTTTTATAAGTAGAATATTGCATAATCTGGGAATAATATATGAAAAGCATTTTTGGGTTAATGTTTTTACTGCTGTTGGTAGCACTAAGCCTATATTGTTTCTCAGCCGGGTACGATATTGAAGACATATTACATTATATTTGTTTTTATAATAATAATTTAACAAGGTCTTACAATCAATTAATTTAATGTCCAAGACTTTTGCTTCTGCATAATAATATACTAATTTTGAAGGATACTGTGGAGACCTATTAAGCATTATTTTGAGAATTCGTTTTTGAATAATGTTTAAATTATTTAAATGTATATTCAGTACACCTCCCCAGCCGGTTGCTTTATTTTAGTCATTTCCAAACCATAAATATGACATTTTAAAAGAATTATAAAACTGTCAAAAACTTCGTTGCATAGCAACATTATGACAAGTGATAATTTCCCCATGGGATGTTTTCAGTTAAATGTTACTATAATTGGCTATTTTCGTGCATGTGACTAGAAATGGACAAATTTTATTGGATTTCTATTCAGCCAAAAAATTTTCTTATAAATAAATTAAATATACTAATAACCAAGAATTTGTGATCAAAACGACTGGGATGGTAACTATTCCATCATCAATATCTGCTTATAGAAAAAGTTTTTGGACCTGGTTGTGTCAACATTAATATTTTTTTTACAATTCTCTTTCTTTGCTTGATACGCATTGTTTATAAATTACTTTATTTAGGCTTTATACAAGCATATTAATATGTTTGTTAAATAAAGTCATTTATAAACATTAATAATTGTTATACAAAATTTGTTTGCACACCATAATTATTTGTGATCCCTTTTCATGGATATCAATGGTCCATACAGGCGCGTTTTTAACGTCTGTGCAATCGGTGCATTGCACTGACGCTGAGGTCGTGTGTGTATTCAGAAACAAAATTTTCTTATCTATAAAAAAAGATTTATTTCTATATCTAATGCCCGATTGCACCGTTTATAACCTAAATCTCGACTTTATAAATCTTAGATGTAATTTAAAGTCGAAAGAAACCAAGCTTTATTAAGTTGTGTTAAAGTCACACATTATTTGGCAATGCCGCAAATTTTTAGAGATTTTATTCCTTAGATCAGTGAAATTTTCAAATTGACACTTTTGTGTTGACTGGTTGTCTGTCATTTTTTATTTTTATGTTTATTCGTAAATTTGTTACAAATCTTGTCCACCGCAATTAAAAGTATGACCAAGATGTAAATCATATATTTATATAATTATTTTAATAAACAGTAGTTATGGTAAATGTGCAAAATATACATTTATTAAGTCTTCTGTGGCATTTATAACCATGTTTTCCTAATTATCATAGGGGGGAGGTATTTGACCTTCTTCGATTAAATGCTCTAGTTCAACCAAATTTATATCTTCAGGAGGAGGAGGTTGTTCTTCATGCATTTCTAAAGCAATGTTGTTAACACAGCAGTTGCAACGATTATTGTGAGTCGTGTTTGTAACATGTTAATAACTGATTCATCGGAGATACACTTTGATTTCTGAAAATAACAAATTTTACTTAATTTCAAAACATATAATTTCCCAAGAGATGGCTATAGCTGCTTACATATTACTTGGATATTCTAGATTGTCTTCTATCAATGTAAGTAAATTCATCACCGTTTCCTTCATCAACCTGTATCTGCGAAAAAAGCTTAATTCATCCAAAAATAAAAGTCATCAGTTCTATTATACAGGGTGTTCATTAAGTATGTACAATAAATTTAACAGACGATTATTTGAATGATTTTAAGACAGAAAGTTCATATAAACATGGGTCAAAAAATGCTTCGTTTTCAAGATACAGGGTGTTAAACTTTTTTAAAAAATTTCACCAAAAATACTTTTTACAAAAATTACAATTTAATAGCTTAATAAATTGACAACAGCTGTCATATTGTTTGCCAAATGCTGCAATCGTTTTCCAATGCAACCCTTGATTATTTCCTACGTTTCCCCATGTTTCTTGTGTGGTCCAGGGATATGCAATTAATTGAATTTAATTTTCTGTCTCGAAAACTAAGCAAGATCCGAAAAAAATGCAAGAGACATAAACGTTGTATTTTCAGTTGCTTAACCCAAAAAAAATATAAAAATTACAAAATAGTCAGTGGCGTACATTTTTTTGTCAAAAATATTCGTTAAGGTGCCGCTCGGGACACCACTGGACTTAATAAATTTTATCAAGTTAGTGCGTAATTAGCCCCTTAACACTACAAATAACATTGCCAAATTACAACAAATTTGGGTAACGGATATTTAAGATATTTACGAAAAACCAAATTTTTTTAAAAAGTTTAACACCCTGTATCTTGAAAACGAAGCATTTTCGGACCCATGTTTATATGAACTTTCTGTCTTAAAATCACTCAAATAATCTTCTGTTAAATTTATTGTACATACTTAATGAACACCCTGTATATTAGTCGACGTGGAAAACCAAAGTCAATTATTTTCCATCAAATCAAAATCGTCGTCAAAAATATCGTCCCATTCAAAAACATCCATTACGAAGTTTAATTTCTGTTTTGTGACAGCGACAAGACAAGTCAATTTTAGGTGAAGTCTAGTTAAAGTCTGTTTAATTTTCGAGGCTTTATGACATCCCGACTTTAGGATACATATTTACACAATTAATCCTAGATTTAAATTTAATCCCGTCTTAAACAATATGGTGCAAATGGGCATAAGCAAGAATAAAACATTAAAAAGTAAGTTAAAAACTTGCCAACTCGGTTCCTACAACTGGAACGAGCCCACGACCTTGCAAGTGCACACTGCACGTGCACCTTCCCGCCAATTCACGATTTACGGCGACGTATACGCACAGTGGCCCCAAAGAGACTTTTTTTCCAAATCAGTCTACAGGTCTTAATACTTAAGCAATCGGAAAGTTCGTTGTTTTGAAATCTTTGTTTTTCTCATTACCTATCGATCTGTCAAGGTAGATTTTCGATTTTTGTCCCTGATTGTTCAAAATTTTCCAAAGAAGTTTGAATTTTCATCAAAGAATGTCTCTTTTTTTGTGTAAATATCACTTTTTTTCTTAGTAATCACGACAAATTCTTTTTTGAAATCTTCGTTTCTTGATTGCCTATCAATCTGTTGAGCTAGATTTTCGATTTTTGTCACTAACTTTTCAAAAATTGTTGGTGAAATTTCAAATTTATTTGAAAATTTTTGAAAAATTAGAGGCAAATCTACCTTGACGAATCGTTAAGCAATTAAAAAGCAAAAATTAAAAAAAACTTTCCGATTGCTTAAGTATTAAAACCTGCAGACTGATTTGAAAAAAGAGTTACTTTGATGCCACTGTGCAGCGGTCAATTATCCACCACAAAGTATTTAATAAACAAAATGTACTACTAAGAAATTAAGTGGAAGAGTAGCCACTTTGGCTAAACTTCGCCCCATAAGGAAAATGTTATACATTTAACTTAATAAAGTCGATTTATTATTATTATTATTAAAAAAAAAATATTTCGACATTTTTATTTTTTAATTGGAACCATTTCAATTCATATCCTCAAAGGAGTACCATCTCTGTATAGTGTATTTCCTAAAGTTTGTGCTCAAACGTAATATTATTAACGATAATGGGACTGTTGTACAAAATAAATTGGGTCAAATATTTTAAAGATTTCTAATGCTGATCAATTGTTCCGTGAAATTTTATAGTAAGTAACTACTAGAAAATCACTAAGTATACGACCTTCAACTTTCCAAAAATTTTCGTCCACCTTTCACCCTATGTATACAGAATAGGCAAGTATGAATCCTGATAAAACTTGCACCGAACCACTGAATAGCATAAAAACGCGCCTGGATCCATATGAGTATAAACATGCCTACCTGACTTGTTTAATAGTATTTACTTTATTTAAGTTGTTGTTTAGTCCCTCTGTTTATTTTGCTTTAAAATAGATTCCTTTACAGTGTTCATATTAAACATTTTATTATGTAGCATATCATTGTTAAATTTATTAAGCACATCAAATATTTCTACTAAAAGGAAAAAGTACATTTCCTTGAATTATATTAACATTAATAAATCATATTTTTCTACAAATTCTATAAAAAAACTGTTTTCTTTTGAATTGACTTTAAAAGATTAATCACTGTGTCACCTTTTTTTTAATATTTAATCTAATTTGTTTATTAATCTTTATATCAAAATCCATTCTGTCTATATTAAACATATTTTGTTCCCCAAAATTTATATTCTTCTCCCAGACGACTTTTAAACTGATTTATTACAGTTTCTTTACTAGTACTAAGAACAAAAGGAAGTACTAATTTATCAAATCAAATATTTCATCTATTAATAATTGAAGTATGCCGAACAAACCCAAACACAATACGTTAATTTGTACACTAATTAAATTCGTTTTTCTCATTAAATTATTTTAATTCTCTTAATTCAAGCATATCATTTTAGAGAGTAAATTATGCAAAATCTTTTGTATCTAAAGTTGTTTTATGCATCATTGAGCTTTTTACCCATTAAATTATCTATATGAGATAATAAGAATGAAATAATTTGTCCTTAACTATACAGGGTGTCCCAGATTTAAACGGACATAGTGAAATGGGAGATAGAGCTCACTTTGCTGAGTTCAAAACATCCCTACACTTACCCTTGAAAGTGAATGGTTTTCGAGATACGGGGTGTTTTATGGTTATTGGCCAATTATTCATACCGCCATATTTTCGGAATGGCCGCACATATCGGGATAAAATTTGGTACAAATATTACACTCTTTTAGTTCAATTAAAAGCATAATTTATTTTTGAAAAATTCCAGGACCGGACTCGTTTTTTTTATTGTTGCTATCAGTGCTTCGAACAACACCCTGTATATCATTTATTGGAAAATGTTAGTAAACATTGAAAAAGACAATGGATCCGTGTGTAAAATAATGTCATAATATTTGATGACACACTAACTGTTATGTTTTAATAAATTTTTGAAATTCTCATTTGACCAAATTTTAAATTCTACAAATAAAGTAGTTAGCAAACTATAGTCATTATATTGCTAATTTCACTGAAATAGCCTACAATAGATCTTATTATTTGTTTTTCTGTACATGAACCGTATTTAAGCTTTTTTGAGCTTAAATTTCCATTCAAAATAACACAATTCATTTCACTCATAGAAAAAATTAAAATTAGCTATAAGTAGGCTTGTACTAATAATGTACTATTAAAATCAGTAACTAAAGACCTTTAGAAAATAATATTGAAACAATGAATTTTATAACATAAACGCAGAAATACACACAAACAAATAATTTATTAAGTGACAATTCACAATGCGTAATAATAGAAAATGAAAAGAAGAAGAAAAATAGGTAACAAAATTAATTAAAATTACAATAGATTCTCAAAATGAACGCCTCCAGCGTTAATGCAACGTTTTAATATGTTTCTTACTGATCTATTATTAATCATTTGCGGGTTATTTTTAATACCATCACATACATTAAAATTTTTTTCTAATAACTGTTCCCGTGTGTCGAATTCTTCATTGTACACCTCTGACTTTAGGTGACCCCATAGAAAGTAGTCTAGAGGTGTAAGATCAGGAGACCTCGGTGGCCAGTTTACTGTACCTTCTCGACCAATCCATCTGTTGGGGTAATGCAGATTGAGATGATCTCTAACCGCTAAAGCAAAATGAGGACCAGCACCATCATGCTGAAACCACATATTATTGGTATCAATCTCTCTCAATAAATCGGGCAAAATATCTCTCAGAAAGGTTAAATAAACTTCACCAGTTAACCGTCCTTCAAATATGTGAGGCCCTATTAAATGGTTATTATAAATTCCACACCACACATTAATATTAAATCTGCATTGGGAAAACACCAATTTTTTATTTAGTGACAGATTAGACAAACGCCTACTTGGGATTTTTAATACTAGTGAATGAAACATCTATCTCAAAATTTAAGATACGCGTAACATACCTAATGTAAAGTTTGTTGTTTTATTAAAACAAATTATTGTTCCTTAAACGTCAAAAATGTATTAACGTAACTAATTTTAATCGTACATATTAGTACAAGCCTACTTATAGCTAATTTTAATTTTTTCTATGAGTGAAATGGATTGTGTTATTTTGAATGGAAATTTAAGCTCAAAAAAGCTTAAATACGGTTCATGTACAGAAAAACAAATAATAAGGTCTATTGTAGGCTATTTCAGTGAAATTAGCAATATAATGACTATAGTTTGCTGACTACTTTATTTGTAGAATTTAAAATTTGGTCAAATGCGAATTTCAAAAATTTATTAAAACATAAACTGTAAGTGTGCCATCAAATATTATGACATTATTTTACACACCGATCCATTGTCTTTTTCAATGTTTACTAACATTTTCCAATAAATGATATACAGGGTGTTGTTCGAAGCACTGATAGCAACATTAAAAAAAAACGAGTCCGGTCCTGGAATTTTTGAAAAATAAATTATGCTTTTAATTGAACTAAAAGCGTGTAATATGTGTACCAAATTTTATTCCGATATGTGCGGCCATTTCGAAAATATGGCGGTATGAATAATTGGCTAAGAACCATAAAACACCCCGTATCTCGAAAACCATTCACTTTAAAGGATAAGTGTGGGGGTGTTTTGAACTAAGCAAAGTGTGCTCTATCTTCCACTTAATTATGTCCGTTTAAATCTGGGACACCCTGTATACTACTATGATTTATCTTTAGTTCAGTATATTCTAGGGCAGCGAGCGGAGGACTGACTTGACTCACTTCATAGCGATATGAAAAGTTAAGCGACAGCTACCGCGTTTAGTACTTGGATGGTGACTAGGGGTGGGCGATATTGAAAAAAATATCGAAAATATCGATATCTGAAATTTATCGATATATCGCATATGTCGAATATATCGATATATCGAATATATCGATATTTCGATATATCGTTATATCCGATATACCGATATATCGATATTGCGATATATCGATATTTTGATATATACCGGGTGTAAATGAAGTTAGGCTCACCCCTATAGTTTTTTTGTTTTTTCAGATATCATTTTGAAATTTTGGCAGTTGCAATAACAAGTAAATTTGAATTAATGCATGTTAACAAAATGATTCCAACACTTCCGGTTTCACCGGAAATGACTGTAACAACTGTTTTTTAAATTGAACACCCTGTATATTTTTACATTTTGTTGATGACTTGAAGATTGAAATTGAACACCTAAAAAAGGAACTAAATGCCCCCTCCTTTAGGGAGTCAGATATATTCGATGAACTCCAAGACCGGCAGGCGCGATGCAATAATGTACTGTTCTTTAACCTACCGGAGCAGGGTAATGACTTGGAACAGGTTCGTCAGCTGCTTCAGGGTGTGATCGATATGTCAGCCAATGTAGTCTACACTGGTAGGATTGGCAAAAAGAACAAAAATGGAGCAAGATGTCTCAAGGTTACATTTTCAGATCATCAGGTCGCCCTATCCGTGGTAAGAAATCGTTCAAAACTTAAAGGAAGCAAGGTTTATGTCAGTCTCGACTTAACACCTAAACAGCGTCTTAAGGAAGACAAAATCAAAGAAGATTTTAAAAATCGTGTGTCTGTGGGTGAAAAAATTATGTTGAAGTATGTTAAGGGTACTCTTCAAATTGTTCCGTCAAAAAACTAAATTCGCAGAACAACCTGGCCAAAGAACTATCCATTTACTACCAAAATGTTCGTGGTCTCCGGACTAAATTAAAGTCGTTAATTACGTCTATTCCATCTTCATCATACGATGTCTTAGTTTTTACTGAAACTTGGCTAACGGAGGACTTCTACGATACTGAGTTGGGTTTGGACAATTATACTGTTTACAGAAGAGATCGCTCACCTATCACTAGTCCATATACAAGAGGCGGTGGAGTCCTTATTGCTATCCAACGCAATATTCCTAGTGCTTATCTCGAAACCTCTGACGTGATTGAGCAACTTTTCATATCCGCTGGTAAAGGTAACAATCAGATAATCCTTGGTGCCGTTTATTTACCACCGAAGTCCACCAGTGTGCCTTATATTACCCTTAGTGAAAGTTTATATAGAGTATCTGAGGACTTTTCATCTTCCAATATTTTCCTGCTGGGCGATTTTAATTTACCACATGCCCAATCGAGTAATACCAATCTAAGTTCTGTTGCCACTTGTCTTAATGGATCCCCCCATGAGGTTGAGGCTACAGAAGTTGTGTCAAACATGTGTGCTTTCCATAATCTGTTCCAAAATAACAGTATACCAAACATTAATGGTAACATTCTCGATTTAGTGCTTACCAGTGATCCGGATATCAATGTTTGCAAAGTGGATGTGCCAATACTAAACCCTGATGTTCACCACCCTCCATTGTTTATGTGTATAAATTATCAGGGTCATGACAACTGTTGTAACTTTCAGCCACAGGGATATTACAGAGATTTTAAATCAGCTGATTTTAATGAAATCAATAACTACATTTCTCTATTTGATTGGGACTCACTCTTCACTGACAAATCTGTTAACACTTGTACAAACATTTTTTACGAGATATTATACTCTGCAATAGATATATATGTTCCACTAAAAAAGTTCTCGTCTAGAAAATTTCCTCGCTGGTACTCACCTGAATTAAAGAATTATATTTATCAAAAAAAAGAGCACATAAGCAGTACAAATTAACTCGCTCTGTCGCTGTTTATAATGAATTTTCCAGGCTGAGATCGATTTGTAAGAGATTATCACAAGATTGTTACATCAATTATGTAGCATCTACTGAACATGCTCTTTCAAGTAATCTAAAATCCTTCTGGAATTTTGTCAACTCTAAGCGTAAAACAAGTAATCTTCCTAATGAAATGTACTATAATAATCTGACTTGCTCTTCTGGTCCCGAACTAGCCAACTTATTTGCTGAATATTTTGCAAGTGTTTACACCGACGTGAAGTGTGATACCCAAGGCAATCCATCCACAAATCATTTGAACATTACGAATTGCGTTATATCAATTTCTGAAATTTATCAGAAACTTATTGACCTTGACAGTAACAAAGGTCCTGGGCCGGACGGATTACCTCCTAGTTTACTCAAACACTGTAGCTTTGTATTAGCTAGACCGCTATTTATTATTTTTAACTTATCTCTGCAATCAGGTCACTTTCCCGATTTCTGGAAAGTTGGTTTTATCACCCCTATTCACAAGTCAGGAAATAAAGCAGATATAAAGAACTACAGACCTATTTGTATTCTAAGTGTAATTCCAAAGTTATTTGAGAGTATAGTTACTGAATATTTAACCTCAGAGCTCTCTGGTTCTATCATCGATTAACAGTTTGGTTTCCAGTCTGGTAAATCAACTGAGCTAAACCTGCTATCTTATATTGACTTCCTGTCGGGCGCTTTGGAGGATGGACACGTGGTCCATTCTGTTTATACAGACTTCTCCAAAGCGTTCGACAGGGTAAACCACCAAGTTCTATTAAAAAAGCTCCAGTCTTTGGGTGTCAATGGTCTTTTTTTGCAATGGATTGAGAGCTATTTGTTAGGCCGCACACAAGTTGTTCGAATAAATAACTTTGAATCATCTGAAATTCAAACTCCTTCCGGTGTTCCCCAGGGGTCACATCTCGGTCCATTATTGTTCAATATATTCGTTAATGATATTCATAAATGCTTTGTGCACAGTAATTTTCTTTTCTTTGCTGACGATCTCAAATTATACATGAAGGTATCCACTTTAAATGATTGTGTGAATCTACAATCACATCTTGATAACCTTACAAAGTGGTGTGAGAACAATGGCATGGAATTAAACGCAAATAAATGTCACTTTATGTTTTTCTTCCCGATCTAGGAATAATCAGACTATTAACTTTGAATACAGGATTGATAATGTTACTCTAGAGAAGGTCTCCACCATCAAGGACCTAGGTGTCACTCTTGACTCTGAACTTAATTTTGTCCCTCACATTTCATCTTCTATCTCTAAAGCTCTCAGAATGCTTGGCTTTATAAAACGGATTTCGCAGGACTTCACCATTGTTGCCTCAGTCAAAGTTCTCTATTGCACGCTAGTGCGGCCACATCTTGAATATGCTTCCACGGTATGGAATCCCTATTATGCCATTCACATTAGTAATATAGAACAGATTCAACATCGATTTCTGAGATACATTTCATTTAAAACCCCAACTCTTCCTCCTCGCACTTATGATGTATTAGAATCTGAACTTAATATCTCTTCTCTAGTGAACCGCCGTAAATTCAGAGACCTAAAGCTCCTATATAATATTTTGAATAATAATGTTCAGTGCCCTTACCTCCTCTCTAGGATTGGGTTGTTTGTCCCGCCCAGGACTACTCGCTCGGCCTATACATTTCACGAAACAGTTCACAGAACAAATTATGCTTTCAACTCTTACATCCCTAGGTGCACTAGATTAGCTAACCTGTATAGTAACGAGCTTGACTTTTTTGATCCACCGAAAGCTTTCATAAGAAAGTTAAAACAGTTAATGTCCTCTGTAACTTAATGTGTCATAGTTTCCTTTACTGTAAATTTATTTAAGTTTGTATTAAGTCGGTTTTGAATTTAATTTTTCTTGGTAATGAAATTATGTATTATACAGGGTGAATCTTAGAGTGGCGGCCATATTTACAGGAGGCGACTCCGTTCAACTATGGGAACACAAAACCACAAATTTTTTTTTTTTAACGCGCTATGAAAAATGAATATTGTTTAAACCCTTTTTATTTGAATTTGGGTACCCCGCCAGTGGAATGCGCTAGCGAGAGTAACATCTAATAACTGAGACGCACACGCCTGTCTTGAGCCGTGCGTTGTTGCCAAACTTCACGATTGAAATAAAATACGGGGAATTTAATAGTAAAGCAAACAAGAAACTAAATAAAATGAACTATCTAAACAATAACAAAGTAAAAACTATTCTCCGTGAGTGTAACAATAAAAAAAGTAATAACTAAAAAACTTAAGACTTAGTAACAAATAATGAACAGAAAATTATTTTTTCTAATAACAATAAATCTTTACTTATCTTATCTTGGATCGGCATTTCTCATAGCAGGTGTTGAAACTGTCCTCCGTTATTTTCCAAACACGCTGTAGCTCGCCGCATCATAGAATATCTAACTTATGTGATTCGCAGCGTTTTCTACTATTTCCCGTAATTCTTCAACGTTGTTGACACGAGTCGTGTACACCAAACTTTTCATGTGCCCCCACAGATAAAAGTCGCCTCTAAAACACCACTAAAATAAAACTACACACACGTAGAAGGTACACCTCACTCAATTATTAAACACAAACAACCACACTGCTGTCTGACTGGTCACTAACACTAAAACTAAAACATAGAAAAACAACTGGCACGCCGCCGTGCGAGGCTTTTGCATTTCAGAAGAACCTTTTTTTTATCACCCTTTTTTGTTAATGCACCTGCTAAGTAACTAGGTCAGTGTCATAGTTTGTAAACAGTTCAGCGACTCTAACAGCTGATGGGTGGTAAAATTCCTGTAGAATGTGGAACTAAATCTGTTTTTAAAATCTTTTTCATTTTGTATCATAAAAATTATGCAGACTATGCAGCCGGCTTTTTCATTTTGTTTTGTATTACAATTTTCATTATGGAAGTTAAAACTGCGTATTTCAATAAACCTGTTTATCCAATTGAATTAATTAATTTTTCATTTTCACTAGGTACCCTTATCTCTCTCTCGTGATTGGGTATCTCTGGATTATTAATGAAAAGTGAAAATGTAAAATGTAATCGATTGGTTTTATATCATCTACACTTGGCAACACTGTCGACCAGACACACGTAATGCAGCAAGTGCTTACCCAGCGGCGCCAGAATTACAAGAATTATACATGAATCGCGAATTTTTTTAAAAAATTCATAACTCGGCCATTTTACAACCTACAAAAAAAAAATTCGGATTCATGTTCATGACGACTAGTACTATTAACCCCAAAAATATGGCCGCCACTCTAAGATTCACCCTGTATATATACCATCATTTATGTAATTTATAATTTATTTACGAAATGCTTATGGTAAACTTTACTGTCTTTCTTGTTAAATTGTGTTTATTTAATGGGCAAGTCCCGTAAATAAAGTTAAATAAATTTTTGGATTCAGGGATTCATTCTGCATACGATGGTATTAACCAAGGACCGTATAAAACTTCGAGGAAGAAACATAACCTCAAATATTTTTTTAGGATAATTTAATTTGGCATCTAGGGAGCCATGACAGCTGAAATTTTTTTCTTTCTGAGTCATTGAGTATTGGAAAAATAAAATCGTGATATTAAGTCAGCTAACTTTACTTTTATTAACATCTCGGAAATGGTTTTTTCGATATAAGTATTTTTTTTAAATGGAACTATTATACCTCATTATGCTATTTTAATAGAGATTTTCTTTACCTACATTTCGATACCAAACACTTCACCATTAGTTGATAAATAAGTTACTAAAGATACTTTACCTTAGTTCAAATTTATTTTAGTTTAATAAATTTGTTTCTTTTCAAGGCATTCCCGATTAATTTAATATCAAATGTTTAACTTGGTCAGAGCTTACTATTCGATATATCGATATATTCGATATGTCGATATATTCGATATATTCGATATATCGAATATGTCGATATGTCGAATATATCGAGTTATCGATATATCGATATTCTAAAAATTTAATATCGTTATTCGATATATCGATATTTTTATCGATATATCGAAAAAAGTTCCCACCCCTAATGGTGACTATCCACGGAAAGACGCGGTCTCGTTTCCCTACTTCTAGCGGCGTCTATATCAGCTATATCGCAGAAGCAATACAACTGTAGGCGATAGGTGTATTGAGGATATACCATCCTTCGGAGAGGATGTAAAGCAGGCGGCCCCTTGTCTATTAAATGTTAGGCAAGTAAAAAATCCCTATATCTTAGTAAGATAAGAGGTTCGGCAAAATTTCCAGGTTGGAGGTTGCTCGTCTCCTGACGTCGGTGATAGGCCCTGGTAGCGGAAATAGGCCGACGTTAAATAAGTGATAAAAAAAAAAAAGTATATTCTACCAACAAACAATTCTATAATTACTCCGAATTAAATGTTGTCCAATACGTTGATAATATTTGTATATGTATACGTAAACCACAGAATGTGGTAACTAAACTAAATTTTTCAAAAATACCAAAATTAAGAAAATAGTTTATTGATAACAGTTTTGAACTTTCTTAAGAAAAATTAATTGTAAATAATTTCTGGATGCAGCATACGAAATTTCATTATCAGTAACAAGTAAAATTCTTGGGTATGATTTCGAATAAAAAATTGACAAGGAAACAGGTATTGTCTAAAAGTTATTTGTGATATCGTTTAATTTTCTTTCTTTTCTTATTTGGGATTTATTACCACATTATTGAATATTTTTAAGTCCCAGATAGTCTAAAAGATATCTGAATTTTAAAAAATAACCTTTTTCTTCAAGCGTATAACAATACTTACATTACATAATGCAACACATTCTGTAGAAAGAGCCTATTTTTTTTTTTTTATATATATATAAATACACCACATGTAATTACGACCCCCTTTATCCCAGAAGGCTCTAAGCGCCTTGTGCGGGAGGGGGCTACACATTTAAAGACAAGGGACACACATCCAATATCCGTGTATAATGGAAAAATCCCTCTCAAAGTATTTTCCATTGCCACGACCGGGATTCGAACCCGGGACTTTTGGTTGAGAGGCAGGTACGCTACCATCTCGACCATCAGTCATACTTAATTAATTATTGTACTACTAATAATATTTCTCATTTTTTTTCCTAGTACAAAAATGAAATAATGTATCCATGGCAACGAATTAAAAATCTAAGTTATGACTTGTCATAAATTGCCATTTTAAAAGTTGAAGTCGCACGTCGAGCCGTTTTTTAAATTTAAAAGCGAAAAAGTCTGAAGAAATGCAGTGCGTACCACCTGAAATACTTGAAATTGCAAATTCACCTATGTCATGTTTCATTGATAAATAAAATGGTTAGTATTACCAATGACAAATGTAAACTATAAAGACATGGAACGACATTGTTGTAATTGAAGCAAGAAAATGTATAAAATGCGGTTGAACACTGCCAAAGGGCGACATTAAATTTTTCTTCTTACTCTATTAATAGCATCCTTAAAACATATATTACAATATTGCTTTAAAGTTATTCCAAAAAATGTATTAAATATTTAAAACCACTAGTATCAGTAAAGAAACAGAGAAAGAACAGTATCTCCCTCTGGCAGTGTCCAACCGCATTTTATACATTTTATTGCTTCAATTACAACAATTCCATGTCATTATAGTTTACATTTGTCATTGGTATTACATATATTTTTTTCGACTAAGCTTAGACACATTTGACCTGATCTCATTTTTCAAAATTAAAGTTTTGATATTTTTGATTTTAACGCTTGAAGAAAAAATAGTATATGTCACTCGGAGTAGAAGGCTCAATATGTGTTTCGCCCAGTTTGCTGCATCGGCTAAGCAAACTTCTGGGTTCAACGATAATGGTCGCCTTCTACTCCTAGTAACATAATATACTATTACGCCTGTGACTTTGCGTCAAAGGAACAGTTAAAGTTAGAATATAAATAATATAAAAATAAAGATAATGATACTACGTTTCCGAAAAACTTACCCTTTAAAATATTTGGTGTAATGATATATATGTGTGTTATGTTTAAAAAAACTGTGTTTTATATATAATATGCAGAATTTGCTCCAACCCCATGCTTTGAAAATGTTATGTGAATATTTTTAGTCAGTCACAAGAAATACATAAGTAATTACTGTTTTTTAGGGCAGAGCAGCAGACTTGAAATATGTTGAGAGCGCAGCTAGAATGATAGCAAACGTCGCAAAAAATAATAAAATCGTTGTCGAAAAAAGTACTGTACCTGTCAGAGCTGCAGAAAGTATATCAAAAATTTTAATTGCTAACCAAAAACCAGGAGTTTCTTATCAAATTCTCTCTAATCCAGAATTTTTAGCAGAAGGTAAAGTAATAAATCTATGCTAATATCTTAGATAGGTTAATTCAGGTGTGAGTGTGTCTCGCATGTGATCTCTTAAACCATTCTCCTAGCACCTATATTGATTCTTCTTAATCAAAATAGGTTTTTACAGCCTACATTTGATACATGTTGAAATATTCAACAAAGTTTACGAAATAAGCAAGATAAAATATTAAAAATATATATACACGTCTGGCCACTCAGTTGTTTCGGATGCAGTTTAGTAAGTTGCACCAACTCCCCTAATGATTTCGACTCCGGCCCATAATCACGTTAGTCCGAGACGGAGCGTCGACCTGTTCTGTTCAGGGGAGATGTGTGCAACCTACTGAACTGTATCCGAAACAACTGAGTGGCCAGACGTGTATATCTTATTTTCTATTTCTATAATATTTGAAACTATCATTTAAATTAAATCACAATTTGTTTAGTAATAAAATTTTAGCAATAAATCATAATCATAGGTTTTTTTTAAACAATAATATAATATGCATAGTTGAAACACATAACTTTATATTGTATACGTCATATAGAAAAATATTTCAGGTACTGCTATAAATGATCTGTTAAACGCTGACCGAGTATTAATTGGAGGTGAGGAAAGTCCTGCTGGAAAGATAGCAATTGAAAAATTGTGTGATATTTATGAACGTTGGATACCAAGAAAAAATATTTTGACTACTAACACTTGGTCATCTGAATTATCGAAATTAGTAAGTTAACATTACAGAAGCTATAACAAATGTTAATGATATTATCTCTTACAGGCTGCTAATGCATTGTTAGCTCAAAGAATATCAAGTATAAATTCACTCTCTGCCGTTTGTGAAGCAACTGGTGCTGATGTGTCAGAAGTAGCAAGGGCTGTTGGGTTTGATTCTCGAATTGGTTCTAAATTTCTACAGGCTTCTATAGGTAAATATTTTCTTCTTACAAAATAGAATTAATTGTATTCTACCCTTTTTCATTACCCTATCGGATCACGCTTGAGGTTAACAGCTGATTAATAAATAAGGTAACGATATAAAGTTGACATCCACTTAAAATGAGAGATACATTTATAGATCAGCACATAAAAGTACCCCTTCGTTGGAAACTGCCTAACCTAAAGCCACATTAATTTTTTCACCTAAACCTCGAATTTTCACACGGTCGTTGACGTACTCTTAACAAACTCTTTATAGTTTAATGTAGAATAGAAGACTACTGCTATTGGGGGAGGTATGGTGTGGAACGCAATGGGTTACTTTAGTATTTCCCCTGTGAACTGTGAAATGCTCAGAAATACATTGAATTGACCATGGCTGGGTACTTTTACCTTACCTTTTAGTAAAAGAATTAAAAAGGGGCGTAAAATCGTAATAGTGCTGGTTCCAAGATATAGGTGGAGCTGCACAGTATTGGTTCAGAGGCTGTTAGTGTAGTTAAACTTGTTACATTCATACCGATAACAGTGTGGTTTACTACATGTGCAGATAACATAGTTGCTCATACGTGTGTGACAGTTTTAACCACACTGACAACCTCTGAACCAATGCTGCAGAAGCGCCAACTATATTTGACCAGCATTAAATAAATGGGATGTCTTAAAAATAGATGGAAATATTTGACAGGTAAATTCTTTGACAAAAATTAAGGAGGTGATTTATCTAATCTTTTTTAATTAATTCTCCTTTCAAAAAGTGGCAGCAAAAGCTAGTTTTTTATTCAATTCTATAGAATGAATTAACGTAGGAGAGTAGAGGAGTAAAGTTAACACATCGATATTATTTATTTTTATTGTAAAATCTCCAAATAGTAAATACTTCTTTAAGTTGTTTTAATTTATTAATGTTCGAAAAACATTTTGTTCAAAATGGTATTCTGCATTTTTACCTCTGTAAAATCGACAATACTTTGTACATTTTGTAATATCGATTTTAAAAACCTTTCTGTTCTAGTAATATAGGTATCTAATCTAATATTTATTTTTCTTATTGGTTTCGGTGGGAGCTGTTTTCAAAAGGACATCCTGAATCTAGTATATATATGTGAGTGCCTGAATCTACCTGAAGTTGCTGCCTATTGGCAGCAGGTGATTGATATGAATGAATATCAGAAATCTCGTTTTACTTCCAAGATAATAGACTCTTTGTTTAATACAGTCAGTGGTAAGAAAATTTGTATCTTAGGATTTGCTTTTAAAAAGAATACTGGGGATACAAGAGAGAGTCCCGCTATATTTGTCGCAAAAACTCTACTGGATGAAGGAGCATCAATAAAGATATATGATCCCAAGGTAAGTGCAACTATTTTTTTAAGTCCTACAGGGGCTCAGTTGCATTCAACTGTAATCAGTCGCCAAAGATTATTGTAAATTTCATGGGAATTTTTTTGAAGTCAAAATATAAAAAGAAAAATATTAAGTAATTTTTTAGAAGCGAAAAACATTTTTTAAGACAGTTAAAAATAGTAAAAAAACTTCCAGGATTATTAAATTTGTAGAAATTTTATAAGAAACGATATAAATGGAAGAAAAAATTTTTTGAGAATATTTTTGAATATATGGAAAACATTTCTTGGGGAGATTTAATAAAATTTAATTTTGAACAACATAGGAACAATATAATTTTTTTTTTCAAAATTTTTGGGAGTACTTCTTTTACCATCCTCCTATCCCCACTCAAATTTGTTTTATTTTTCAATGATTTATCTTTTAATTATTTAATCTCTGTATCTATACTTCAAATCACGAGAGATGACCGTTACGTCACAAATTAATTTCTAATCTTTAACGTACGCTTCAAGCGTTCTTTGTTTGCAAAATAGTAAAACGAGAGAGACAGGGAAAGGGAGTCCATTATATGTGACTGTTAATATCTCCGACTGACGTTGTTGATAACTAACGCAGTACTGATTTGATTTTTATGAATTATAATGATGACGTAACGGTCTTCTTTCGTGATTTGAACTATATATACATATAAAACATGAACATTTAGTATAGTTATATCTAGATGATAAAAAAACACCTTTTTATTGATATACTGGTACATTCTGTGGTCCTTATACAGGGTGCCACAGGATACTGGCTCACCCCTATATTTCCTTTATTTTTTAACTTATCCATTTGAAATGTGGGGGGCATAAACTACCGTTTAAAATGTATTTCTGCACATTACAAACACTATGGTATAACTTCCGGTTTATCCGGAAATTACCTCAACTTTTTGGATGCAGGGCAATTTGCATACACCATGTAAGTTTCGCAAATTTTTGAGCCGATGTTCAATTTTTTCAAGTATGTTATAAGACATCCGTCTAGAGTGCTTTGGAATTCCAAAATTCGTTATATGGTAGGTAAACTTCAAAGGAAAAATATAATTTTTCTTTTCGTTTCACTAACAACTGTTTGCGAAGCCTCCAAAGTTGAACATATCACTTTTTTATCGAAAACTTTTTTTTTCAAATGTGAAGGTGGTGGCTCATAGTGTTTGAAAAATTATAATTTTCTTTCTGATTTCATTGATATCTATTTCATATCTGTGCTATTCATTTTCAATTTTATGTCATTCGTTTAAAAGTATAAAATCCACTTTCAAAATAACTTATTGAACCTTAACATAGTTTCCTTTGCACTACTACTTATACCTATTAAAAGACAACAGAAAGAACTGAAAGATAGTAGAGTTTATATCTTTGTAAGTATGTAACTTGAATAATGAATAAAGTTTTTCTTATCTTATCTACAGTTGTTCCAAAGTTCAAATCTGGATTTTAAAAAATGACGGAAATATCTGGGCGTCTTCATTTTAAATGAGACTCATTGTATATAAAAAAACATATAAGACATTTTGACATTTTAGCATGAAAGTAAGTTTCCAAGGTCAGCATTTAGCATGAGTTATAGACTCGGATTACCCATAATATACCGATTTTAACACTAGATATATTTTTTAGTGTGTCAACTATTTGACACAGATTTAGTAACAAATCAATTGTTTAAATATGACTCAGGGCTGTGGGCAGAGGAGTGATATGGGTATTCAAACACTCCCTATAATCCCTCTGCGGCATATGTAACTTACCGTTGATTTCGAGATTTCATTAAATAACATTTTTAGCTCAAAATCTAACTTTCAATTTTAGAATGTTTGGCCTTGAATAATCAAAAATTTTCGCCTGCGGTGCATTTTTCTATAGTGCGTCACCTAGAACACCCCCTGAAAAAAAATCCTGGCTCCGGGCCTGATATGATTTAATTATACACAAAATGCTGCAAAGGAATAAATTATATGTATTTACATAAAAACTTTTTCTCTAGGTTGAGGAAAGTAGAATTTTTGAGGATTTAACACATCCATCAATCTGCGAATCACCAGAAGAAGTACGAAAAAACGTTTCTGTGTATCAGGATGCATACAGTGCATCAGAGAATTGCCACGCAATTGTTTTGTGTACTGAGTGGGATGAATTTGTGGTATGTATATGAAATGAACATATAATAATTATGTAATATATATATGAGTGTATTATTGTTAATTTATATAGTACAGTCCATTGCTATAGAAAAAACATCTATATCTTATGTAAAGAAATTAGAATCAATTAATGCTTACATGTTAAGGGAATCATTGCCATGCGCAGATTGTAATGGCCATCCTCGCCCCTCATCCTATTAGTATCGTTTTAGATATGGGACATTGTATTACTGCTTTATTTAAAAATAAAAATTATTTACTCATTTTGGCGCTTTTCCATTTTAAATAAAAGTATTGCATTATTTTATCGAAAGAAACAAAATTCATTTCTAAAAAAAATAAATGTAATTCCCAATCAATCTGTGAACTGTAGACACAGAAGGTAGGGGTCTATTTTCGAATGTCTGCAATAGTGTTTAAGTGATGACATTTAATTACTTGCTTCTTTCTTGCAAATTTTAAACTTCCGTTTTTCTTCAGAATGAATTGTAGTTTCTTTCGGTTCTTATTTGGGATTTACGGCCACACTTCTGAACATTACCCAGATAATCTGAAAAATCTCTGGATTATTTAAAAAATAACCTTTACGCCTGTGACTTTACGTCAAAGGAACAGTTAAAGGTTGGTTTTTTGACATAAAATATAATTAAAATAAAATAAAAACAATGATGTTTTGTAGACGTTTCGGAAACTTAATCTGTTTCCTTTCTCAATGCTAAATAGTCTTTCTCTTGTGTAATTCATGAAATTACACAATTTTAATGTTTATATCATAACCATAGATACTTACTACGCTCACAGAAAAGTTGATTAGATTAGATATTCAAGTTGCTAAGTTCTTCTTTTAGCATCGGTAACCATATTGTACAACAATCTACAGAATAATTTGATACGCATTTGTCTTTATTATGATATAAACATTAAAATTGTGTAATTTCATGAATTACACAAGAGAAAGACTATTTAGCATTGAGAAAGGAAACAGATTAAGTTTCCGAAACGTCTGCAAAACATCATTGTTTTTATTTTATTTTAATTATATTTTATGTCAAAAAACCAACCTTTAACTGTTCCTTTGACGTCAAGTCCCAATGAAAGTTCAAAGACTGTTTAACCGTCGTGTATCAGATATCGCCATATTTCGACTAGAATCTTAATAAACGAAAGTCAGGTGGGCTTTCATATTTAGGTGGTCCGATCTATATATACATCTCATATTTGCTTACTACATAGGAAAGCAACAATCGTTCGCACTCATTGGAATAAGGGACATTCATTAAGTTAATTATATATTCATTGTAGATGCTCGATTACAGTAAGATTTATGATGGAATGATGAAACCAGCTTATATTTTTGATGGTAGGAAAATTCTAGATCATCAAGCACTTATTGATATTGGTTACCATGTACAAACAATTGGTAAACAACTGGGAAGACCCGTAGCAACAAGATGTTGGAGCAGTAATCAGATTGTTTAATGTTACGTTTGTAATTCTAATTTTATACAAACCCCATATTTTTTATGTAACTCTTGTTTTAAAACATATGAATCAAATCCTATTTTAATGTGATTAATTAAATCTCCTTATATTTTATTTTATGTGTAAAATTGTAAACGTTAACTCAACTTTTTTTAAAAAATATTAAATAAAAGCTTATGTGTATTTATTTATGACATATCCATAACCTAGAAGGAAACCAAAAAAGAAAAACAAACCCGATTAGAAAATATCCTGATAAAATCATATTTAAACTAATTTAAAGCCTTAGGTACACACATACCATAAAAATGACAACTTAAAATCATCAAAAATTTGTTGATATTGGGAAAATATAGGTTTGTTTATTTGTGTCATTTTTAGCAACTTCTAAGCAGTTATGGCTCTACAACTTGCAAAGAATACATAAATTAGAGGAATCTCTTTATCAGCTCGAAGCTGATAATAATAGGTCTGTTCCAACACCGCCGAGAACCGTTCAGGAACAGTCCCGGTCATGCGCATATGACCAAAAACGGTCCAATTGGAATATTTTTGGTCATATGCGCCGTTCCTGAACGATTCTTGGCGGTGTTGGAACATACCTACCTAATATAATCAACACAAATGAACAAAGTAGATATAATAGGCAATGGGAAAAAACTTATTCAAGAAATTCTGCAATGGATTTAGGTTATTAATAATTTAAGTTAGTCACCAAGGACCTTCCATAATACTTGACAGAATTTTGCTTTAAATTTTTATTTACTGTCTCAATGAGAATTTTTTTTAATGTATCTATTTTTTCGAATTTTCCCATTGTTCAAGTAAATGACGATTTAAGGGATTTTATTAGTTTAAATAATAAATGAATCAATTATTGTTGAAACTTTCTAAGTTCTAAGTATTATAACATTTTCAAACTTTTGAGAGAAATTCAGGGAAGATCGGAGAATTTCCAAAAGTAAGCAGTAAAAGCTGGAATTTTTACTTTCAGATAATTATAAGTATTAAACCTGACACAATTCTCTCGCCCACAAAGATGATGGACATTCCCTATTATAAATTGTACATATATGAAAGCATGAACGTACTTAACCGCAGTTCATGTTCGTTTCTAGTTAGTAGTTCCAGAGTTGGTTTTCTAGTTCAAATGCCTAACCACAGCATACAGGGCCTAACCACTCACGTTTAACGGTAAATTATCAAGAAAATCCAGAATTTCCATTTCTATTTTTTTTAAGATTTAAGATTTTTAGAATTCCCTTTTAATTTGCTCTTACATTGTGTACTACGTAAATTAGTTGCTAAAAAATCTCATGATTAAAGTAGAAAAGCAGCGAGATTCTTAATCACCGATATGCTAAATATTTCTTTATTTTCTGAACAACCCTGTATAGGATTTGGATGAAACTTGTTTTAGGTATATTTTCGAGGGTGATAAATAAGAATATGATATCGTTTTTTTTCTATCCGATTCGCTAATAAAAAATCGTAAAATTTGCCCCTTTATTTATTTCCTGCAACGCACGCCTATGATTAAAATGTAGTCTAAGCTTCGTTTACAACCTCGTTTTCCAGCACGCACAATTTTCGTGCTGAAGTTTGGCAAATGATTTCTTATGACTCTGTTTCCGCAAAACTTTGTTGGGCACATCGTAGCACGTGCCCACAAATCAAAAAGTTTGGCGAAGCCAAGCTTTGTGCGTGCTATTCTTGTACTTACTTGTACCAAAGCAGAGACAACCACCAAAGATTATATATACCATAGATAAACGGTGCTATTGTAGTTATTTGACGCTCAGCAAATGGATGCAGGCGAGAGAGAACGGGATATAAGTCCTCTGTTCAACAGAGGACTTATATCCCGTTCTCTCTCGCCTGCATCCATTTGCTGAGCGTCAAATAACTACAATAGCACCGTTTATCTATGGTATATATAATCTTTGCTTGTACTTACAAAATGTCAAATTTGTTTATGTAATGTTGAGATTAGATATTTTTCCGTTGTTTTCTATATAGAATATGAATAATGTGATTAATATGAATATGGATAAATAAGGATGAATAATTATTAATTAATATTGTTGAAAAGTAGTGTGGAACACGTCCTATAAACTGTAAATCGTATAGAAATAATGCAATTAAGATGAACGATGAACGCATGAAAAATAATAGCAATTCTCTTGCTGTTTGTTAATAAATACCACCCTCTTTTCTTTCGTTTCCCCATCATCATTGTTCTTACTTCTGACCCACTAGGACCCACTTTTCAAGCACTTCATTTTAGTTTAAAAAATAAAGTTAGGTTTTGGTCAGTTTCAGGGCCGTCAGCTGTTCGTGTTGTGTCGTGTCGTCCATTGTATATTGTATATTTGTAAACATAGAGAAGTGGGTTCCACAAATACTAGCACGCACAATTTCCGTGCTATAGCGTAATTTCGACTTGGTTGTAAACGAAGCTTAATAGGTTCTAAATATGCACTCTCATGGGATATATGACCTGCCCAAATTAGAAAACGATCCGTCAAGTAATAACATAATATATGCCATTCACATTTTATTTACATGAGGGGAGGCTATGATATGGTTTTCTTAGGTTGTCTCAGGCACAGTAAACAAAACAGTAAACCGACTTCGTGTTTGGCGCCAATCAGTTCTTATGTATCTCTATCTGTTTTTATTACGACGTAGTAGATAAACTTGTCAGTAGCTTTGTTCAAAAACCCTACACTAGCTGCCTGCACTAGTGCAAAATTTTTACACTGGATCCATTATTTCTGTGTTCACAAAATCTAGTGTAGATGTCATCTGGCATATGTCAAAAATATTTGGCGTTCAAATATTCCAGTGTAGTGCAGAAATGTGTAACACTTTTACAGGAACTTGAAAGGTAGTGCAAAAGTGTAGTGTAGAATGTGAAGATTTGAGAACAAGAAATACGGAAAAATAAGGTTATGCTTGCTTGAGGTGTCTATGGTCGCGTTCATCACGAAGTAGCGATATATTAGCGATCAATTATCATCCCGTGACTGATCAGTTGTGTGCTGAACCGTGTTTTCTACCGCTGTGGCATGTCAAAAGTTTTAAGATCTTGTATCACTTGTGTGTCAGATGTCAGAATAAAGGTGTGAAACTTTTGTATATTTGAATTGCGAATTTTAAACTATGAAAAAATGGACGACGATCAATTAGCGCTATTTATTGCAGAGGAAAATGATTTAGGCAATAATATTGTGGGATAAATTATTTTGTTGTATTTATGTTAAATACACAATAATTATGAACGTTAATACTTCATGAATCGGAAAAGTGAACAGGAATCGGTAAAAGCTTTTGCCAGTCTCTTATGAAATGTTAATTTCTGGCGGAAAAATTCTCCAGAAGGGTGTATCTTCTGGTCGGTAGAACAAAAAATATATTTACGTTTGCCACAATAAAAAAAACTTACTGCTTTGTAATCTCTTATGCAGAGTATCGGTTACAACAACTATATATAACATATTTTCGTACTCATAAGTAATTTCCACTTGATCTATTTTCTATCTGTTAATTTACTCGGCGGCACACACATAAAACTCTATTATAATTTAGGTTATGTAGCAGAGTATCAAGTGATAACGGATCATGTATCATAAAATTATTTTGCTACATAAAATGGCTGCCGATAACTTAGCGATCACCTGTGATCAATCAGTTAAAGACGTTCAATTGAAATGATCAGTGAGCGCTCACTGATCGCTCACTGTGATGAACGCGACCAATGGTGTTGTACGAATACTTAATAGTAAACGTTTTTTTCTGTATAAATGGTCTTCATTTGGAGAGTCATCGGAATCATTATCAGATGATACCAATTCTGATAAAACTAATCTCTCCACTAGATATCTGTTATCTGTTTTAGTACCAATTCACTTTAATGCTTCAAAAAAAAATAAGCACAATGGGATCACCATGATCAACATATAAAAGTAAGGTTAAATTTGAACTGTATTCAGAAACCAATTTTATGCACAGACAATTTACACTTTTTACAAACTGCACTACACTGGTGTAGTGTCACAGCAAAATAAACTTACACTACACCACACTATGTGCCACTGCACTACACTAGTGTAATAGTTTTTGAACAAAGCTAGTTTTATGCAGACAATTTACACTTTTTACAAACTGCACTACACTGGTGTAGTGTCACAGCAAAATAAACTTACACTACACTACACTATGTGCCACTGCACTAGTGTAATAGTTTTTGAACAAAGCTAGTGGCATCTCTAAATTAGAATTAATTTTTTTATTATTATTAAAAGTTCCTTAAACTGTTTGAAGGTTTGTTGAGTACATTGAGATAGAATATAAGGAGATGCTATTCGCTATGTGCAAGGGTTCTAGTAGCGCCGCTCGTGGTCAAATTTTTAATATTTGTACCCCTAAACTGTCAATGTCAGTACTTGATTGTCAATGTCACGACATGACAGAATAACATAAAATAATGACGAATATAATTTTGTGTACCAAATTTAAACAAATTACGTGTTCCAATAAATTTACCAAAGGTGAGAGATGTATTAGAAAAAAGAAAGAAATTGACATTTTGTCATGTGAAACATGTAGAAGAATATGTTGATATCAGCTGCAATAATAAAACTACGGCAAAGTGCGTTCAACAAAGGGCTGCAACAGATACGTTTTATAAACTTAATTTAGAGGTAAATACATTCTTTTACTTGACTCTTTTCAAAGCTTTGATCCACTTAGCGCATTATTTAAGGTCGTGTTTCCGCACAGGAAATCTCTAATAATATTCTATAAAACTTTATTTTATGGAAAATGTCACTAACACGACAGCCTAGAACACATTTATTTGCAGGTCGCTTAATTTTTCCCATGCATGTTTCGTTTATAACCGAAAAACACTATTAAATTACGACTCTTCTCGTTCAAACAACAATTATTATTATTTGACACTTTTGACAGCACAAAACATATGATCTTGACAAATGGGAAATGGGAAAATTGGGGGTTCAAAATTTACAATGATGGCCACCGCAAACGCTCGCGTCGGATTTAGTAATAGCTCCGCCCCCTTGCACATAGTCAATACGATATAAATAGGTAAGGAAATAATGGTACCACTGGGCGGAGCTTAATGTAGTAGCAATATGGCGGCTTTAACAGAGTTGGATTAAGCGCGTTCTCACGATTCGATTTTAGTTGGTCAACTTTCAACTTTCGTAATCAACTAAAGTTGGTGAAGTTTTTAGTTCAAACGTGTCTTTTTATACAAGATATTTAATATAGTGGAACTAGTTTTATGGGAATTATATAGGTCCCTTTGAAGGAAAACTATTAGTTCAATAGTACCAATTCCTATACAGCTTCTTAATTGGGTGTGTGGATGATGGTGAATATAAAACGTAAAACAATAGGCAAATAAGTAAATTTTTCCACGGCCGGGAGTAGAAATCAGTTTCTATGACATCAAAATTAAAACAGAAATAGTCGATTATTCCCAAGGGAGTATAATGCTCCCAAGGGAGTTTACATTATGGAGAACGGTTTTCATGAAAAAAAAAAAGATAACATTGAAATTATTTATTGACATTTAAATTAAATGTTACATTCGTACAATTTTCAAAATTAATATTAGAAGGAATATTACTTTCGCTTACATTTACAGTTTTTGTGATTGCGCTAGTGGTGGTACCTACTAAAACCTGATTAGCAATTTTGGTCTTATTTGCAATGGAGTTCTCGACATAACCCTCAGCGACTGTCGTTGATTTCCAACCAGCATGACGCTTTATTGTCGTGATATCCACACCAGCATCTGCCAGTAATGTCGCTGAAGATCTTCGTAAGCAGTGACCAGTATAACATGCAACATCAGGTAATTTTAAATACGAAGCTACTACACTAGGAATTTTTCCCATGGTATTCTTGCCAACTGGCTGCGAACTACATTTTCCTGCTTTGTAATACAAAAAAAGGCGCTTATGCTTGACGTGGGGAGGACGAAGGGACAGGTATTTTCGAAACAATTCAAGCATATTTCCCACATCGGTAACCACAAAGGTTCGTGGAATCTTTGTCTTAGTGTTTGGAATTTTTACAATCAAGGAAGAGCCTACATCCTCAATATCATCTACAGTTAAATTGACTAGTTCATCAGTTCGACAAGCTCCGGCAATCCCCAGAATTATTCCAACCTATAAAAAATCAAAATACTTAATAATTGAAATACCTAACAACAAAAGTAATCTTACCTTAATCATTAAGAATTCTTTGTCACCTGCACTTGATAGAAAACGGTCGATTTCTCCCTTTGTCAATATTTTCGATTTTTTCGCTTGATATCCGTCACCGGTTCTTTTCAAAAATGCGATCAGTTTGGGGAATTTGCTTATATCTATGTTGTCGTAAATTATCAAGCATGACTTAACCATATAATATTGCGCCCATAATGTGGAAGACTTATAATTCTTTGCATTTTCACTGAAGTATGCCAACAAAACATTCTCGCTGTATACTTGAACATTTTTCTCGGCGCACCACTTTTTGAACCGATTGTAGGCTATATCGTATAAAGATCTTGACTTCGTAGGCAGCAAATTGCTTATTGCAATATTTGCAGCCTCCACAATCTCTTCCGACTCACAATTATTCATTGTGCACTAAACAAACTTTAAACTAAACCAAACTAGCACCTTAATTTGACAATTCTTTTTGTTTGTTTATTTTGTAGTTATGACAATAACTCAACGACTACTAAATGAATGCTCAAATCCAAATACAATAATTCTGGTGCTACTTACTTCATAATGACAAAATATGTGTTTTTAAGTTAATGAGACCGTGGAAAAAATAGTATATACCATTCGGGAGAGATGCTATTTTGTCCTCGGCGCATTGTAGCCCTCGGGCTTCGCCCTCGGGCTTCAAATTGCACCTCTGCCAAAATAACGCATTTCTCTCCCTTATAGTATAATGTACTATTTTCTTTAATTTACATACCCATGTTATACATTGTTTCAGAATACATAAATATACAGTACCCCAAAAAAAATTATAGCCAAATTGGAAACAAAGACGGAATGATCGTACGTAGAGCGTGTATTAAATAGAGAAAACGATCAGTGAATGTGTAACGCCAACACTCCTTCGAAGTGGTACATACCAATCAGAAGATTTTCTCCAGGGCTATATTGAATAACTGACACACCAGCTCATCTTCCTGTCTCAGTCCTTTGTGTATTTCGAACGGTTCCTATATTATGTCGTTCTGAAGTTTAACTGCGGACGTGGTGTCAACTATGGGTCATTTTAATCAGACAAGTTAGCTTAATTGGTACTCCGAGTTCGTTCATAGCTTCGTGCAACTTCGACCTAAGAATGTTATCATACGCTGCTTTAAAGTAGATGACAAGTGGTGCATGTCAAATTCTCTGGATTTTTCTAGGATTTGATGCAAAGTGAACATTTGGTTGGTAGTTGAGCGAGTTGAAAATGTTCTGTCCATCCATATAGAATATATTTTTTATTGCTTATTAAGTTTCCTCCTTTGTCTCTACAGATATTAGTTCTTGGTTTAAAAACCTTTTTTGTCGCGTTTCATAGGTACCTATACGCGTTTCTCCTTCCCTTCTAAGATGCTGCTTGTATTTGTCTACCACCGCCCTTTGTTCTACGCTGTAGCATGTATAAAGTACACTACCAATAATAGCATTTATGTACCATAATTTTGTAGGTACGGTTCTGTTGATTGTTTATACTAACCTATGAAATGTTATTCCCGACATCTTTTTATCCACGCCGTCTCTGCTACAGCAGCTACGCACAGCACAAGACAAACTAACAAAAAATACTTAGATTGTTCTCAAAACACAAATGAAATGCTAAATATTGCTCAACATAAACTGACAACAAATGACACTACAGTTTGACATTTTTGACAAAAACGTCGTAGCAATATGGCGGACATGGAACCACTTTTGCCACGTGATGCCGTCTCCCTATTATATTCTATTTCTATGGTTGAGTACTTCGTGTTTATGTATATTAAAATACGGATGCTTAAGGTGGGCGGAAAAATAGGTTAGATTTGCTTAAAATAAGCACTTTGTAGTTCGACAATTTCTGCCGTATCTCTGAACCGATTCAAAATATTTTTTGACTGGCTTTTAGAAAAAACTCGGTAGAATAGTACTGGACTATTAAAAAACTCAAGAAAATGACGATTCTTTTCTTACCAAGCTGTTAAACTTCGTAAACTTTTAACCTAATTTTGAAATAATTAAAAAAGTCGTGATCTCAATAAAATAGTTCTGGTCCAATCCGCTACGCTATATTAAACACATACATGTTTAAATTTTGATTTTTTATTAAGTAATTATTGAAAAAATGTCGAACTACTAAACCAATATCACTGAAATTAAATACGTTATATAATGCAGGAAACAAGTTTTTTGGTTCGAAATGATACTAAAGAATGACATATAGAACTTTGGCTACTGTCTCGTAGATGGCAGCAAAATCAAAATTATAAATTGAATATTCTGTCAATCTTTTAATTTATTTGAAAGGTCGTATAAAAATATTGAAATCAATTTTAGGATGAATATAAACCGCCGCAGCAGTTTGCTATAAAGGGGCATTCCCAACCATTTTCGTTTGCATTTTGCTTTCCGTACCTTACATTCCTATTGGTTCCTGAAGTACATTTATGAGGTACCACCAATAGAATCTCGTAAAGGGTTAACGCTTGGTTGAGAATGTATTTTCATGTTGCCGAATTTTGAGGCTGCGCATAAGCGCACGTGAATGACAAATAGTGACAGCTGACAGAAGAAAATGAGTTAACGACTATGAACATTGGAAATGTGTTATTTATTGTTAGTATTATTTAAAAAGATGAGTAAAATTGAAAAGGAATTTGACATTTACGAGTTGTAGACAACGATAATAATATGGTAATAAACGATTTTTATATTGCGAACGTGAAATTTTTAAGTGCCGAAGTTCATAACACCTAAACATAGCTGCACCAACAAAGGGAAAAATCTTAATTAACATCGTATACTGGAAATCAGCTAGTTTGGCAAAAGTGGGAAAAAGTAAAATGTGTGTATTTCAGCTGTATTAGAAAAGGAAGTACCCAAATTGAAACATTTCTACAGCAAGTTGTTCAGAATAACATGTTAGGAACCTACCTACCACTATAATAGTTTGATATGATTGTAAAACAATTCTTATTATTTTTAATAATGCAATCATTCTATTATATGTAATAAATATATTATTAAATAATGTCTTTCTGTTTTATGTTTTATTACTCCAACCTTAAACATATCCGAAGGAAAATGATTTCTGTTTCTCAGGAAAATGGTACTTACGTATGGCAGGTATGCCAAGAAAAGTATACAAACAGCTGTTTTGGGGTGTCACAACTAACCTCAAAATTATGCGTTTTCTAAGTTTTTGGAATATTATGTCGGTTTTATCAAAAATTTCTGCTGGGTTCCTGTACTATATCAACTAAAATCTTGTTCAGTGCATAATTATTAAAGTTTTAAATACCTTGATCTAATAATATAAGATGCTTTTTGTTGGTTGGAAATCCAACCTATAATTATGCAGTCGATTTTTAATAATCTACAATATTGAAACTTTATATGTCTATTATCTGAATGAGCTTTTAAATTGTATAATGGATCCAAGTTAGAACTACAAAAATTAAAATTAAAATTGAAAATAAATTTACAAAAAATATAAATTTAAGGTTATGTTAATCATATGGTCGTAGTAACAAAAAAAAATGATAATGCTCAAATAGTTAGATTATTTACAGCACTACCCATAAAAAACACAATTGTCCAAGACACAAATAAATATTTATAGTTTATAAGTCCAAACAGTTACAATAATACACAAAAATATCTACAAATATCCAAATCACAAAATAATATAAATATGTATAACTAGATAAAACAAGCTGTCAAGTGTCAAATCTAAAAACATTATCAGAAAAAAAGTCACTAGTAATTAAATATGTGTGATCATTTGTAAATGTAGTATTAATTTAGATTGCGCGGTTGCGCGTCATAATAATGTAAAAGATGTGAGTGTAATGTCTCTCCATCTATCAAAGGGTAGATAAATTACAACACATCACTCCACCTATCTCATAGTAGATAAATTACAATACGTCAATACGGTTATATTGGCAAAAGCTACATATAGTTCCATCTGTTGGAATTCATAAGGTTAGCGACTGGGACCGCCCCCGAAGTTTGTGAATTAGGAAATTTTGGTAAATGTTGAGATAACGGAATCTCCGATTTTCGGAATTTTTTTGCTTTTAACATACGTAGTTTTGTCTCCTGAACAATAAATTCTAAAAAAAAATCGCCGCTCGTCAACAGTTTTCGAGATATTTGGCCCCAAAGTCTCTGAAAATTGTATTTCTCCACTGCCATAATCACTTATTTTCACCAAATTTTCATTTTATGCTTATGAACACCTCTAATACAGACTTATTTAAACACTTTTAAATAGTTTCAACACATTTATTCCAATCAATAACTATTTTTTGAACCTTCTTATAAAAGCCATGAAAACATAACCTAAAATTTCAAACAACACTAAGATCATTCGAGGTTATGATAGTGCCGTAAGATCTAGGGTACGGCATAAAACGAATATGTTCCTTCTTTAACATAAAAAGATACTGCACCCGCCCGCCCCCGGGCGGGCGGGTGCAGTATATTTTTATCGTTTTATCTCAAAGAAGGAACATATTAGATGCGTATTCTAGATTTCAAACATTACAAGTTCCGCGAATAAAAGAATATGTTCCTCTTTGATATAAAAATATACTGCACCCGCCCGCCCCCGGGGCGAGGAACATATTCGTTTTATACCGTACCCTAGATCTTACGGCACTATCATAACCTCGAATGATCTTAGTGTTGTTTGAAATTTTAGGTTATGTTTTCATGGCTTTTATAAGAAGGTTCAAAAAATAGTTATTGATTGGAATAAATGTGTTGAAACTATTTAAAAGTGTTTAAATAAGTCTGTATTAGAGGTGTTCATAAGCATAAAGTGAAAAATTTGGTGAAAATAAGTGATTATGGCAGTGGAGAAATACGACTTTCAGAGACTTTGGGGCCAAATATCTCGAAAACTGTTGACGAGCGGCGATTTTTTTTTAGAATTTATTGTTCAGGAGACAAAACTACGTATGTTAAAAGCAAAAAAATTCCGAAAATCGGAGATTCCGTTATCTCAACATTTACCGAAATGGTATCTGAAGTTTTAAATATATTTGAAATTGAAAATATTTCATTTTTATCCTTTAATTTACCTACTTGCACGCCACTGACTTGTCACCTGTTCTCTTTAATCCGAAGATAGTCTCACACTAAACTATGCATGGGAAGATAGTCTCACACCAAGTGAAGGTCACGAAAGAATACCTCGCCACAGCCTACTTTAACTAAAGTGGGCTGTGCCTCGGCAATTCATTCATAAATACCGGGAGTGAGGCTACTCTATATCTACTCTGTCTCAGGGTTGTGTACTATTAGCTGCTTCCCTTTTACACAAAATCTCAGATTATTCTCACATTTTACGTCAGTTTTCAGTTACTGGGTACGTTTCTTTTATTTTTCACATGTGATTTTAAAGTGAGATTATTTACCACCACTACAGTGCCAACTGCACTAGCTCGGGAGTAAGATCACTTTACTCACTTCATCAGGGTACAATAGTTAAAGATTGAGGTTAATGTTTGACAATTTGTTTATTAAGTGTTAGCCAGATTAGTGAAAAATTATATAAATAAGGCATTATTAGTTATTACCTATTCTGTAGTTATTACGTTATTAGAGCCAATAGTCCAGTCAAATTACACTTTGACAAGGAAAAAATTGTTAACAGGGCTTTGGCAGTTGGAAATGGTAAAGTGGGGTATAATAATCAAAAAAAAAATCCATGCACTAGCAGGAATGTTCTGGGGGGGATTTGGGGGGGGGTCAAAGGGGTCAATTGTGTATTATTGCGGTTTTCGGATAAAATTGAAGTCGGAGAGAAAAATATTTAATAGAAAAGTTGTAGATCGTCAAAAAATCTACAACTTTTCTAGAAATCAATTTTTCACATAACCTCAAAATATCCGAGAAAAATGCGAAAAACTGGTTTTTCTGTTTTTTATTTTTTATTTCTATCAAAAAAATTTAATTTTGACGAAACTTGGTGGAAATATACCTTTTGGTCTTCTAAATATCCACAAATTTTTTCAGACCAAAAAATTCATAGGTTTCAGAGATATTCCCTTTTTTTGGAAAAAAACATTTTTTTTTAAATTAAATTTGTCCTTCAGGGAATCATCGCACCGACTTGATTTAGGTTTTAATTTCTTCGTTTTTACTTATACTTTTTTAGTAAATGATAAAAAATAGTAGTCTCCATTTAAAAACTCGCTCAAAAATCGAAAAAAAACAAAAAATATTTTTCTCTCCGACTTCAATTTTATCCGAAAAACGCAATAATACACAATTGACCCCTTTGACCCCCCCCCCCCAAATCCCCCCGGAACATTCCTGCTAGTGCATGCATGGATTTTTTTTTGATTATTATACCCCACTTTACCATTTACAACTGCCAAAGCCCAATTTTTTCCTTTTTCGAAAAAAAAATGTTAATTTGATTAGTCTACAAGTTAATTTCCTATATTACATTTTTCTCATTTTCTACTCACTTTGATCGTTTCTTTTATACAAGTGACAAGTGACGTAGTCAACTGAGATGAGTATCCTCACATCACATTTTTCTCACACTCAGTTGTGTGCAAAAGTGTCAGATTTAATTGATCGTCAGTCATTTATTTTTGGTTGAATTGCCAAATTTTTTATTGATAACATTGCTGTGCTTTCTTTGGGGTCTCACTCTGGCAACTGTGAGAGACGTGCCTCAAGCCGCCTCTGGTGATATCATTATTTATCTGCTCCGTCAGCACTTGGTCGGGCGTCGAGTGTTTATAATGTTTATATTATAAGAATTGACATAATTGTTATTAAAAACGGTTACCTACTAAGCAATACATCTAAAAAGATATACATATATAGATTTTAGTTTTGGGAGTAGAATTAATGAAGTTTAGATATCGGAAGTAGTAAGATCGATACAGTAGATAAGATAAGTCAGTATGAGTCCAGTTTCAAGGCCATCGCTGACAAAAATTTCGAACTTTTGTGAAAATTACAAAAAATTTCAGAATTCGAATTTTGTCTCGAAACTCGGTAATAGTTACGGTTAAAATAAGATTCTGAACAACTTTTTTTAGTAACTTTTTTCGACATCTCCAACGCGACGCAAAATAATGAGAATGTGTCCTATTCACGAGGTCCGCGAGGTCGCAGTAGGCTGGGGTTACACCTGACATTTGAGTTGAGTAATGTAAGAAATGCAGCTCCTGAATTTCTACTTCTGTACCGAAATTCAAATCTCTACTTCTAAAAATAAATTAAATACAGGGGTGTCTTCATCTTAAGTGTGTCACACTGTATATTATTATTAAAAACGGTTACTAGGCAATACATCTAAAAAGATATACCGTCATCTGTGGGGGCGAAGTCGGACGGTAGGGGCAAACGCGGACGGATGCGCATTTCCGCAAGTTTTTTTGAATGTTGTCATAGAGATTGACTTATAAGTCCGCGTAACTGGTTGAATCTCGTCAGTAATGAGTTTATATATTCTGTGGTAATGAGTTAGTGATGATAGTGGATGGGTGTCTGTTGTTAGAATTATTAGCAGTGGCGTAAAGGTAAGCTTTTTGATAAACTTGTTTTTTCATTTTTTTTCTTTAGTCGAAAAGAAACTTTTGCACATAGAACATATAAAGGGATATCAAATAAAATCTGGCACTAAGGTATTGAGTAGTTTATACTTAACGTTTTTGCACAAAATGGGAGTCATAATTTGTTTAGTTTTTTCTTAAATAATTTATTTATAAAAAATTGTCATCAGGTGGGGCGAACTCGGACACCATGGTGAGGACGTATAAAAAGAAAATTGGATTAAAATTCATGAACTATGATAAGAACATATTAAAAAAGCACTGGATGACGTCAAAAAAGGCAAAAAGAGTTTAAGACAGGCAGCTGAGTGTTATGATATTCCCAAATCTACACTACATGACAAAATTAAGGGGAAAAAATGTCGAAACCATGGTGGGCAAACTCATAAGAGTAACTAAATTTAGTTACTCTATGGGCAAACTGTAATCTCGGAAGAAGAAGAAAGAATGCTGGCAAAAGGCATTACCACATTTTAGTGAATGGGGATTTCCTATGACTCGCATGGATATAAGATTGCTCGTAAAAAATTACTTTGACAGAAAGGAACAAAAAATTTCTTGTTTTAAAGACAATTTACCAGGAGTGGAATGGTTCTATAATTTTTTAAAAAGAAACAAAATGTTAACAGAAAGATTTGCTCAAAATATTATTAAGAGGTGCAGGGCTAATATTACTAAAGATATAGTAAAAGAATATTTTCAAAATTTAGGAGACACCCTGGAAAATGTCGAGCCAACCCATTTAGTAAACTACGATGAGACCAATCTCACCGATGACCCAGGGCGACAAAAAGTCCTATGCCGCCGGGGGTGTAAAAGGGTGGAAAGGATTATAAATTCCAGCAAAACAAGCACTTCAGTAATGATGGCAGTAACTGGAGCGGGACATCTATTGCCACCAGCGACTTATAAAGAGGAGACTGGCGATAAGCTGAATTCGTTTGGCCTGAACAATATTACCCAGTTGATGCCACAATTGCCACAGAGCGGTTGCACAGTTACTTTCGTTTTGTTATTCTACACGGCTTTGGCTATTTTGAAGTCTTGTTTGATTTATGTGTCAGCGCGCTTTTCTGTTATACTGTGCTATTTTCGTGTTAATTCTATTTATCTAGTTAATTATCTGCTTTGTGTTGTTAATTATCTGCTTTGTGTTTAAAAACATTATAAATATGGTTACAGTGTTTGTATTGTAAAAAAACTTTTGTGTCAACGTCAAATCGTAGTTTTCACATGTAAGTACATAAAAAGCATATAAATAATTTTAAGTTGTGTTAATTATATTTATATACAGTAAATTCACTTTTCAACCAAAGCACTTTGTGAGTGAATAGGAGAGAATAAAGCGAGAGCGCTAACATTCTGAGATCGACATGCAGTCACGCATGTGTAGTGCTCTCGCTTTACTGCTATCTCCTATTCACTCACAAACTGCTTTGGTTCAAAAGTGAATTTACTGTATATAATTATATAATCTGATTTGGTTAACTGACAGTTTTTAGAAATACTGTAGCAAAAACCAAATTTCTAAATAATTTATAATTTCAGAGTGATTTGCAATTCCTTACTGCCTCCGGAGCCATCTTAATTATTAATCATAATATTTGAAATAAAATTTTTAAAATATCTTTTTGTTTTATTATGCCATAAACATTAAAAAAAATAGGGCAATTTAATGCTCTAATTACGCCAGTATAAATCTATTTCTAATTATGTAGTAGCACACAAAATAAAACAAATAACAATTTTATTTGTGAACTTTGCTGTACTTAGTTTTTCTTTTTCATGCTCTACCACCGGAGAATCTGCTGTTATAGTAGATTTTGATGGCGATTCAACAGATACTGTAGAAGAACGTGAATGAGATTATGGTTCTGACCTGAAAATATATTCTTTCTCTTCCTTTTCTTTTTTGGGATTTATTACCACATTTGTTGAGATTCCTATCCAAAAAAGTTGAATTATCTAAAAAATATTCAAATTAACCAGTTTAAAACTGGGAAATAACCTCTACGCCTTTACGTAATGTCCTCTGACATTACGTCAAACAATCGAACAAGACTTTAAAATAGCGTCGCAAAACCGTGTAGAATAAACAAAACGAAAGTAACTGCGCAACCGCTGTGTGGCAATTGGGCATCAACTGGGTAATATTATTCAGGCCAAACAAATGCAGTGGATACATAGGCGATCTCCAGTCTTGTATTATTAAGTCGCTGATTGCCACCATATGTAGTGTATAAAGCTGTACACTTATATCCAACCTGGATAGAGGGAGGACCCGAGGGAACGGTGTACAACCGAACCAAGTCAGGCTGGTTCGATTCCCCAACATTTGAGGATTGGTTTGATAAGATCCTCCTCCCTTACTTTAAAAATCTCCCGGGAAAGAAGGTGCTGATTGGAGATAACTTATCGAGCCACATTTCAATGCACATTTCTGGAATGCTGCGAGAAAAACAATATACATTTTGTGTTACTTCCACCAAACGCACTTGCTTCAACCTTTGGATGTGGCATTTTTCGCACCCTTTAAGAAATCCTGGCGTGCCATTCTAACAGAGTGGAAAATGAAAAATAGGGGGTGTATACCCAAATCGGATTTTCCCAAGCTATTCCGGAAAGCTATTGAGAACGTTCAAAATTTAGAAAATAACATAAGGGCGGATTTCCGAGGATGCGGGATTGTTTCGCTTTCCCCAGATGCAGTTCTAAAAAAAATTCCAGATGTCAATAAAGAAGCTCAAATAGAAAATGAAAATCACTGGACCAAAACTTTGCAAGATTTTTTACAGGAAAGCAGGTTGGCATCAACTCAAGAAATCCGACCAAAACGAAGCAAAAACTTGAATGTGGCACCTGGTAAAGGAATAAAAAAGAGCGACCTTGCTGAGGCATCTAGTAGCACTGTTGTAGATGAAAACAACTTAGAAAGCAGCAGTGATGGGGAGCAAGAAGTTGACTCAGAAGTTGATTCAGAAGTTGAAGAAGACTTGGGACTTGAAGAACAGACTGTCGCTGAGACTGAAAACATATCCGAAGAACACATTTTAGATACTGATTTTGACATTATACAAACGGGCACATTTTTGTTAGTACGGTTTTCGTGTCCAAACAATAGCTATAAGCATTTCGTTGGGTGTGTAACAGAAGTGATAGATAAAACCAAAAAGATTTATTATGTTAATTTCTTAAGAAGGCAAAAATCTAATAAAATTAAGGAATATTATATATATCCAAATATTAAGGATGAGAGTTTAATAGAACGCTCACTAATTATTAAGGTTCTTCCTAACGTTACATCTTTGCGACGCGGGAGATTTCATTTTCCTATATTATTGAAATATAATGATCTCAAAGTTGAATGACGAATGAAGTTTTTGTTTTTTTTACTTCTCTTTATTTTTTATTATAAAAATGTTTTTTAAGGTTTATAGAATTTACAGTTTTTTTTTATGTTTTATAATTTTACAGAGTTTTGTACTATTTGTTTAAAAAAAAAACCTTTTAGATGAAAATTTGTGTTATTTTTACGTTAAATTAAACCTTCCCCAGTTGAAAATTATTATTTTTGTTTTTTTTTTGTCCGACTTCGCCCCATACTATGACCGAAGATAAGTTTTCAAGCAAATAAGTTAATGTCCGTGTCCACCCCACACATAGGGGCGAAGGCGGACAGTTTTTAACAAAAAAAATTAAAGCCGCAGAGTTAAAATTTGTATATATTTTTATCGCATCATTGTTTAGAGATATAAGGGCACCTAAATATATTTTTTTCAAATTTTTGGCACCAACGGGGTAAAATTTATTTAGAAAAAAACGCGAAAATCGTCCGAATTCGCCCCAGATGACGGTACCTATATAGATTTTAGTTTTGGGAGTAGAATTAATGAGGTTTAGAGATCGGAAGTAGTAAGATCGATACTTGTGTATTTTTAAGTAAAATAAACCCAACATTGTTGTACTCTGGTGTTATGTTTAAATCCGTACTATGTATAATCTGTCTCACCAACAGATATAAATAGACTCCTCCCCATTAATTTTAGGGTTACGCAGAATGGTGGGCGCAATAGTCAGTTTTACTTAATGAAATTAATGAAAGCTGTGATAGCCATCAGTTTTCGATGAAAACCTAACCGTAAAAAAATAGCGTTTTAACATTTAATCATAATATTAATCGTTTGCATTACATACCTTAACCCAAACAGCACACGTACATCCAATGTACGTAAAAAGTATGTACTTTTGGACTACATTTGTATTTATGTACGTACAATGTTCATCCGTTTTAGATTCGAATTGTTTACAATTCACATCCAGTGGACGTCCGGTGTCACAACATTGGACGAATACTGGACATGTACGTACTTGTACGTCCAATATCTGTCAAAAATATGTACAATCACACTAAAATGGTAGCTCGCTGGACGTAGTATGTATATGTGGGTCTTACCTATGTCCCATGTACGTTTATTGATGGTAGTAGAGACCTAAATATAGGCCCTAGCCTAGAACATCCCATGTACTATCGCGGCCGAAAAAAAGTAATCGATTTTTTATCAAGTAGTATGTTTTTTCGAAAAAATTTCCTTTGTAAATGGGAGTGTTTACATCAGTTATGTCAATTAAATTATTTTGACAAGAAATCATTGGTGGGGTCGTATTTATTTAAAAAAAACTAATAAGAAATAAGTTAATATTTTTTAATTATAAGAAAACAATTAATTAGTATGGTTTTGAGAGAAGCAGAAAAAAGCTACAGCATCACCACACTTGGAGAAGGGTGGTCTTAACAACGCATGGCAAGCAAATTAATTGCAGCAAAGGCACAATTCAAAAACTAAACAAAAAGACAGACCTTCCGCTATTATGTGTTTTGTACAAATATTCTTCATCAAACTTATGACCCCTGGGACGGTAAACTCGCAGTTGACCAATGTAGCAGGACTGAAATATCTTTTCGTAGGAAAAGACCACTCTCTCCCAGTAACGATCTTATTCATTAATAAAAGTATTTGCAAACTGCATTCTTGCCTCTTTATTATCATCTGTTAGTAGGTGCTTTTTAGCACTGGCACAGTTAAATAGACCTTGCTCTCGCAACCGTTTTCTTGCTGTCCTAACGACGCTGAGAAGTGAGTTTGCTCTTTGGCTTGAATAGAATTAGAAAATTGGTTTAAATTCACATAGTTAACCAGGGTATTGTCGTTTTCTAGAGAACTCTTTCTTGGCCGCCCAGAACCCACTGCCCTGCTCAGATCATGAGTTTCTTTCCACTTTTTGTTTAGTTTTTGAATCGTGCTTTTGCTGCAATTAATTTCACTTGCTATGCGTTGTTGAGACCACCCTTCTCCAAGTTTGGCGATGATGTAGCCTTTTTCTTCTTCACTCAAAACATGATAAGGCATGATTAAGTAATACAAAATTTATTTTTGCTTAATATGACAATGACGACACTAATAAAAAAATATTGGGATTGATGCGAAACTGAATAGAGCCATAGTTACAACGGGAAAATTAGTCGATTAGTTTTTTTCGGCCGCGATAGTACATCTACTGGTCATTTAATGGACATGTTAGGTACAAAAAGAGCTGAACTTAGCTACGCCCCGTGTACGTACTTGTACATTTACTAGCTAGGTCCCTTCTCAAATGACACAGAAACGTCTTATGGATATCCACTGGATGTGTTCATTGTATACAGGGTGGTCCAGATTTTTGTACATTAATTTTGAGAAATGATAGAAAATCGCAAAATAAGGGGACTTTTCTTAATAAACATACCTCAAAAAATGCACCATAACTTAGATACAGGGTGTTGAAGTTTCATTAAAAAAAGCTTTATAATTTAATATCTAAGGAGAGACAAAAGTCATCCTTTTCAAATTTTGCATACTGCCTTTCTACGTAAATCTGCATCTACGGTTCAAGTCAAAAATAGTAACAGAAAACCATTGGCGCAGTTACGGGGGTTACATATCCCCTTTCTAGAAATATGTAGTACGCCACTGGATATTTTTGAAAAAATTATTAAACTGCTTAATTGCCTATGGCATTCTGAGTCATATTCTTTTCAGCTGCCCCGGTGCCCAGGGCACCAAAATGTACATTCTTTTGACTGCCCTAGTGACGTAATGCTTCACCAGGGTTACCTCCCCTATCTTCCCAAGCTAAACCAGCTCTGTAGTTGGGTATGCTTGGGTCAACTTCTAGGTACTGGTTTAGCTTGAAAATTTGATGATAACAGTAATACGTTAACATATGAAATTAAAGCACAGGTTAGGTTATAGGTTATAAATTTCATTAAAAACAAAACAAAGTAAAAAATGTTAATATTGAAATTAATGGCATTGGGCACTCAAGCAGATTAATAGAATAACTTTAAATTTGGCACTTTTTGTGAAGTCAAAATGGCGTATTTTACCACCTCCAACTGCCCTAAACAGCTGCACCAGGTAAAGCTGGGCAGGCCCAAAAGAATTTGGCTCTGAAGAAATATGTGTTCTTGTAAAATTTTGATAGAACAAACCGTTTCCGATTTATTTACGGTTAAACACTCTTGTGCAGGCATAATAAAGGAGATAATATCCCTCCAAACATGATTCAAAAATATGTTTTATTGATATTTAACAAAAAATTGAAAAAAAATAGAACGAAGGCAATTCACATATGTATTTACAAACAGTTTTCAAAGTGCCATCCGTCGGCTTCAATACACTTTTGACATCTTCTGGAAATGGAGTTGATTGCCGCCAATATTTGATGTCGATTTTCGCGTAATTGATGGCAAACTTGACGAATAAATTGGAAACGGCTTGTTCTATCAAAATTTTACAAGAACACATTTTTCTTCAGAATGCCATAGACAATTTAGCAGTTTAATAATTTTTTCAAAAATATCCAGTGGCGTACTACATATTTCTAGAAAGGGGATATGTAACCCCCGTATCTGCGCCAATGGCTTTCTGTTACTATTTTTGACTTGAAGAGTAGATGCAGATTTACGTGGAAAGGCAGTGTGCAAAATTTGAAAAGGATGACTTTTGTCTCTCCTTAGATATTAAATTATAAAGCTTTTTTTAATGAAATTTCAACACCCTGTATCTAAGTTATGGTGCATTTTTCAAGGTATGTCTATTAAGAAAAGTCCCCTTATTTTGCGATTTTCTATCACCTCTCAAAATTAATGTACAAAAATCTGGACCACTCTGTATATACAGGGTGATTCTAAAATGTATGGCCAAATTGATACAGCGTCAACAGGAGACCAAAATAGGTTGATTCAACCCAATTTACCTATATACAAAAATGCACCCCTAAGTAGTTACAGCCCTTTAAATTTCAAATAAAAAAAACTTTAATTATTGATTATTCCCAAATGGCTGTAGATATCTTTTTCTAATTCAGTGTACATTCATTACCAATAAACGCCAATGTTTTGAGATTAACAGCAATAAAATACATTATGTGCGTTAACGTATAGTCGATTTTCTAGTATCATTCGATAGATAATTTAATTTGGAAACTTTTTTCTATTTTTTTGATAATATCAATAGTTTGTAAATTAAACAAGAAAAATGAAGAAGATGCATCGAACTATTTTTAACCTCAATAGCAAATATGTAATATTATTATTTAATAGATAAAGTTTTTGCCATTTACCCCAAGAAAGAAACATGATGCAGCTACGGACACGTGTTTCGGAGTTATTGCTCCTCATCAGCGTAGCGTAGCTTTTTCTTTGTTTGATTATTATGTAATGTACAAGTAGGCTGGTTAACCCTTTAATGTATTTTATTGCTGTTAATCTCAAAACATTGGCGTTTATTGGTAATGAATGTACGCTGAATTAGAAAAAGATATCTACAGCCATTTGGGAATAATCAATAATTAAAGTTTTTTTTATTTGAAATTTAAAGGGCTGTAACTTCTTAGGGGTGCATTTTTGTATATAGGTAAATTGGGTTGAATCAACCTATTTTGGTCTCCTGTTGACGCTGTATCAATTTGGCCATACATTTTAGAATCACCCTGTATAGCAGATGACCACTGAATGTCCTCACTTTGTCCCTGGTATCTACAGTGGACGTCTATTGTATCATACATTTGTGTCATATCACAACTCGGAATATACATGGTAGTCCAGTATGGATAATCCATAGACAGTCCACTATAGGGACGTTCATAGGTAGACAAGTAAGAAAAACATTGATATAGCCTGTCAGTCTATAGCTTACTCCTATAGGGAGCTACATAGTTTGTTTAAGCAGATGCATTTCCGAATATTTTTAAATAAATATCAAAGCGAAGTTTTCAGTTCTCATCAAAGTGGAACAGAACTAGTCTGCGAACTGCAAGCAACGCCATCTATCAGATAGCTCGCCCACAGCCTACTTAACTATCAAGTGGGCTGTGGCTCGCCACATGGTACATTTCTTACATGGTGGAAAATATACGTACAATGAAAGTCCATTTGTAATAATCAAATGTTGAACTTTTGTGGACGTCCATGGTACGTACGGAAATGTATTAAACCGTAGAATGATAAAAATAGGTATATACTGGAAGTACATTGATGTACATCTCTTATATGGAGCAAAATGTATGTACAGGGTGTTTCCTATAAAACTATACCCCCCCTTATTTCGGTCAATTACCACCGATTTTAATTTTTCAAAAACCGGTCTAACACAGAATGTTCCGTAGATTTTGAATATGCTATTACTTTTTTTCCTACTTCAACCGTATACAAGGGGCAAAAAAAAGTATGGTTTTTTTAAATGGAATACCCTATATATTTTTACATCTTTGGATTCGCCTCGTGTCCTTCTGTTTACAAATATATATGACACATATATTTGCTATAAAAATGACGTAAATAATTGAATTTAAACTTAGGGTGTTTCCTTCAAAACTATACCCCCCGTTATTTCGGTCAATTATTAACGATTTAAAATTTTCAAAACCTACACATAGAATTTGTCGTAGATTTCATATATGCTATTACTTTTTTTCTCCCTTCAACGGTATACGAAGGGTGGAAAAAAGTATGTTTTTTTTAAATGGAATGCCCTGTATTTTTTACATATTTAGATCCGCCCTACCTTTCTGATTATAAATATATATAATACTTATATATGTAAAAAAATACAGGGCATTCCATAAAAAAAACATACTTTTTTCCACCCTTCGTATACCGTTGAAGGAAGAAAAAAAGTAATAGCATATTATATGAAATCTACGAAAAATTCTATGTGCAGGTTTTGAAAATTTTGAATCGTTAATAGTTGACCGAAATAAGGGGGGGTATAGTTTTGAAGGAATTAAACGCCCTAAGTTTAAATTCAATTATTTACGCCATTTTTATAGCAAATATATAAGTGTCATATATATTTGTAATCAGAAGGACGAGGCAAATCCAAATATGTAAAAATATATAGGGTGTTCCATTTAAAAAAACCATACTTTTTTCTGCCCCTCGTATACGGTTGAAGTAGGAAAAAAAGTAATAGCATATTCAAAATATACGGAACATTCTGTGTTAGACCGGTTTTTGAAAAATTAAAATCGGTGGTAATTGACCGAAATAAGGGGGGGTATAGTTTTATAGGAAACAGCCTGTACAATGTAAGTCCATTTATAACGTTCTAATGTGAAACTTTTATGGACGTCCATCGGACATACCAAAATATACTAACCGGTAGAAAGATGAAAAATAGATTTACACTGGAAGTATGTACATTGATGTACATCTCTTATATGGCGGAAAATGTATGTACAGTGGAAGTCCATTTGTAATGTTCTAACGTGAAACTATTGTGGACGTCCATCGGATGTACCAAATTGTACTAAACCATAGAAGGATGAAAAATGGATATACACTGAAAGTCCATTGATATACATCTCTTATGACACAAAATGTACGTACAATGTAAGTCCATTTGTAATGTGCAACTTTTATGGACGTCCATCAGACATACCAGAATGTACCAACCTGTAGAAGGATGAAAAATGGATGTACACTGATGTACATCTGGCATAAAGTGGAAGTCCGTTTGTAATGTCCTAATGTGGAAATTTTGCGGACGTCCATAGGGCGTGCCAAAATGTACTAAGCCATAAATGGATGTAAAATGAATGTACACTGGATGAACATTGATGTACAGGGTGTCCCAAATTGCTTGATTTTGGCTGGTTTTCCTATTTCCAGACCAGGTAGAGAAAAACTGACATATGAGTCTAGAGCTCGATTTTTGTGAAACGCCGATTGGTGAAAACCACATTTCGATATCTCTAACCGTTTCCGAGATATCGGCAAAAATTGACATTTTACAGATTCCGAAAAACTGTCAACTTTTTTATTTGTGGATATTTTTTCAAACGGTTAAAACTTTCTACAGGCACTTTTTGACGTAGAATAAGATGCATTTGTCAAAAAAAATATATCGCTTTTCGATTGTTTGATATCAAAGCTAACTTTGTTATTTCAAATGGAAACCATAGTTGGCTTTGACTTTAGAAAATAGGAAAAAAAAATAAGCTTTCCAAAAATATATATGCCAAGATATGTCTAGTCATCCTTGCTGCCAATAAAACACATTTCTCTTTAAAAATGACATTTTTTTACATTAAAAAAAGTTTTTCGGAATCTGTAAAATGTCAATTTTTGCCGATATCTCGGAAACGGTTAGAGATATAGAAATGTGGTTTTCACCAATCGGCGTTTCACAAAAATCGAGCTCTAGACTCATATGTCAGTTTTTCTCTACCTGGTCTGGAAATAGGAAAACCAGCCAAAATCAAGTAATTTGAAACACAACTCTTATACGGAGTAAAATGTACATACAAAAGAGGTCCATTTGTATTGTTCTAATGAGGAACTTTTGTGGTGATCCATCGGACGTACCAAAATGTATTAAAGACGTATATCGATGAAACATGGATGTACACTGGAAGTATATTGATGTACGACGTCCATTGTATATCCAAAATAGGTTCATGGACGAAATGACATATAACGGACTTTAAACGTACGTCCAATGGATGCTGTGTGCTCTGTGGGAATACTTAATACGCAAAACATATAAGGTTAATTCTTATACGTACCTTAATTTACAAAGTAAGATATCTTTATATAAGATAAATCTCAACGAATTCATTAACATAAACAGCTGACATAAATTAAGAAATAATTATCGCAAAAAACGAATATGACTATGACAGTTGACAGTTAGGCGGGCTCCCCTTTTTTTCACGTTTTTAATACGTTTAGCGTTTATGCGTTTCGCGACAATCATAACATAAGCTGATTGGTCTGGTGAAAAAGATGTATGTAGATGAATTTATCTTATCGATGGGAACGGACCACGCGAGTCGGTTCCCAAGGAACTGCTGGCTACGCGAAATTGGGTAAGCGGACTCGCCCGAACGTATATTGGGCGAAATAGGGCTGAGGTCAGCGGTTAACCGCGGAGAGACAGTTCGGCCTTAGCCGCGGGCAGTTACAGTTCCGCCGGAGCCGCGAAGTCGATTGGGCAACACGGTCGTTTCAAGCGATTTAACGTAGGGGTGCTTGGAGACGGGCCCAGGTGAACCCACTAAGAGGGTTCAAGTCACAGAGACAGTTCGGCCGAAGCCGCGGAAGCGACAGTTCGCCTTAGAAGCGCGGAGGGTACGCAGACAGTCGGAGTCCGTCGAGTGCTACCAGCGAGAAAACATAGTCCGAGCGCGAAAATTGTTCGGGTAGCGTAGCGTCGGGACGTCTCGATAAAAAGACGGAGCTAGAGTTTTGACCGGGCAACGTCCGGGACGTCGAAGCGGTCGATTTGTGAACGGGCGTGTTTAAAGTGATAGATCCGACGTTTAATTTCGGTGAAGGTATTTGTGAAATAGGATTATTGAATTTTAGAAGTTTTTGTGGAAGTCAGTTTGAGTATACTAACCCTATATACGATTCATTTGGCGAGTGAACCTGAAATAGGGTCTCTGGTATTAGAAAATACCTAATTGATATTGGCACTTTGAGGTGAACGGGTGGCTTACATATAATACCATTGATTAAGGAATGAATAAGATACGCGACTTCAATGGTAAAGTGCGAGGCCTTTTTTGGCAGCGAGAATCCGGTAAGTTGCGAGCATTCCTGTGATTCACGTAGTATGCTTTTGATAAACCTGTGTCGTGTCTGGTTTTATATAATTTATAATCTAGTGAAAACAAAAATTGAATGTTCAGATTGATTTTAGTTTAAAATTATGTGACTGTTAAAAGTCGAAAAATCGTTGAGAAATAGCTCGCAGAGAGAACATACTACGTTAATAATTTTAAACTAAAATTAATCTGGACATTAAATTTTTATTACCACTAAATTATTAATGATATAAAACCAGACACGACACAGGTTTGTCAAAAGCATACTACGTAAATCACAGGAATGCCCGCAACTTGCCGAGATCTCGCTGCCAAAAAAGGCCTCGCACTTTACCATTGAAGTCGCGTATCTTGTTCATTCCTTAATCAATGATAATACAGTTATATAGAGAGACTAGAGAGACCCAAATAGGGTATGTAAGATTTTCTTTGCTAATAATTTTAGGGGTCCTAGAGCGCGCATTGTTTTGTAGCAATTAAATTAAGTACTGTAATTTGGTTCGTAACATCTTGTTTGTTTTGGAAGTAAATTACTATAGTTGAGCATAACGTTTTGTTTTGTTTTGCAGTAATTAAAGTACTGTAATTTTGTAAGTAATAATAACTTGTTTTGCTTATTTTGAAAATTATTTACTGTAATTTTGTACGTGTGGTTAAAGTACCAATCATTCTAAAATTTTACCATTTATTTTTCTGTTTTGCCTTGTTTGATTTTATAAATTTTGAGTAATATATTCGCTTTTATTTTTCTTAATTGCTAGTCTTAGTGGCCGGACTCTAGCTTTTGAACGGATTCTCATACCAGTGGCCAGCTGATTTTGCTTTATAGGTGCTTTCTAGTGTTTCTCTGATCAGGGGGAAACTAAAATACATCCTGATCTGGTGGCAGCGACACGCTACCTCTTTTAAAGTACCGCACCCTTGATATCATAGGTATCGCCAGTAAGTAAGAGTAAAGTTTTAGCAGTTTTATTTTTTTTTTGATATACGGGGTGTGCGCGTTACATTGCATCTCAAACTACCAAGTTGGAAGGTTTAATATGAAAAATAAACTGAAACATTATATGTAATACAAAACATTGTATCATTTATTTTAATATGACCGATTCCCATGAAAACTAGTGATGGGAATAATCGAGATACGATTATCGAATTAGTAGATTATGGAAATAACTCGAGATAATCGATTATGACTCTGAAAATTAGTATACACGGTGGTGAATTTTTCGATGCCCACCATTGGTATCTCGGAAAATATAAGAGATAGAGGATCGGTTAAATTAGACAAAAGTTGCGCTATTTTATGCTCCACAATTTCCTGCCAAGAAATACTGGATATCTTGATTCGTTTGTGGTTTATCCTGAAAAATTGAAAATCGTGATTTCAAAAAAATAATAATATCTTCTATACCATTCATGCGAATTTAATGAAATTTGGCAAGGTTATATTTTTGACCACTACCAATTGAATGGCGTTGATAGAAATTTTCTAAACCTTCTAGATTTTGAGCAACGATAGTCAACTTTTTTTTTTCTTATGGCCGCCATATTGGATTTTTGCACCATTAGTTAGAGAATATAATTCTCTTTTCACCTGTCACCAAAATAGACTGATTTTTTTAAAACATGTTGATTTTCGAATTAATGTAAAAATAATTTATAAAATCCAGTATGCTTTGGAAAAATAATTACAAGCAACATTGTAATCCAGACGCTATTATTAAATTGTACACTCGTAAAAAAATTACACAAAAATGCCAGGTTATTTAAACTCCTATTAAATATGGATTTTATAAATTATTTTTACATTAATTCGAATATCAACATGTTTTCAAAAAATCAGTCCATTTTGGTGACATAGGTGAAAAGAGAATTATTTTCTCTAACTAATGGTGTAAAATTCCACTATGGCGGCCATAAGAAAAAAAAAAGTTGACTATCGTTGCTCAAAATCTAGAAGGCTTAGAAAATTTCTATCAACGCCATTCAATTGGTAGTGGTCAAAAATATAACCTTGCCAAATTTCATTAAATTCGCATAAAATGTATATACTTCAAATCACGAGAGATGACCGTTACGTCCGGGACGTCGAAGCGGTCGATTTGTGAACGGGCGTGTTTAAAGTGATAGATCCGACGTTTAATTTCGGTGAAGGTATTTGTGAAATAGGATTATTGAATTTTAGAAGTTTTTGTGGAAGTCAGTTTGAGTATACTAACCCTATATACGATTCATTTGGCGAGTGAACCTGAAATAGGGTCTCTGGTATTAGAAAATACCTAATTGATATTGGCACTTTGAGGTGAACGGGTGGCTTACATATAATACCATTGATTAAGGAATGAATAAGATACGCGACTTCAATGGTAAAGTGCGAGGCCTTTTTTGGCAGCGAGAATCCGGTAAGTTGCGAGCATTCCTGTGATTCACGTAGTATGCTTTTGATAAACCTGTGTCGTGTCTGGTTTTATATAATTTATAATCTAGTGAAAACAAAAATTGAATGTTCAGATTGATTTTAGTTTAAAATTATGTGACTGTTAAAAGTCGAAAAATCGTTGAGAAATAGCTCGCAGAGAGAACATACTACGTTAATAATTTTAAACTAAAATTAATCTGGACATTAAATTTTTATTACCACTAAATTATTAATGATATAAAACCAGACACGACACAGGTTTGTCAAAAGCATACTACGTAAATCACAGGAATGCCCGCAACTTGCCGAGATCTCGCTGCCAAAAAAGGCCTCGCACTTTACCATTGAAGTCGCGTATCTTGTTCATTCCTTAATCAATGATAATACAGTTATATAGAGAGACTAGAGAGACCCAAATAGGGTATGTAAGATTTTCTTTGCTAATAATTTTAGGGGTCCTAGAGCGCGCATTGTTTTGTAGCAATTAAATTAAGTACTGTAATTTGGTTCGTAACATCTTGTTTGTTTTGGAAGTAAATTACTATAGTTGAGCATAACGTTTTGTTTTGTTTTGCAGTAATTAAAGTACTGTAATTTTGTAAGTAATAATAACTTGTTTTGCTTATTTTGAAAATTATTTACTGTAATTTTGTACGTGTGGTTAAAGTACCAATCATTCTAAAATTTTACCATTTATTTTTCTGTTTTGCCTTGTTTGATTTTATAAATTTTGAGTAATATATTCGCTTTTATTTTTCTTAATTGCTAGTCTTAGTGGCCGGACTCTAGCTTTTGAACGGATTCTCATACCAGTGGCCAGCTGATTTTGCTTTATAGGTGCTTTCTAGTGTTTCTCTGATCAGGGGGAAACTAAAATACATCCTGATCTGGTGGCAGCGACACGCTACCTCTTTTAAAGTACCGCACCCTTGATATCATAGGTATCGCCAGTAAGTAAGAGTAAAGTTTTAGCAGTTTTATTTTTTTTTTGATATACGGGGTGTGCGCGTTACATTGCATCTCAAACTACCAAGTTGGAAGGTTTAATATGAAAAATAAACTGAAACATTATATGTAATACAAAACATTGTATCATTTATTTTAATATGACCGATTCCCATGAAAACTAGTGATGGGAATAATCGAGATACGATTATCGAATTAGTAGATTATGGAAATAACTCGAGATAATCGATTATGACTCTGAAAATTAGTATACACGGTGGTGAATTTTTCGATGCCCACCATTGGTATCTCGGAAAATATAAGAGATAGAGGATCGGTTAAATTAGACAAAAGTTGCGCTATTTTATGCTCCACAATTTCCTGCCAAGAAATGCTGGATATCTTGATTCGTTTGTGGTTTATCCTGAAAAATTGAAAATCGTGATTTCAAAAAAATAATAATATCTTCTATACCATTCATGCGAATTTAATGAAATTTGGCAAGGTTATATTTTTGACCACTACCAATTGAATGGCGTTGATAGAAATTTTCTAAACCTTCTAGATTTTGAGCAACGATAGTCAACTTTTTTTTTTCTTATGGCCGCCATATTGGATTTTTGCACCATTAGTTAGAGAATATAATTCTCTTTTCACCTGTCACCAAAATAGACTGATTTTTTTAAAACATGTTGATTTTCGAATTAATGTAAAAATAATTTATAAAATCCAGTATGCTTTGGAAAAATAATTACAAGCAACATTGTAATCCAGACGCTATTATTAAATTGTACACTCGTAAAAAAATTACACAAAAATGCCAGGTTATTTAAACTCCTATTAAATATGGATTTTATAAATTATTTTTACATTAATTCGAATATCAACATGTTTTCAAAAAATCAGTCCATTTTGGTGACATAGGTGAAAAGAGAATTATTTTCTCTAACTAATGGTGTAAAATTCCACTATGGCGGCCATAAGAAAAAAAAAAGTTGACTATCGTTGCTCAAAATCTAGAAGGCTTAGAAAATTTCTATCAACGCCATTCAATTGGTAGTGGTCAAAAATATAACCTTGCCAAATTTCATTAAATTCGCATAAAATGTATATACTTCAAATCACGAGAGATGACCGTTACGTCACAAATTAATTTCTAATCTTCAACGTACGCTGTTCAAGCGTTCTTTGTTTACAACACAGTAAAACGAGAGAGACAGAGTAAGGGAGTCCATTATATGTGACTGTTAATATCTCCGACTGACGTTGTTGATGCGTTATACGAAAACCTAACTGCCTTGACGAAATAGAAAGAGAGGGCCCGATTTCGTATGTCTCAGTAATAAGCAAGAATTCGATCAACTGATCGAACGCTTTTGACTAGCGCCGTTGTCGCATGTTTCATAGTTTCCTGTTTATGCATGTCAGCCATAGTTGTCAAATTTGAATTTGTTTATCTTTGAGTTTGATTGTTACTGTTTTCCTTATTCCATTGATTTTTGCACATTAAAAATAGTTCATTATGGAATTAACGATAGTTAATCTTCAAAACATCTGCATTTTGCCAAATTATATATATTGAAAACCTCGATAAGAATATACAATTAGTTCAAATTTAGACAGGCGAGATCGTTAAATTATTCTGACATTTAACAGACAAATTGCAGGTTATGTTTTGTTTTGACGTTTAAGTTTGTTTACATCCGGATGTCATTTCAACAAGCATGAATTTGACTAACTCAGTACTGATTTGATTCATACGAATTATAACGATGACGTAACGTCTTCTTTCGTGATTTAAACTATAGAAGATATTATTATTTTTTTGAAATCACGATTTTCAATTTTTTCAGGATAAACCGCAAACGAATCAAGATATCCAGCATTACTTGACAGCAAATTGTAGAGCATAAATTAGCGCAACTTTTGTCTAATTTAACCGATCCTCTATCTCTTATAGTTTCCGAGATACCAATGGTGGGCATCGAAAAATTCACCACCGTGTATACTAATATTAGTAGTACTGACAAAACTATTACTCACGCAATTATTCAATGAAAGATACGACGGCAGCGGCCGATCGATTATTCTCCCGAATATTTCGAAGTTGGAATGATGGAATGCTCAAAGCTTGTATTTTGATTAACGAGAACAACAAAATTAAAGGGAAATATACTTTTACGAATTTTTTATTTTAAATGTTGATTTATTTTTTAGTCGGTTTTTATTATAGAAATACCAAAATAAGTATGTTGCTAATCTCAATCCTTAATTATTGAGGGTATACAAAAATAAATGGTTTATCAGTTTACAAGTAGTGTATAGCAGCATTCTGCAAGATGCGATGAACAAACAAATTTAATATAAATTGTCAATAAATAAGCTTTAATAAATGTTATGCTGATACAGTACTTTGTTCATATGGTTCGGTTAGAATTACTAATTTAGTACTAATAATATTAGTAGATAGGGGCGAGCGTAGGTCAGTATTTATAATACTCGTACAGCGATATGAAAAGTAAAGGAACGTTAGGCACGGTTAGTACTTGGATGGGTGACCGTTCAAGGAAATACAGCGTCCTCGTCCCATCTTCTAGCGGCTTGTATATCAATGTAATCACAGAAGCTGTACAATCTTAGGCAAGGATCGCATAGTGGATATACCATCCTTCGGAGGGGATGGAAAGCAGAAGAGGTTCGGCAAAATTTCCTGGTTGGGGGTAGTTCGTCTCCAGGCATCGGTGTTTGGCCTTGGTAGCGGAAATAGGCCGACGTTAAATAAATAAATAAATTTAAAAAAATAGCTTATTAAAATATTTCGATTACGAATAATTGATTATTCCCATCACTAATGAAAACCTTAAAAATTGTAATGAAAATTAATAAAATATCTAGGTTGATTTTATGTTAATAATTTTCTTTTTCAGGTTATCCTTCAGCAGAGACGTTGGCGGAAAAATTAGAGAATGCGATTTACTCTAATTCCAAAAATACAGGTGTACGTTATAAAAATTGCATACGTTCCAAAATATTCAATCTTAAAGGTGATAAGAACCGTATCTTAAGAACAGAATTTCAAACTGGAGTAATATCGGCAGCCAAGCTTGCCGTTATGAGCTCAGAAGAAATGGCAAATCCTGACATCAAATGCCTAAGAAATCTGTTGTTGGAAGAAACCATAAAAACGGCCCAACTGCCAACGATAGAAGGTTCAAAGACATGCTTTCTGAAGTGTGGGAAATGTAAGAAAAATAATTGTTCGTATACCCAAGTGCAGATGAGGTCCTGTGACGAGCCTATGACCACATTCGTTTATTGTAATGAATGTGGTAATAGATGGAGATTTTGTTAATTTTAATGTAGGTACCCATATTTTTGAAGAAATTACTTATTTTTTAAATGATTGAACTGTACTGTATTGATTATCAATATAGAATTATTACTAATTTTATTGTTCCTTTTTTTTTTAAACCAAGGTCACATGATCTACAGGTTTATACTTTTTGGACTATATAAGTATACTCACCACCGCCAGCATGATGAACGTGTATAAATACAATTTGCACCACAAGCCATTTTTACGTAAAAAATTTTTGGGGGTTTCCATTCTTCAAGAAACATCATTTCCCACTAAATCGATCCCCCCCGATCAAGAAAATACCCTTTTCGTCGGAACAAATGCTCGTACTTGCTCCTTACACCCCGTTCCGATTGAGATAAAAAACCGATGGCATTTTCATGATTTTGAGGAGACATTGTAGACTAAAACAAAAGGTATTCAATTCACTAAAACCAACAAAACATATTAATGTATTTGCTAGAAAAAGTTGTAAGGTATTTTTTGGGTTCCATGTAGTGATGTACAACTTGGATACTTTTTCGTATCGGGATACAATCGGATTCTTTTGATAGATACTTTTTGCACATCGCTAGTTCCATGCTCCAATACTAAGATATGATATCCTTAAAATTTCTTCAGCCACTGCATCCTTTCGGAAGGGAGACAAGGGGCATTTTGGACAAACATGTAAGAATTATTTTTGTCTAAATTATCTTCCACGAGTTTCACGTTTAATTAATCGATCCAGAAAGTTCGTAATAACGACAAATTTGTGCAATAACAATTTTGCAGCTATTACTTACTTTGTAGTACCGCTATCTCATGCTAGATAGCGCCACAGTGTTTACAGTATAATTACTTCCTCACCAAAAAGTGAGGAAGTTATGTATTCGTGTGTGTGTGTGTGTAATTTTACAAAAAAATTTATTCGTGATGAGATTATAAATAGGATCTGATATACAAACCCATTATAATATTGTGTCCAAATGTTGAAATAAACAAAATACGCCAAAAAAACAAAATACGTCTAAAATTACTTTTATTATAAACTCCACCCACGGTGAGGAAGTTTTGATCCCATAATTGGCAGCGGTTTTTTTATTTAATGCATGTGTTACAGTTAGTTACTGTCTCGTTATTGTTATTGCTATATAAGAAAGTTTAAGTCAAATCTATACTTTTCTCGTATCAAAATTTTTCCAACTTCCTAGTAGGCAGCACAGAAAAACAGCTAAAAATTGTTAAAATGATGGGGTGACAATTTAGAACTGTTTGGTCAGTATCTAAAGGTACAATAACGTTTTTAAAACGTTTTGGCCACTACTCGTAGATGCTAAATTCCCTAGAGTACTGTTAGTGTAGTATCCATATTACTTTCTGTTAAATGGTAGTAATTTCGTAAAGTTCATGTTGGGTAATAATCTAGGTTGAATTACACATGTAAAATATAATACAGGAATATTTAGTTTTGTAATATGTAATTCATTTACAATCAATTAATTTTTACCCAATACCTCTTCAACAGTCTTGAACATAACTTCTTTAAGCAGTAGCGGGCAAGGTAAAATGTAATATTTTAAATGAATACAACCAACACACTTTTAATCAGACAAAAATAATATTACTTTAAGGAAATAAAGAAAATATTTTTATGTTGTAGATTTTATATATTTTTTCCAGTACTTAAAAATATGTTATTTAATTAGGATATTCTTTTTTGCATAACTATTTTATGATAGAAAGTAACTAGTCTAAACCAGTCTATATTAAAAAAATATCTTAAAGAACCAACTTTATAATTAATATAATTATGTTGATTATGTATAGATATTTAGATTAATTTCAACTTTAGAACAATAATGAAACATTATATATTTCTTAATATGTAACTATTACTTTACTTTCACGTAAAAATTTAATAAAACAATAAACAAAAAAGGATATTTGTTTAAACTTGCTTTATTAAAAAATAAAAATAATTTTATTTTTCATCATTCTGCAAAATTGCATTTATGAAATATTCCTCTTAAAAATGTATTTTTACATTTTCTTGAAAAAAAAAAAACATTAAACGTAAAGGAATATTGCAAATAATAAGAGAGAAAAATATATATAACAGCAGTATACCAACTTCATTGTAAAATATATTCCAATCCAATATATTTGTTTTTAAAATTCTGAATTGAAAATTTAATGAACATGACTAGTATTACTACGTTTAGAACTATACAAGTACCGCATCTAACAAAATAGTTTTTGGAAAAATAATGTACAATATCTACAAGTTTTCTTAAATAAAATATAAATAAAAAAACTATGGCTACAGTTATACAGCTGCTTAAAAAAAGTTTAAATAATTCCTGATTAGTATATTGTCTTTTACTCATAGTATCTTTTTTATAGTATGATGAATGAATTAGCTGGTTCTGTGACTTTGGCAATATGGCAGTTATCTGTTTTGTTCTGTATAACGTGAAAACTGGTAATTTAACTTAAAATTTTAGAGGTAGGTACAGAAAACATTAATATGTGGAAAATTTCCAGAAAATCTGAAGTTTCATAAAATAAAAATGATATTTATTCTTTAGATTCAAACAATATTGTAGTAATGCAATTTATATAATGCTCTTAAAAGAATATCTCATATGTAGTACTACATGAATATCATGTTACTGCAAAAAAATTTCAGAAAATCTATATAGGTAGGTAATCGTTTTGTTGGAAACTTTCCACAAAAATTCTTCTCTTGACTTTCACACGAAAGTTTCAAAATTACTTGTGAATTTATTTTGGCTATTTCTCAGATAAATTCACAAGAATTTCTTCTTACTAGATTTAACTATGAAAATATATGGAATGAGCAGTATCATAATACAGATAAAAAAATTCTAGAAAATCATTCTTACTTTGAAGTAAGCTTTTAAATTAATGGTATAAGCAAATTATTTATTTAGAAGTTAGTTTAATTGGATATTAGCCACAATAAAACTTATAATACTCAGAAAATCACTGACAACTACCCAAAATATTTAAATGTAAAACAAATTTATTTTACAATATATAAAAACCTTAAGATTACTTGTTAACTTCACTTCTCTTCCAATCCAGATTTCTGAATGACCTGAAAAAAATCAATGGAATTAACATTATATAACTATAATATAACATACACACATCACAGAAATTAGACAACATACATAAATTTTATATGCTGCACATTATTAAAGATGTAATTATTTGGTGGTCGAGGTTATAAATTTCATATAGGTATTTTAGTAGGACCGCATAGGGCCACAAATAGGGGGTTCGTGGGAATTAAATGATTAAAGAATGGTATCCATTTTATATGTTAGTATATGCATTTCTCAATAGAAAAACTTTTCTTGCCACCCCCACCCCTTAAGGGGTAAAATCTTTAATAGGCTCTTGAACCCTTAAAGATAGCAAGTTAGTTTTTTTAATGGACTGTCAATCTTTTACTAAGGAACAGAAAAGGTCATTAGCACTTTTGTCCAAATTTTATTCCTAACAAAGTTATTCAAAAAAATAACTTTATTTGTCGACACCATTGTATTTTATAATTGATTTTGTCTAATAAAACTCACTCGATCACAAAAATTGTTTAAATAAAATTTGGTCACTAAAGTTTTACCTATCTAACGGTATAATATATTTTACCATTACGGCACTTGTGTACCTTAAAATCTCACTAAATTGGTTGAAAGTAGACCACGCGAAATGCATAAGGATCGCAGCGGTAGCTTTTGGGGGAGGGCGCGGGCGTGACAGGTAGCCGATTAATAGGAAACTTTGGCGCGTGCCCATTGTTTTATTGTCATAATTTATACATGCCTACTATGTATATAAAGTTAGCAGGTCAACTGTTGTAAATCGGACTGAGTATAGCATAAACATTTGCCGTTTTTTAGCCGTTAATTACCCGTGAAAGGGAAAATTTTGTCGCTATTATTTTTTAAAAATTATGAGATGACCCGCTAACTTCATATGAAGTTAGTAGGTCATCTATATTAAAAATTATAAAAAAAAATTTAGGTAGCTTAAAATTTGCCGTTTATTTGCCGTAGAACAATGGCTATAGGCAAAATATCGTAGGACTCGATATATAATCGGGAAACTTATTTTCTCGATTGTAAATTCCCAAAAAGCAAAACAGAAGGCTTGAGATAAACTTATACATTGAAAAAAATAAGCTAACGCATCTCGTCGATGAATCTTCAGAATTAGAGTTGGTCCGACTGAAATTTTGTTTAAATAATAATAATCAAAACGAGAAACTCGGTTGCCTTGGTAAGGCCCGTGGATTTTTCTACCTAGGAATTTGCCGCTCGACTTTTTCACTTAATTCGTGAAGAATAACATTTTTTCAGAAATTGTTTATCGCATTAATAAACAAAAAATTTGGATTCCACGGACTGAGCAAAGCAGCCGAGTTTCTCGCTTTGAATATTATTTTTTCGACTCGTCTTCTACCTAGGAATTTTCCGCTCGACTTGTTCGATATATTCGTGAAGAATAACATTTTTCTCGCTTTGAATATTATTTTTTCGACTCGTTTAACGATTTAACATTTCGTGTACCGCTCTAAATTCGTGAGACACCGTCGCCGTATCCGAAAAGTTTTGTTTATTGTGTAACAATAGTGACCGATAATTCAGTTTTTTTATTTCTGGGACATTACATGATGGAACTTTCATGCATTTTAATTATTCCAAGTGCGTGATTTGTCAAAATACAAAAAGCTGCTAGATGCCCTAATTTTTTTAAGCCTATTTAAGAACCAGGTTGTTCTAATGGATAGATTAATTTCATGTTTAATTTTATTATTTTGATGTTACAAATAAAAATTGACTGTGGGGAACAATTTGTACCCCACTTCGTCAATTTTGGTTGCATAGATTTTTAGGCGTGTGCGTCATTCCTATTCAATACGAACCTCAAAATCGTGCCATACAGTCAGTTTCGTTGCGTTCGGTTATTTTGTAATTTGTAAGAATGTCCAAAAGACAAAAACTAGACCTCACAAATGAGCGAGACCGTCAAATAGCTGTCGAGTGGTTGGAAGAAAGTGATGATGACTTTGTTGATATAGTTATTTTCCTAACAAGTGCGGAAAGTGGTACTTTTCCGCACGCGACTGCCGTTGACCGAACGACTCGAAGCGGAGTTCGGTCAAGCAGTCGAGTGCGTAAAAGACAGTTTCCGCATGTGTTAGGAACAATATTTTTCCTAGGAGCGTGATCACATTTTCAAAATGTAATTATAACACCCAAAAATGCAAATAAAAATATAATTACTTTTCTGCACGCATTTTAGTTTCAAAAGTTGCATTTTTCCACACTAGTGCGGAAAAATGTACTTTTCCGCACTATTGCGAAAAAGTGCAACTTTCGAAACTAAAATGCGGAATAGTGGTATTTTCCGCACGCTCCTAGGAAAAAATTATTACACATCTGATGTTTCTGAAGATGAAGATAATATTATTGATATATTGTTCATATAGCACTGCATTTGACTTCATTCAATAGAGAAAAATGATGGGGTACATATTGTACCCCAGTACGTTAACGACGTAAAAATTTGAGCTCCGTCCTGGGAGGGTTAAACAATATTTGGTTCAAAAATTAATAACAAATATTCAATCTTGCTGACCATGTTTTTGGCGTCATGACTCGCCGATATCCGAACTATATAGTTTATTCCACGTAAGCTGAACGATTTCGACAGATGACAGTACAAATATAGTAACTTTTTATTCAATATTATTGGTCACAATGATCACTGATCTCAACCCACCTCGGATCGCATCCGCCTAATAAAATAGTTCCTCCAAATTAAATGAATGATAGCGGGCAACTAACAATACAGTTGTTGCATGTGTAAGAAAACAGTTTAAGAATGCAGTATTTTTAAGTATTTTTACATTCAATTGATTTAATTAATTATTTTATTCCATTATTAATGTTCACGTTCACACACACACACACATGCACACACAAACTTAATAGATAAATACAATAATTACAACAAAATATAACACACGCCACAAAACTGACACTAACAACTTTTAACAATAACCTCAAAACCAGAGGAAACATATGATGCCAATCGTCTATTTTGTTTTTTATTCCAACGCCACCATTTACGATCTAGGGACAAATTTTTTTTAAAGTATTTCAACAGGTCACGATGTCATCTGTCGAAATCGTTCAGCTTACGTGGAATATTCTATACCAATAATGAATAAAAATAAAGTTCATCTCAAAATTAATCTTATTACTTACACAAATGTACATATTTTTCTCACATTTTAAGTTCCTCAGATGCTCTGAAATTAGAGAGTGTCTTTTTTATCCTCAAGGCTGTGAGCCTAGCAGTGGCATTGTGATACCAACACTCTTTCATTAGTTTAGACATGACATGAAGTGCCTCACAACTTTGCCATCGATTTGGTATGTTTGGCCTTTGTCGGTCTACACATACCACCCTAAAAGAAAAAAAAAAACATTGAATAAATTATATTAATTGTTAAAATAATTAAAAGTGTTCATTACAAAATTAGTTAGGATTGATTTTTGTATTTGGGGGGATTTTTGTTGTGATTTGGAACTAATTAGATTAGCACTGTTGCCTCTGGAGATGTAGGGTTGCTAGTTGGCAGCAATGAATTCTTATTCTTTTTGATTTGAAACAAGAGAGTGTTGGATTGGAGTGCTTTTATTAGTTTTACGTTTCGTTTTACTACTGTATATATAATTGCAAATAAGGGACATTGTCTCCCATCTTGTATCTGTGAGTGGATTTATCTGGCCAGACAGAAAAAGGAGAAAGAAAAGAATCAGGTAAGTGCTACCTAATTTGTCATTGGTTTCGATAGTTCCCCAATTTACAATTATTATATTGTGTAAAATTTGTGAAAAAATATACAGTCCATAACATGGTCCATCGCAGTGGCGGCTCATGGTGTTTAAGGCTGGTAGGGCAAAAAGCTGTGTACACGGGGCAAGAGCTGCAGGGGGTGCCCCCTGCGTAGCGCCGCAGGCGAAAATTTTCCAGGATTTTCAAGGTCATTGTGTTTTACAAAAGTACCTCAAAATGTATGTACTAAACTTGATATTTAAATATTTTCAAGATTGCCTTGTTTTTCCCACTTTCGTTTGACGCAATAATTGTTTTATTAAAATTTTTTAAATCCTTTGAAAAAATTCTGTTACTAAACATTTAATTTATAGCTATTTGTATACCTACTTAGTTTTTTTTTTAAATACGAACAGACAGTATAATAAAAATTCACCTTCAGTCCTTTGGTAATTTCATCCAAATAGAACTGTTATTGTTTTATCATTTTATTTCCCAAAAAGATAGAAGGCTTGATTTTGTATATATACTCGTAGGTATATACAAAATCAAGTCTTCTATCTTTTTGGGAAATAAAATGTTCTTTGAGACTTAAATAGTTTGAATATTTTGTTTGCCGAATAATTTTATTTTCAGTGAACCGAATATGTATGTATGTTCTTGGGATCACCCGTGCTTCTGAAAAAACTCACTAATGTATTTCAAATCGTTATACCCAGAATTCCAGGGATTGTTTGATTTTTCGTTAAACAACAGACAGTACCTACCAACAATATGATTTATTAGTTGTTTCACATCCTGGTTAACCATTCGTAATTTTTATACCAATAATTTGTATTAAAACCTCTGCTTTTATTACCGCGATTATCTTTTGCTATTAAATTAATCATATTTGGAAATGGTTTTAATGCAGAAATAAAAATATTGTCATCCAAACATATAATAAACTAAAGTTTTTTTGCAACTGTACTGTGTACTATCTTGTTTATTTCGTACCTTACCACTAACCGGATTTGACTTTGACCGTGATTTTCATCATTATCCAATACCACTAGTAGAAGCCATAATAAAAAAATTTTGAATTTGTTTTAATGTCAAAAACCATGAAAATTACACCATGCGATTGTAAGGGAATTAAACTAGAACCCCTTCTGCCTTCTCAAGATAAGAGAAGCCGAGAATTTCCGGAGAGTCCCGAGGGCCGGCTCATACATTCTAAAAGCCGGCGGGTCCTTCCGCGCCCGCGCTGTTTTAAATTGTAACAATACCTATGGGCTAAGAAGTAATAATAAATATTATGTTATTTATCGTTTCACACAGATTTAACATTTCCATATTTAAAGTTAGTAATTATATTATCTATAATTTCGCATTTTGCATTAGTAGTGATTACACTGATTACCTACGCGTGTTGGCTATGGCTAGATTTTTATTTTCTTGAACGAAAACTTTCTTCCGTTTGCTCGCGCCAACGGGCCGGCCCGCTCATTCACGCTGAGGCAGAATAGGTACGCGACATACGCTTGGGTACTTAGATGGCAAATCTAACATCAATGAAGTGAGCGTACTGCCTAGCTATTACGGACGTTTATGAAGGAGCATGGGCCAGCCCAATTCATTCATATAAGTACTAGCGGATTAGAACATATAATATTAAGCGGGATTTTAAATTTGGAAAGCGGGGGATATTAGGCATTATCTCGAATAGTTTCTAAACTCCATTTTTAATATTTTTCAACATTTCATTGTTCTATATATAAATAGAAAGCAAATGTACACCAATTTAAATCACAAAAAGATAACGAAAAATAATTATTTCGATAGAATGCGAAACAGTTCTTAATTTTTTTCTGGGTGGGCCCTGCCCAACCTGCCCACCCTCACCAGCCGCCACAGTCCATCGAGCCAGGATAATTATTAAATCCTTTTGTTGAAATAATTTAAATTAAATTTATTTGATATTCGCTGTAAATTTGCAAACTGTTGGTTTTGTGGGACTTTTTTATGCCATAGTTTTTGTTTTTTAATCTGAATATCTTCACAAGTTTATTGAGTAGTTTTTGTTTCCAGTTTTTTGTGTCAGTGAATAAAGTATATTTCTCTTCTGCCAAGTACTTCAAATGTACTAAAATACATTGGGCAAGTTGCTTTATTCACCGGTTGATCCACCAGATGTGTTTTATCTCATTCTAACCTCGGAGATAGAATGAGATAAAACACATCTGATGGATCCACCGGTGAATAAAGCAACTCGCCCATTGTGTACATTTTAAATTTAAAAAATATTTGTTGGTTAGATTAACCTATTGGGGTGCATTGATAGTAAACTTATTGCTTTATCGCTTTAATTGACATTAATCACTGTTCAATATGGCAGAGCAGAAAATAGCCACTTTACAAAATGAAATGAAAACGATTTTAGACATGGGTAAAAAACTTTTAGATCGGTGTATTTTAGCTGAGAGTTCTGACGATTGTGAAAAAATGGAAAATTGTCTGATAAGGGTGGGAGACTTTGTAGGTAAAATTAAACTATTTGAAAAGAAAACTATAATAGCGCAATTTCAGATTTGGCCCTCAAAGAAAATATTTCACTTTCGGCAGATTATTACGAATTGGAAGAGACATTCAATAGTGTATCTTATTCAATTAGAAATAAAGAAAGAAACTTAGAACATTTGTTTAAGCATAAAATTAGTACAAGGGTGGAGCAAATTTCTAGTGCTCCACCATCTAGTATAAGCTCTCATATTAAGTTACCAGTGATTAAGTTACCTACATTTTCAGGAGATATAACATTGTATCAGTCGTTTATCGAATTATTTCACAGCTTAATATATCATAACAAAGATTTAACCGATGTGGAGAAATTTCAGTACCTTACCTTATCATTAGAAGGTGAACCTCTTTCATTAGTAAAATGTTTGAAAATCACTAAGGCGAATTATCCGATAGCTTTAGATACTTTGAACAAAAGATACTTAAATATTAGATTGGTTGCAAATAATTATTTGCAGACTATTAATCGGTTAAATCCGATTTCGGAGAGATCTTCTCAATCATTGAAAAAGGTGATAGACCAGTTTAAGGAAAATTGGGTTGCTTTTAGCGCCTTATTGACTGAAACTGATCAACTTAATTTATTAGCTGTAAATATGCTTTTACAAAAGTTAGATATTCACACACGAGAACAGTTTGAGTTAAGCATTGTTGAAAATGTACAGTTGGTTCCTTCTGTAGAAATGCTGATTAATTTTGTCCATAAACAAACTTTAGCTTTAGACAATTTGGGCCTTGATTCTCATTCTAAATTGACTAAATTCGTTAAAAAGGTCTAAAGGGAAGCAATCTCCTGTGTCGTTAGTGGTTAATACTTCGCTTGTTTGTCCGGTACGTAATGGCAGTCACGATATTCTCAAGTGTGATGTGTTCCTCAAAAAATCTCCGTATGAAAGATTCAAAGTCATAAAATTTAAAAAATCATTGTTTGAACTGTCTAAGCGCTAGGCATTTGGGAAAAGCTGGTGTTTGTATCAAGTGTAATAGGAAACATCATAGTTTGTTACATTATGCCAAAATTGTTGAGACAACTAGTGATCCTAATTTAAATTTAATAGATAATATACAGGCTGTACCATTGAGATAGAATATAATAGGGAGATGGCATCACGTGGCAAAAGTGGTTTCATGTCCGCCATATTGCTACGACGTTTTTGTCAAAAATGTCAAACTGTAGTGTCATTTGTTGTCAGTTTATGTTGAGCAATATTTAGCATATCATTTGTGTTTTAAGAACTAAATAAGTATTTTTTGTTAGTTTTCTTAAAATCATGGTGTCTTGTGCTGTGCGACGGAGTGGATAAAAAGATGTCGGGAATAACATTTCATAGGTTAGTGTAAACAATAAACAGAACCGTACCTACAAAATTATGGTACTAACGCGGCCGAAAAAAAGTAATCGACTGATTTTCCCGTTGTAACTATGGTTCTATTCAGTGTCGCATCAATCCCAATATTTTTTTATTAGTGTCAACGTAATTTGTCATATTAAGTAAAAATAAATTTTGTATTACTTAATCATGCCTTATCATGTTTTGAGTGAAGAAAAGGCTACATCATCGCCAAACTTGGAGAAGGGTGGTCTCAACAACGCATAGCAAGTGTAATTAATTGCAGCAAAAGCACGATTCAAAAACTAAACAAAAAGTGGAAAGAAACTCATGATCTGAGCAGGGCAGTGGGTTCTGGGCGGCCAAGAAAGAGTTCTCTAGAAAAAGACAATACCCTGGTTAACTATGTGAATTTAAACCCATTTTCTAATTCTAGCAAAAGAGCAAAGCAAAAGAGCAAACCAACTTCCCAGCGTCTGTTAGGACAGCAAGAAAACGGTTGCGAGAGCAAGGTCTATTTAACTGTGCCAGTGCTAAAAAGCACCGACTAACAGATGATAATAAAGAGGCAAGAATGCAGTTTGCAAATACTTTTATTAATGAATAAGATCGTTACCGGGAGAGAGTGGTCTTTTCTGGTCTTTTCCGACGAAAAGATATTTCAGTCCTGCTATGGTCAACTGCGAGTTTACCGTCCCAGGGGTCATAAGTTTGATGAAGAATATTTGTACAAAACAGATAATAGCGAAAGGACTGTCTTTTTGTTTAGTTTTTGAATTGTGCCATTGCTGCAATTAATTTGACTTGCCATGCGTTGTTAAGACCACCCTTCTCCAAGTGTGGTGATGCTGTAGCTTTTTTCTGCTTCTCTCAAAACCATACTAATTAATTGTTTTCTTATAATTAAAAAATATTAACAACTTATTTTTATTAGTTTTTTTTAAATAAATACGACCCCACCAATGATTTCTTGTCAAAATAATTTAATTGACATAACTGATGTAAACACTCCCATTTACAAAGGAAAATTTTTCGAAAAAACATACTACTTGATAAAAAAGCAATTACTTTTTTTCGGCCGCGATAGTGCATAAATGCTATTATTGGTAGTGTATTTTATACATGCTACAGCGTAGGACAAAGGGCGGCGGTAGACAAATACAAGCATCTTAGAGAGAAAGAGAATGCGTATACCGACAAACGAAAGAAACGGGAGAAGGACCACCAACTTTTAGATCAGCTTGAAAGTCACCAAAACGAGAATGGCACTAGAAAATTCTATCAGGAATGAAACGTAACAAGAAAGGTTTTTAAACCAAGAACTAATATCTGTAGAGACAGAGGAGGAAACTTAATAAGCAATAAAAAATATATTCTATATGGATGGACAGAACATTTTCAAGAGCTGCTGGCGGGAGGACCAACCTAAATGAAACTACCAACCAAATGTTCACTTTGCATCAAATCCTAGAAAAATCCAGAGAATTTAACATTGGTATAACACTGGTATGCACCACTAGTCATCTACTTTAAAGCAGCGTATGATAAGATTTTTAGGTCGAAGTTGCACGAAGCTATGAACGAACTCGGAGTACCAATGAAGCTAAGTCTGATTAAAATGACCATGGTTGACACCACGTCCGCAGTTAAACTTCAGAACGACATAATATAGGAACCGTTCGAAATACACAAAGGACTGCGACAGGAAGATGCGCTGGTGTGTCAGTTATTCAATATAGCCCTGGAAAAAATCATTAGAGATGCCAATCTTGAAACTAGGGGAGCAGTTTTCACTAAGTCAGTTCAAACTTTGGCATGTGCAGAAGATGTCGACATAATAACAAGAACGGGAAGAAATGCAGAAAACTTAGCTGAGCTGAGACCATCGGGACCTATAAGCCCCATAAAACTAGTTCCACTATATTAAATATCTTGTCTAAAAAGACGTGTGAACCACTGACTTTAGTTGATTACGAAAGTTGAAAGTTGACCAACTAAAATCGAATCGTGAGAACGAGCTTAATCCAACTTTGTTAAAGCCGCCATATTGCTACTACATTAAGCTCCGCCCAGTGGTACCGTTATTTCCTTACCTATTTATATCGTATAGCATCTCCTTATATTCTATCTCTATGAGCTGTACCAACACAAGATATGTCAAAAAATGTGTTAATAGTTAGACCGAGTGTATCTACAGATCCTTCAGTGTTCACAGGTATGGTTACATCAGAGACTACAATATTGCTAGCTACGGCTATTGTCAATATTTTAGATATCTCGGGATCACCTGTTCCGGTTAGAGTTCTTTTTGATTGTGGATCGCAAGTGAATTTTATTTCAGAAACTTGTGTTCAACGTTTAGGTATTCCTCGCACACATTCGTCACTATCTTTTCGTGGGTTGAATCAATTACCGTCTACTAAAAGTAGAGGTCTCGTTACGTGCACATTGCAACCTAGGGCAAAGGCTAATCCGAAATTGGTTTTAGATGCACAGATCTTGTCCAGTATTTGCAGTGACATGCCCTCTGTGTCTTTGAACAGTGAACACGCAAGGTTGGAGTCATATTGCAAATTTGAAATTGGCCGATCCTTACTTCTATCATAGGCAACGAATTGATCTGCTTATTGGAGCAGAGGCATTTCCTCAAATTTTGTTGAGCAATGTCATTCCAGGAAAGGGAGATAAGGAACCGGCTGCCATTGATACCATTTTTGGGTATGTTTTGATCAGCAAAATTAATACTACCTCTGTTGCAGAGTCATCGTGTTTATTTGTTGAAACAGAATTAGAGGACATTGTAAAAAGGTTTTGGGAATTGGAACAATTTCCACCTGCTACGATGACTGTGAATAATGACCAATGTGAGCAACACTTCGCCAGTAGTTATTCCAGGAATCGGGAAGGAAGATATATTGTATCTTTGCCTTTCAAGGAAGGCTATCCCCCTACTTTTGGGGATAGTTATTCGATAGCCTTGAAATGTTTGAAATCTTTAGAATATCGTTTGAAAAAAAAACCTGATGTATATGCATCGTATCAAGAAGCTATTTATGATTATTTAGAATCTGGACGCATGACTCTAGCCCCTTCGATATCAAATTCAGAGCAGGTTTATTATATCCCACATCATGCCGTTTTTAAACCTGACAGTACAAGTACTAAGTTGCGGGTAGTCTTCAATGCTTCTTGTAAATCTTCAAATGGAAAGTCTTTGAATGATACTTTGTTGGCAGGTCCTAAACTACAGACAGATATTACCAAAATATTATTACATTTTCGGTTACACAAATTTGTCCTTATCGTAGACATTAAACAAATGTATAGGCAGATATTAGTCAACCCAGAACATTGTAACTTTCAACGACTTTTGTGGCGATTTAATCCTGATCAGCCTGTACAGGAGTATGTAATGAATCGAGTCACCTTTGGAGTTTTGTCAGCTCCTTATTTGGCAATGCGAACTCTTAAGCAACTAGCGTTGGATGAGACTTTGGACTTTCCTCAGGCGTCACAAGTTTTGCAATCAGACGTTTATGTAGATGATGTTATCACCGGTGGCAACTCCATAGAAGAAACAAACTGTCTGGCTCTTAATTTGATTTCTCTATTGAAAAGAGGTGGATTTGATCTTAAGAAATTTGCTAGTAGTGAACCTGATGTTTTGAATAGTCTACCTTTGTCTGCTCAACAATCTATTTCATTTGATAAAGAAGAACCTTCATTTGTTAAGGTATTAGGTTTACAATGGAATCCCGCCTCTGATTGTTTTTCTTATAACATTTGTCCGTGGTCTGACTACTATTTTATCGGAGTTGGCCAGGATTTTTGATCCCTTAGGGTTTTTGTCACCATTGGTTGTTTTTGCTAAACATCTTATTCAGAGGCTATGGATGTTAGGAATAGATTGGGACCAACAGCCTCCTTTGGAGATTGTGACGTTGTGGAAAACCTATCAGTCGGAATTACATTTATTGAGTAACATAGGTTTACCTCGTTTTTGACCTTGGATAAATCCACTATTTGTGAGATTCATGGATTTTGTGATAGTAGTGAAATTGCGTTTGCGGCTGTCGTTTATTTTCGGTTAATAAGAAGTAATGGACACATTTCTACTATTCTTATTTGCAGTAAATCGAGAGTTGCTCCTTTGAAGAAGTTATCGATTCCTCGGTTGGAGCTAAGCTCTGCAGTTCTTTAGGCAGAATTGATCTGTGTAACACAGATGAGGAGGTGAAAAATCAAAGGATGTGTCTCGCAGTCACAGTTGACAATGATTTGTTATCATTTATTGAGAAGTTTTCGTCTTTATCAAAGTTGCAAAGGAGTTTTAGTTATTGTCGTCGTTTTATTTCCTATTGCCAAGGAAATAAAGCGTTTACAGGAGCTTTTACAACTAAAGAACTTCATCAATCACCTTTAGCCTTGGTTCGTCTCGTGCCACAGGCTGAATTTTGTTCGGACATGAAACAGCTTAATCAGGGTAAAGTTTGCTCTAAACCTCTTCGGAAGTTAAATCCTTTTGTGGATTCAGAAAACATTCTGAGAGTTGGAGGTCGACTTAGGAATTCTTTTTTAGGTTATGACTCCAAACATCCTATTTTATTACCTCGCTCGAGCTATCTCACCCGTTTGATTATTTCGCACTTTCATAGAATTTATTTGCATCCTGGACAGAATACTCTGTTGGCTTCGTCGTCAGTTTTGGATCTTGTCTCCTCACAGAGCAATTAAGTCTGTTTTGTCATACATGTTTTCGAGTAAATCCTACATCCACGTTTCCAATCTTGGGAAACTTACCTCAAAGTCGTCTATCTGAAGTAAAAGCCTTTAAATTTGTAGGGGTAGATTTTGCAGGGGCGTTTGCAGTGACCATGAATAGAGTTCGCGGTGCAAAGGTACTAAAAGCTTATCTATGCTTATTTGTCTGTTTCACCACTAAAACTGTCCATTTGGAGCTGGCTTCAGACTTATCAACAGAAGCATTTTTGGCAGCATTCCGTAGATTTGTGTCTCGTCGGGGTCAGTGTGTACGCATCTATAGCGATTGTGGTACAAATTTTGTTGGTGCTAACCGTGCTCTTATGCATTGCATGCAATCAGTGGTGGAATCAGAAGGTTTCGAATGGCATTTTAACCCCCCTTCCAGTCCTCATATGGGAGGCCTTTGGGAGAGTCAAATTAAAGTTGTTAAAAGACATTTTTGTTGAAAACATTTGAGGAATTGTCAACTGTTTTCACACAAATTGAAGCTTTGCTTAACTCAAGACCGTTAGGTCCTAGCAGTTCTGATCCCAATGACTTTGCAGTCATTACACCCAGCCATTTTTTAAATATAGAGCCACTCGGTTTCTTTATCGAAGAAGATTTTTCTGATATAAATCTGTCCCATCTGTCCAGATGGCAAAAAATTCAGGCTTTGCAGCAGCAATTTTGGCGCCGTTGGAGCCTAGAATATTTGAATACCCTCCAACAACGGAACAAATGGAATGACACTTCCAACCCGATAACACTGGGCAAACTGGTGCTAATTAAAAATGAGTCCAACTCCAACTCCAACTTTACAGTGGAAATTGGGTAGAATAGAGACGGTGTATCCCGGGGCAGATAATATTGTTAGAGTGGTCAAAGTGCGAATGGCACACGGCTAGATGAAGAGACCTATAGTTAAACTGTGCGCCCTTCCAAACCAATAGCTTGCAAATTAGTCAGTTTTGTTTTGTAAATTTGTAAATAGTCTAGTTTGTTAAGTAGTACTGTGTAAAATATTTACTCATTTTACAGTTCATTACAAAATTAGTTAGGATTGATTTTTGTATTTGGGGGGATTTTTGTGGTGATTTGGAACTAATTATGTTGGCACTGTTGCCTCTGGAGATGTAGGGTTGCTAGTTGGCAGCAATGAATTCTTATTCTTTTTGATTTGAAACAAGAGAGTGTTGGATTGGAGTGCTTTCATTAGTTTTACGTTTCGTTTTACTACTGTATATCTAATTGCAAATAAGGGACATTGTCTCCCATCTTCTATCTGTGAGTGGATTTGTCTGGCCAGACAGAAAAAGGAGAAAGGAAAGAATCGGGTAAGTGCTACCTAATTTGTCATTGGTTTCCGCGATAGTTTCCCAATTTACAATTATTATATTGTGTACAATTTGTGAAAAAATATACAGTCCATAACAAAAAGAATATGTGTTTCTTTGGTTCTAAGTTCTGGGTCATAAACCATGCAGCCAGTAAAAGAATAATGATAAATTAATAGATCAAGACGATATCCATTATCCATGCATCACTTCTTTGGAGTGAAATTTTTAAAAGTTTAAGGCACAAGTTATGATAAAAAATACATAAAAAATACAACGTGAAGAAAAATTCTAGTAATATATCCGAAGCTGAAGCTGAAAAAATTTATTGGGAACAGAAAAGCTATATGTAAATTTTAGAATCTGCAGGACATATGAACACTATACATTGTTTTAACCAGGGCCTGTTTTATGACTAGGCCTCAGGCCCGGGCCTAGGGGCGCCACTTTGAGGGGGGCGCCTTTGCTTTTCATCTTAGTGGTTAGTGCCCATATACTAATAGCAAAATTTTGAATCTAAAACCGGCACTGGTTTCAACTTTTTGTTTTTGGATTTGGGCATAAAAGTCAGTATGTAAGAATGGTAAAATTTCTATATATTAAAAATCATAAAATTGAGAAAGAATTTTTTTTTAATTCATCTTTAGAAGTGTACACAAATTGCATAATACCGTGGAGTGCACTGAAAATACACCGATTTGTACAATTTATTAAATACAAATAAAAAAATCAGTCTTAGGTGTTGGATATAAACCATGCATGTTTCGCTAAATACCAAAACAAAACTAACAGTCTTACAAGATATACAAACATTATTCATAAAGTAATAAACTCCAAGAAACAATTATCTTTGATCAAACAATGAGCATAAAATATGTTTTTTTGACACGTTCATTAGTTTTTCTTTCATTTTTTTAGGATTCCTACTACAAACCCAAACAACTAAATATTCGGACACCCATAAATTTTGTGCAAACAGTTCCATAAATTAATTAAGCAAGGTTGTAAACTTATAACAAAAACTTTTATTGAAAGATACTGTGTGTGTAACGAATCATTAGATATATGGCTCGGAAATGACAACACTGGCTACCGCGAGATCCGAGACAGAGTGCTATCCTGTGATCGTACCGTACAAAGCATTTACGGCGCATTGTTGTCGCTCCGCAACTCATCCTATGCATTTATATATCTAACGATTCGTTACACACAGTGTATACATAATAGTAACTATTTACAATAGTAATACCTTTATTTTCTAATATACATATTAATTCTAAGCAAAAAAAAACCCACCAAACTATGCCAAAATGTGTGACAACTAAATATCGGACGCCACGTAATGTAACCCAACTAATAACTTGTTACATCACCTTTGGCTTTAATTATCGCCTGAATTCTTTCAGGCATAGTCTTAACTAATGCTTTACAATTTTCGGGCATAAACGAATTCCAAATTTCTTGCAGTTTCACACGTAGTTCAGGAATTGTTCTCTGTGGATGGTTTCTCAAATGTTTCATTTTATGCCAGACTGTCTCTATTATATAATATAAATCAGGACAGCCGGCGGGCTAGGATAGAACACGCACGTCACGATCGACAAACTATTTTTTGGTAATTAATTTTTAGCAGTGTGGAGTGTGGCATGATGCGCCGTCCTGCTGATAAATGCAGTCTCTGTTGGGATACAATTTTGCTATGGAGGGCAATAAGGTATTTTGGAATAATAATAATAAAAGATATTTATTGGTCATATATACATTTACAAATTAATATAGCTACAACATACACTATCTAATATAACTTGACATATTTTACATATTTATAATATAACCAAAAGGCCATCGACCGAAGTCCTTCAGCCTGTAATTTTATTTTATTTTAGATATAAAATTTTTAAACTATTAAGTCTAAGGGTAAATGAGAATTTATATTTTTACAAAAAAAGAAAAAAAAAAAAAAAAAAAAAGCTTAAATTTCATCACTATTAGTTTCTTGTTCTTGTAACGAAAGTAGAATTTCATACAAAGTTCTCTCGGGGTATCGGTACCTAGGTCTCTGGAGTGTACGAGTTCTCATGAGAGGATTCAGGATTTCAAAGTTCTGGGGACGCTGGGCAAATCTAGTGGACAGCATATTTAATCTCTCCTCAATCGGTGTGATTTTGACCTTGTTGTAGAGGTATGCATTTGAAGGTTTGTGAAGAGGATTACTTGGATGTCTCATTTTCGTGATCGTTCTCAGCACTGTGGTTTCGGCACATTTAATGCACTTTATAACATTCTTGCGACAATTTAAGTACAGGGTGTGTCCAAATTCTAACATAGGTCGGCAAATTGTTTTGTATATTTTAGCAGCAGAATGCAAAGAGATTCCCTCTTTTTTATATGTTAGAGATCGGAAATATTTGGCGCGAGTTATCATTCTTTTTTTCAGAGACTTTACATGTTTTTTCAGATTGCATTTGTGGTCTAATTCTATACCCAGGTATCTTGCGGAAGCTGTAGGCTGTATTCTTTGGTTTAGAAGAGTAATGGTAGGCGAATCATTGGACAGTCTATGGTTAAAAATCAGAAAGTATGCTTTGGAGGGATTTAATTCAAGTCTCCATTTTTCAAACCATTTCTCAGTGTGGTTAATGGTAGTTTGAATGTTCTCGATGGTTTTTCTTAATGTTTTGTCATGTGAAATTATGGTGGTATCGTCTGCGTATTGTAAGAAATAAGAATTGTTATCAATTCGGGGTGGACGAATATCATAACAATATAAGTTATACAAAATCGGAGATAAAGGAGATCCTTGTGGTAAACCTTGTTCTGCGATAAAACCCTCTGACATACAGTTCTTAATTTTAACATGAAGTTTCCTCTCCTCCAAAAAATTTCTTATTAAATGGATCAAATATATCGGGACTTCTAGTTTGTGTAGCTTGTACAGTAGACCCAAATGCCAAACACTGTCAAATGCCTTTTTAATATCTAATAATACAGCTGCTGATTTCAAGTTATCCAATTTGGCCGACTGAATATTAGAGATAAGAATAGTAAGCGGGTGTAGGGTGGAGCACTTTTCTTTCAATTTCAATTTCAATTTATTATTAAATATCATGAGACATTACATACAAAATAATGTGTGATACATGTCAATACAAAATGTAGAAAGACTAAGTACACAAATGTAAAAATATAATGAGACAAATGGCAATAATAAAATATATTAAATAGTGTACAGAGAATAAAGTAAGAGAAAATATTAAGCCCAATAAAAGGTATTAGGTATATATACTACAAGGTAAGGAAGAATGTTACATTTATACATGATAATAAATTTTATGTAACGAAATCATTTATTGTGTACGGCTCCTTTTCACACAAATAATTGAAAATTTTGTTTTTAAATTTGAAATAATTTCCTTCATCTTTAATGTAGCTTGGCAAAGAGTTAAAGAATTTTATAGCTCGATAATAGGGACCATTCGCTGTTAAGCTTAATTTATGTTTGGGGTATATATAGTTGCCCTTATGTCTTGTGTCATATAGATGACGCATTTCCGATTTTGAAAATTGGCATTCAAATTTTTTTAAATATAGAAGACATTGATATATATATATAGCTGGTACAGTGAGGAGTCTATTGCATGAGAATACTCCTCTACAAGAGTCAGAAAACTTCATCTTGAGTATGATTCTTAAAGCTCGTTTTTGAAGAAGGAATATTTTGTTTATGTTGGGCGAGGTACCCCATACAAGTATACCATATTTTATTAAAGAAATAAAGTTTGCAAAATATGTTGTTCTCAAAACAGACATATCAAATGACTTAGACAGTACCCTAAGGGCAAAACAGACACTGTTCAATTTTTGACATAGTATATCTACATGCTTATAATATTTTAAATTGTTGTCTAAGGTTATACCAAGTAATTTCGTTTGGTTAGAAGTAAAGATGTCTGTATTATTAGCTGTAAATTTTATAGGAGTTGCAAAATTTGCCCTGTCTGTCTTGAAGACAACACAGTTTGTTTTTTCCTCATTTAGAATTAGTTGATTTATGGTAAACCAGTCTTTAACATTACTCGAAATAGTATGGATTGAATTTTGAATATCTTCGATATCTTTTCCCATTAATAAAATGTTACTATCATCAGCATAGCTCACTAGACTGGCTCTTAAATTGTGCAAAGTATTTGGTAGATCATTTAAATAAATTATAAAAAGAAGTGGCCCCAGGACACTGCCTTGAGGAACGCCTAAGTTGGAAAATTTTATATCTGATTCATATACTGCACCATCTATAATTATTCTGGTTTTTTGCTGTCTACCTTTAAGGTAACTAGAGAACCATCTAAGAGCTATACCTCTGACGCCAATACTATCCAGCTTATAAAGAAGATGATCATGATTGAGGGTGTCAAATGCTTTAGATAGGTCAAGAAAAAGGCCACAAACAATTTGACCACTATCCAAAGCATTTAAAATCTGAATAACAAAATTAAATAAGGCTGTATCCGTGGATCTGTTTTTTAAAAAACCATGTTGAAAAGTGTGGAAAAAATTTTGACTATTTAAAAAGGACATGAGTCTGATGTACATGAGAGTTTCCAGAATTTTTGAAAAAACTGATAACAAGCTTATTGGCCTGTAATTTAGTAAATTATTCTGATCACCCTTTTTATAAAGAGGGAGAATAATGGCTAATTTTAGAGCTGTAGGAAATTGATGAGTTGGAATTTTATTTCCAACGCAAGAAAGAACTCTACCTTTTATGATTTTCTCAAAGAGTTTGCCAATAACTGGTAATAGTGTGATCGGTCTGTAGTTTTCGGTAAGCGTGTGATCTGTATTGGATTTGGGAATTACAATTATTTGTCCAATTTTCCATTCAGAAGGGAAATACTGATGTTTCATGCAAAATTCATACATTTTGATGATATAGAGATGTATTTCATAATTTAGAGTTTTAAACAGCACCCAGGGAATTTGGTCAATACCTGGGGCAGAATTTTTTTGTTTATCCAGAATATTGAAATATTCCTCCTCATTGATATTTGTGTCATTATTAATTTCCATTTGTTCAAAAAATTGATTCTGCCATTCCGATATAGAAATAAATGTCTCTTGGTCAAAATTTGGGTTGTTATTATGTGCATACATTTTTTTAAAATGTTCAGCAAAAATTTTTGTTTTCTCATTGTCTGATGAATGTACCGAACCATTGTCCACGATGGCTGGAATGTGAGGCTTCTCTTTGTATTTCGTTATTTTATTAACCTGTTGATAAAAATTCCGCCCTTGAGACTTGTTGATCTCCTTACATACTTCTAACCATTTTGAGGATTTGTATTGCTGTATCATGTTATGTATATTTTTATTAAGTTCATTAAATGTTCTTTTGAAATTGGGATCCTGAGTTTGTTTATAGTCTCTGTAAATTTTTTGTTTTTGCTTTATTAACCTTATTATGTAAGGAGGTAGCTGATGAGTGAAGTGTTCATGGACAGTAGTGGGGGTGTGACAAGATTGAATCCTGAAGCCTCTCATTAAATAATCTTATGTCTTCGGACGAGTTGGGACTGTTCTCACCAATAAGGTTAAGCATCTCTTGGTTGACTTTATCCATGTCACATTTTTTATATAAGTGAATTATTTTTTGTTTAGGTGCTGAGGTGTCTGCTGGTAAGTGTAAATCAAAATCAAATTTTATCGACAAATGGTCTGAGCCAACATCTGGAATAAGTTCAATTTTTACGAAGTTGTTTGAAATATTCTTCGTAAAAAGGAGTGCATCTGGAGTTGAATCATTGTTGTTTGGCATAAGAAATGTTGGGGAAGTAATTGCTCTTTCAAAAGAAGTATTGTTGAGAAAAGAGTTTATTTGCCTATTTTTAACAGCATTGAAATTAAAGTCTCCAACAATTATAGCAAATTTGCATCTTGAGGCCATATTGAACAGATTTTCTTCAATATTTGATGTTGGATGGATGTAAACCAAGAAAATGTGTAACAGATCTTTTAGGAAAGGAATGGTGAAATGTGTGACTTCATTTAAAGGGTTGTTAACTCGTGGTGAATTAGCTTTCCCCATTTTCAGAGACGGGTGGACTTGAATGAGACTGCCCCCCCTAACGTTATTATTTACAACATTACCATTCCGTTGTATTATACTCCAGTCTCGGTATTTCGTGTTAGAATCGTCTTTAGTTTTGCTCTCTACAAATATAGCACAATTTATATCTAAATTCTCTATTGTGTTGTTGATCAAGTATCTTTTAGGTGTATAGCTATTAACATTAGTGTAAAGGATTTTAATCATTCGTGAGGACATGAACCTGCTGTCTTCCCTGTAGTGGTTCTGTGGGAGAATTAAAGTCATTTAACAACATGTCAAACATTAAAATGTATATTTTATTGCCCACAAATGAGACTGACGTTTCGATTTGGTATTCCTGGATGAACTTTTTTCTCAGCTTTTCTATCAATTCTGCTCTATTCACGTATTTTGGTTTGTTTAGTTTGTTAACAAAAGTATTAATAATCGTATCGTGAATTGTTACAGGATTGTGAATTCTAGATTTTTTCTTCGCTACGCCCTCGATTTCATGTGATTTCTTATTCAGCGTTTTGACTGGAATATTAGGGATTCCTTCTATTGGTTTTGTGGGATGCTTTGGACACTTAAAGGACCATGCCTGATGGTCCTCAGAGCCGCAGGCGTTACATTTTGGAGGCAGGGTACTTTTACATTTGATTGTAGAATGATTTTCTCCACATTTCAAGCATTTAGGGGCAGCCTTACATTCACTCGTAGTGTGATTAAATTCAAAACATTTACTACAGGGCAGAGGCGCCGGCGCCGGTGGGCAGCTTGGGTAGACAGCATAATGTCTATTTTTATAGAACACTCCTTCCTGTAATAATTTTTCATAGGCTTCTAAATTGCTGGTAATGATTCTGATCATATGAGTTGGTCTATTATCAACTTTGGCAACTATTCTTTTGCAAAATCTGTGTGGTACCCCTTGATCTGTTAAGAATTGGCTAATTTGAATGTCGGCTATCTCCGCCTCAACTGATGCGATAATACAAGAGTAGGACTCGTTAAATTTTATTGGTTCATGAGGGGAAGTTAATTTATATTGTGAGGTTTCTTCATAAGCGGTGATTTTTGTTATGATTCTTCAGATTCTTTAATGTGCTTGCTAGAATTGCTTTTGGAGTATCACTTTTAAGAAGGAAGCCTTTTTTTGTTTTTAAAATGACATCTGCATTTGAGGGTCTCACTGACTCCCAAAGATCTGCCATTTGTATTCTGCTGGTTATGTTTTCATTATTTATATAAAATAAGTTATGAAAGTGTTTATTGGAAATTTCTCTCATGACTGAAGAGTGATTTCTCTGTTTTCTTGTAACGGTGGTCCACCCTGTATTTTCCTGTTCATTTTGTTGGTCTTGGTTTTTTGACGTGGAAGGAATTTCATTTCTTTGTGGAAGTTTTTGTATGTTGATAGTGATTGTTTTTGTGTTTGGTAATTTATCAGAGTGAAGTTTTTTAGTATATCCAATAATTTCATGTACTTGCTCTTGGCTTAATTGTCTGATGTTATTCAATAGTTCTTGCTCATCAAATTTCCTTTTTCTGTGGTTGTCATCAGTATCAGATATCTCCATAGTTTCAACATCTATTCCATCACTTGCACTTTGCATAATTTCAGATTCGAAAACTTATCTGTTCCAAAAAAAAACTTTATACACTTGAGAGCTCAAAAAATCAGTCCGACTCTCTTGAAGCTTTTAACTCAACTGATTTTGGAATATTTGTTGGTATTTATCAGCATTCACTGTACCATCAATAAAATGGAGACTTCCCATTCCACCTGCAAACCTGCAGCCCCACACCATGATACCCTGAGGAAATTTCACTATACGTTTGATACAGTCTTTGTGAAAGGTTTCAGTTTTGTTTCTGATTACCCTTTTTCGATGATCGCCCACGAATACATCAATACATCTGTCTTGGTCGGTCCAAGATTTTGCCCAAATTAAATGTCTTTGTTTTTGGATTTCAGTTGGAAGCGGTTTTTCTTTAGCCTAATTAAAACAATAATTTTTTATCTCCATCTCGCATGACAATATTATGATACATACCTTATAAAATCTAAGCCCAGATGTATGAATGTATTTGCGACAGCATTCTCATGAAACCTACATCCCACTCTCTATTCCATTGACTGGTTATTTCCCTTAAAGTATTTCGTCTTCCAGATTTGTAAATTTTTACCAAAATTCTTTGATTTCTTGCAGTTACAGTAACACAACAAAATACACACTTCTAACAATGTTTACAATCAGTGGCGGCTCGTCAGGGGAGGCACTGCCTCCCCTGTAGAAATTACAAAAAATAATTTTTTTTAATAAATATGTCTTTCATTTTTAAATCCATAATATATCATGCTGGTTCAAAAGAAAATTATAAAAATATTAATAAATATAAATATATAATATATACAGCCACTTTTAATGGCCCCCCCTTCACAACTCAGTTATTAGTTATCCAATTTTAACCAAATTTGGATCGGTGTCAATGACCTTTGGTGTGATCTTTTTGAATTAAACAAAATTTATTTTTGTCAGTGGCGTGCATTTTTATTAAGAAAAAAGGGGTCGCTTTTTCGAGAAGTCATATTAGGCATTTTTTTACAGAAAAACTAATACAAAATTATTAATCAGCATGCTTTAGAACCCCCATGCCGAAAATTTCACAACATTTTGATTAAGGGTTTCCGAATAACGGGTCCAGTAAAAATACATTTTTTCAATCGTAAATAACTGATAACTTGAAAACGATTTGTGTTTCGAAAAAAAGTCATACGTCATTTTCAATTTAAATTTATTGATTTACTCTATCTCCCCATGCCTTCAAAAGTTTGAAAAGCTGCAAGCAAAAATTTTTCATTGGACGATAAAAAAATATTTTAACAGGTCCTGTATTATTTGGGCATTAAGTGATAAAAAATGATCTTATGTGATAATAAATCAATTTTATACCAAAAGAAAAAAGGTTGCTCTGATATTGAATTAAACTATTTTTCGAAAAATAAAACTTTGTCAAGTTAATTATTTACGACTGCGGCATTTCAAACTTTTGAGCACATGATGTGATAGAGTAAATCAGTTTAAATTGAAAATGACATATGACTTTTTTTCGAAACACAAATCGTTTTCAAGTTATCAGTTATTTACGACAGAAAAAATGTATTTTCACTGGGCCCGTTATTCGGAAACCCTTAATCAAAATGTAGTAAAATTTTGAACATGGGGGTTCCAAAGCATGCTGATTAATAATATTGCATTAGTTTTCCTGTAAAAAAATGCCTAATATGACTTCTAGAAAAACTGACCCCGTTTTTCCTAATAAAAATGCACGCCACTGACAAAAATAAGTTTTGTTTAATTCAAAAAAAGTTAAATAAAAAGATCACACCAAATGCCGTTAATAGTAACCCAAATTTGGTTGAAATCGGATAACTAATAACCGAGTTGTGAAGGGGGGGGGCCATTAAAAGTGGGACACGCTGTATAACTGTCGAAGGTCCTGTACTATTATTTCCTATAAGCCCATAAGCCCTCATAAGAAACCAAGCGCCTAGTCTATGTCTATTTACGGACGGATGAGAGCTTGTTTCCTCGACGTCTGCGCCTGCGTGTTTCAATGGAGGCATGCCTCCGGGAACGAGATGTTTTTAGAATAGTTAATAATTCGTAAAGGGACATACTGTCAATGTCGCACAACAAAGCGCAGTACATAGTGTTGAAAGTCGCTTGAAAAACCTGAAGACGGAGGCAGACACGCCCACCTGTCGTTAGTAGCATAGCACGTTGGATACCACATTTCCTCGTTAGTGCCGCGTCGTGTCGAGATTTTATTTATTTTTGCAGTTTTTACTGCTAAGGTTAAGGTAATAAACATTGAATCGACCATAATACGTGTAAGTCTTTATTATTTAATTATTTAAATTGTTTATTCATTACCTAATTAATTATCAAAATTATTATAATGGAGGTAACTGGCGAGTGTAGCAGTAGAAGTATTGACAATGACAATAACACAATGATAAGTATTCGAACATGCAATGATATCGTTGAGTATCTTACAAAATATAAATTTAGTCGACTTTCTTATGATGATAAAAATTATTATTATTAAAGACTTAGGAGTACCACGACCAGATCTAAGTAAAACCAGTGACATATGGAACTATAAAGACGGTTAACCGTACGAAAAGTGTTGAAGCAACATTTCAAGTTAGGCAACCAAATATACAAGCAAAATTTATATCAAGGAAGTGATGGTACCTTTGGGCGCATTACTGTACTAAAGGAAATTTAGTACATGACATTGGTTATGATTGGTTTGCTACTGAACTATACAGAAACCTAAGTAGATTTGACGATTTGAAAATAGCACTGCAATAAGCCATAATATGGCATAATGAACATAGATGTGACGTTAAATTGTCTGAATTGTCTCTATATAAAAAAGGCCATAAAAATCGGCCATAAATTAAACCGCTCCGTCGTAAAGCTGCTTCGGTAGGAGTGAGTCGGGTAACTAATTTAAAATAATTTGAAAATATAATGCTGGTATAATTGAAACAGTAGTGTTTCCGTTAATTTTTATTTTTTAATCATGCCAGAACAAATTTTACATGAGAATAATGATGTTCTATGGTATTAAGTAATACATTATATTATTTATATTTATTATTTAATAGCTGTAGAAAAATAAAGTATGTCCCGCTCTCCCGTCAATGCGTAAACGGCAAAGCTTTTGAGGTTTTTTGTGCACTAGAAAATAGAAATATGTAGTTTACTTCATCTTAACCTTATGTTACGTCAAAGTCTACAGATATTCTTGTAGACTTTGGTTACGTTATCTTAATCTAATTTATGAATTATGATTTATTATCGTATATCTAATATAATACGTTTATATCCATATTCGTGGGTGAATAGGCAATGCGCAAAGCAAACTTGCGGAAAAAAAATTTACCTTACCACAAATAATATTTTCTGATTAAAGAACATAAAAATGTTGGGTTGTCTGACATGAAATCAAATCAATATTATTTTCGTTCGATTAAATATTAATGTTGATATTTTCTGAAAAAGTACATTGAAATAATTGATACAGGATATTATACAGGGTGTATCAACAAGATCACCTCGGTTGATATCTCGTTTAATAGGTATTTATTATTTATATCGAAAAAATTTTTAAACAGAAATTGTAGGAGAACAAGAAGACCATAATATTGTAAAATAATTTCCAATCATATAGGGTGTTTGATATTCGAGTGACATATCAAATTTATATTTCTTTAAACGGGACACCCTGTACACTTTCTTATTTTCTTTTTAATTGCCTTTTTCGAGTATATCTACTGTTTGAAATTTCATTGCGACGTTGTCGAATTATTCATCTGTTTTTCAAACAAAATGTTACTTGATGACCTCACTAATAAAATTTTTGCAATAGATATGTCCCCACATTAAACAACTTTTTTTTGTAAATGTACCAGCTTCTATTAGATACCTATACCTATAATAAAGTTGCAATTATTTGTACAGGGTGTTTATTGCAATGATGTAAATATGATATCGATCATAACTTAATTTTTTTAATTGGAACTCCCCGCCCCGTATATTTTTACATATTTGGATAGCGTCTTTATCGCTCTATAATTTTTATTAACCTATATCTAAAATCAACCATTTCCAGTAAAATTGTATGTTAATGAAAACATCACGTAGGTATACTAGATTTCAGTTTTCTACGGCAAATAAAAAATTGCCGACAAAGGAACACGTGCGGCGGCTTGTTTGATACCTTAAAGAGGCCGCCGTTCTGCTTTGTAAATGCGGCATTTTTTTTATAGTTGGCGAAAACCACATAAAAATTCAAAGGTGCCGAATTGTTTCTTATATTTTCAATCTTACTACATGCGAGTACCTATATTTAAATAAAAAATATGCAGATAAGTGGATTGGTAGTGGTTAGCGAATTCATTGGCTACCTAGGTCACCAGACCCCAGACCTAACAAACTTTGATTATTTTATGTAAGGTTATGTACAAGAAATTGACAATATAATACTTCCCCAATTACAGCTGAAGATATAAAGGAGAGAATTAGAGTTGAATTTCAAGAAATTAATGCCGATAAGTAATGTTAGCCAGTCTTTTTTGAATCGGTGAAGATTGTGTATAAGGAGATGGGGCGACTAGTGTCTCTATCACAGTAAAAGATTAATATGTAAACTAATATTTTAACACAAAAAGCCCAAAAGGGTAAAATCACAGCAACACCAAAACTCGTAGAAATTATAGAGAAGTTAGAGAGCCATAAGTGATAAGTACAGTGCACGCCAGGCGACTACGAACGTGGTACTTCGAAATTAGTAATTTGGCAAACGCACCTCGATCGAGCCCCTCGTCCTTTGTACCGTTGTGCGTGCAATCGGTTCAATCCGATATACGATTATCACCCATAACGAGGACACTCGATCGAGTTCGGCTGCCAGTTCATTTCCCGTCCCGTGTTCGTAGTCGGGCGGCGCGCACTGTATTATTTTTTATTTTACATATTTTATTAATTGCTTAATAACACATAGCATTTATTAGCATTGAAATATCACGACTGTGCTCATATATTATAGTAGTTAAAACATGACACGAATAGGTAACGAAATATCGGCAATTTTTCGCAAACTGCTTTAAACTATAACTCGCAAGTTTGGAAATCTACAAAAGACATGTATATATTAATAAAATGAAAAAAATATTGGGTAGGTATGCCCCATAATTTAAAAATTGTAGCTAGAATTTTAGTTCAATTCATTTTATTTTTGTTCCAATATTTAGAGCAACTTGTCTTACGTTACAGATATTTTACTATTTTTATTTTTAGCGGCGCGACATCTATAGTTTAGTAGAATAATTAATGTGGTTAGATGCACATGTCGGTAGTCCAGCTACAGTTTTCCAATCTACCATCGTTCAATGTGATCCTATATATGAACAATTATTATCATATAGTTCGTCTGTGCAATACTCGTGTCGCTACTAGTAAAACTGTTTTGTCGCCATCTAGGTATATCCAACAATTTTACGGCTACATCAAAGATATTACGTTCATTATCTTTGTAGTTCCATATATCGCTGGTAAAACTTTAATTAATCAAGGTAAACAATCTCGTGGTTTCATTAATGCATGGTATGATAAATGCAATTGGTTGACTGGTAGTTTAACTTTAAAAAAATTATTGTGTTGGCCCTGTGTATTATTTTCAATTCGAGATGTTTGGTCAAAATCTGGATATGACGATCTTAAAAATTTATCTCGCGCAATGAACAGGTATTTAAAAAGCCAGGAGCATATTAGTTGTGTTTGTAAATTACATCTTTTAGGCAAACAAAATATTGCGAATGTTATCGATACAGCCCATCGTATCGAAATAGAAAAATATAATGATTCGGTTAGGAAAAATAGGGACATTTTAAGTGCGTGAATTGATGTTTATTTCTTTGCAACCAAGAATTGGCATTTCGCGGACATGATGAGAGTTCGGAGTCTGTGAATAGGGGTAATTTTAAAGAATTGGTATCTTTAATGGCAAAAAGAGATAAAATTTTGAAAGACTTTTTGATTCAAATTCAGTTTTTTCGGGAACCTTTAAAACAATTCAAAATGAATTAATTGATTCTATTGCTCACGTTACAATGAAAAACATCGATAGGGAAATTTGTAACGCGCCATTTTTTTCATGGCAGGTAGATGAAACTATTGATATAACTTGTCATTCACAGCTTTCGGTAATTATAAGATATGTCAGAAACGGAGGGGTTGTAGAAAGATTTGTTGGGTTTAATGACGTTAGTTCTGGGCGTACATCCGAAGATTTGTTTAAATTACTAACCGAGACATTTTCAAAATTTGATTTAGAGAACAAATTAATAGCACAAACTTATGACGGTGCTGCTGTAATGGCGGGCCATTTGAATGGTCTGCAAGTTAAAATTGAATCAGTGGCTCCTCAAGCATTTTTTACACACTGTTATGCTCATTCTTTAAATTTGGTTTTAAGTAATGCGTGTAGCTTAATAGCACAGGTTAGAATTTTTTTTGCAAATTTGTCAGGTTTTTCAGCTTATTTTTCTAAATCTACTAAAAGAACAAACGTTTTAGATACTATTTGTGGCAATCGATTACCTACTACAGCACCAACACGTTGGAATTTTACTTCTCGCGTTGTGTCTACTGTATATACTTACAAAACTCAATTGATTGAAGTTTTGGAACACATTATACAGAGTCCAGATTTTGACAAAATTTCAATTAGAGATGTTGGTCTAAAAAATCATTTAGAAGATTTTTAATTTAATTTTTCAACAAACGGACGTTGTTTTTTCCATTTTACAAAATAAATTTACTGACATTATTTATTCAAGAGACCGTTTGCAAGCACTTTTTTCAAAATTAAGGGATTTTAGAGATCAAGGTCACTATTTTGATAAAATTTTTGAAAATATTTCTCTTGATCAGACTGAATCTAAACGACGAAAATTATCCGATATAACCGATCCAAAGACACGTTTTAAACAATATTTTTATGAAATTATAGATACTGTAAACTGTAAGTAATCAGATTGAAATTAGATTTTCGGATATGAATCAATTAATATTTTTTGATTTGCTTAAAGTAAACAATTTCCAAAATTATTCCAAATTATTTCCACAGGAACTGTTAGATAGTTTATTAAAGTATTATACATTTTTTGACCCTGTTTAATTAAAAAATTAACTCTCTGTTTTATATTGTGATAAAGTTCTTGGTAGTTCTAATACTCCATTTGAGATGTTATAATATATGACCAACTGCGAACTCAATTGTTGCATGCCCGAATTATATAAATTACTTTGCCTAATTGTGACTATTCCAGTTACCTCCTCTTCAGTTGAGAGAAGTTTTTCAAGTCTGAAATGAATAAAAACCTTTACGCGGAATACAACCGGCCAACATAGACTTTCCAGTATGTCAATAATTTCTATTAATAAAGATCTCATTCGCGAGTTACGACAAAACGATCAGTTTTATGATGACATTATAGATTATTTTTCTGCCACAAAAAATTGTAGAATTCCGCTTCAGTACAAACGTTAAATTATTTTGAACTTCTATTAGAATAATTATTTATTTTTTTTACCTATGCATTCATTAACATTCTTTAAGTAAGTGTTGATATCTTTATTTTGTTATGCGTGCATAAGAGTGACTATCTTTTGTTATAATTATTTAATTATTTTATCGGTTTCAGGATATTAATCCTTTGTTTACATATGCAAAAGTAGGCTGGTAAATAAGTCATAACTAAAGTTGTACAGTTATATTTATTGCTTGTACGGTAATATTACAATACAGATCTGTCAATAACTGTCAACAGATGAAATAATAAATAATGAAACTATAGGGCTATTTATTAATACAAACAGACAGAAAACTTCAAACAATAATAATTAAATACTGAAATCCAACTGAAATGTATTTTCAGGCAATCCAAGGTCCATTTTTATGTAGCCGTTGTGACATTAAAAATGTAAACATTTATGTAATATGAAAAAAGATAACAAATAAAAACAAACAAAATATAACTATAACCATGGCGACAAATCAACCCATACAGACTTGACCAACTAATGAAATGAAAACGTTATTAATAAGAGAATATCAAAAGGTAATATCTATTAATAATGTCTTTATTTTCTGAAACGATAAACTATTGAACAAATCACGGTTATGAATCATAACAGCCTTAGATGTCTTAAAATCCTCGCTCTACGAGCTCGGATTTCAAACTGACATCTGCGGCAGTTATGATAGTCATAACATTCCTAGATATGTTAATAGCTATTTATTCGTTATTCGTTATTTTTAGAATTTATTTTTTAGTTTTTCCCCTTGTCGCCCCTTTTCCCCACCCACTTTCCCTACATACCTTCTCCAATCCTGGCAAAAATCCTTATTTTATTTTACTGCTTTTTAGTATAATAACTGATGTACCTATGTGTAATTATTACTATTAACATCAATAAATGTATTTTTGAGTAGTAAAATAATTTAGCGAAAACTCTACACCTTCCCGATGGTTTTGCTGAACAAATAAAATATTTTAGATTTGTTGTACAAATATAATATATTTTATTGACCAAGTAGAGGTCCTTCTACTAGATATATATTTATACTATATAGACATGTTATTGCAAAAATTTAGTATACAAGAATCTAACAAAGTTTGCCTCCCCTGAAAAGTCACGAGCGGCCACTGTTTACAATATGGTATTTTGACGTTACTACGGTGCACATGTTTTTTAGCAAAGCCTACTAGCTACTGCTTATCTTAGTTCTACGTTTCTTGACCTATCCGAACTTTTAGTTGTCAACTGTTTAGTTGCGATATTATGTGTTCCTTTTTTGATTAGAATTTTAATATATTAAAAAATAAAGATATTATTACGTATACGTATTATTACGTATATTTTTCAATACACATTTGTTACAAGTTTACAACCTTGCTTAATTAATTTATGGGACTGTTTGCACAAAATTTATGAGTGTCCGAATATTTAGTTGTTTGGGTTACATGTATTAAATCTATCTAAAAATTATTTGAATATTGAATATGATATAAGTCAGTGATTTAATTAGAGATGGGCAACCTGGAAACTTTCCAATTGGAAATATTCCCAAAATGGAAACTTTCCGGGAAGGAAACTATCTGCTGGGAAAGTTTCCATCAACAGGAATGCAATTCAGCACGGATCGTGCGTATGGGCACCCCATTAATGAGGCATTCTGCCACGTTTCCTTTTCAACTCATGTTAAAGGCATGTTACAACTGTTACTACTTGTATTACCTATCTGTTTTTTTATCAAGTCATTTACTTTTAAAATGGAAATGTGAAATACTTAATTTGTGAAATTTCGATACGCATAATAATTTCGTAATTTAACAATAAAATTAATACTAACATATTTGGTATCAAATTAAACCTTGTTTCGAGACAAATATGATCATGAACAAATTTTTCATAAAAAATTTTTTAGATTGAAAGTTTCCAGAAATATTCCCTGGAAAGTTTCCCAAAACTGAAAATTTCCATTTTTGCACATCTCTAGATTTAATATCAGTCAGAAAAATACCAGTTGTACTGCACCTAAAAGTGTCAACAGCATCACCACTTTGAGGATATATTCTCCCTAAGTTAAAAAGGAGTAGCTCTTCTGCAACTTATTTCACTTAGCTTTGAAAAAATAACCACATTACTGCGGTGATATAAGCATGTCGATAGTTTAAAAAATACTAAAAACATTACTTTTATAATATATTAGATTACGAATTCTATTGAATATAGAAATAAGAAGTAATTCAAGGAATATTTGGCTTAATATCCGTTCTGGTCTTGCATTTAATTCTATCTTCACTCGATATATCCTGAACTAGATTAAATAATATATAATATTTAATAAAATAGATGTAATATAACCTTCTCATTTCCTCAATGGTGGGATCTGGAGGTACAGCATCATAAAATGGTAACTGATATTCATCATAGATACCACCTACATTACATCTTCTTGATACTTCCCAAAATATAAGCCCCAGGGCATAAACATCGGCTCTCTTAAATGAATCAAACTGATCTATATTCATTGTTTCATCCAAAACCTAAACATAAATAAATGTAATATGTTTCATATATGCAAAAAGCAACCAAATTTACTTCTGGTGCCATATATCTCTTAGTTCCGACACGATTATTCAACGGAATATCTACAGTATCAGTTGTCACATCATGTCGAACTGCTAATCCCAGATCTCCAATAGCACATGTACCATTGCATTTAACAAGTATATTCTTAGATTTCAGGTCTCTATGAGCAATAGCAGGTTTTCCTGAAATAAAGATATATGTACATACATAATTAATAGAATGGGTCAATCAACACAATAAGCAAGATGCCAAAAAATGTCTGTCCTCTTTGGGATCGTCTATAATAACAATAATAATGTTATTTAAAGTGATCATAAGATCTACAAATATTACAAAAAATATCACAAAGCGTGACATCTGTGTATGAGATTTTTTTACAATATTTCAGGGAAATAATATGTATTTAATGTGAATATGAGAAGAAATTAATCAACCTGTTTGAAAAACAAGCTGTCACAATCAATATTCAGCCTTACTAGGTGATTTAAATAAACAAGCAGGGGCTTAGCTAGGGTTCTTGGGGCAAAATAATTGCTGAACCTCCTAAAGTAAATAATTGCTGAGCCTCCTATAGACAATAGTCACACACACAAAAAAAAAATACACATAAATATAGATTTTAATAAATATTTCAAAAAACAACAAAATTTTAATACAAACAACAATAAGATACACGAAGATTTACACTTTCAAACTTTCAAGTATTAATATGTTTTTAATATCTTCATTAAAAATGTAAACAAACTTTTGTTCTAAAAGTTGAAAAATACATTAAAAATATTAGGTAGATGGTAAAATAGCAGATGCGGAGACATCGAGTTAAGTCCCAGGATGTAATAAATATTAGTAAGGAGCTCCCAAAATACCAGGGCAACTGCTCAAACTGCCTGGCGATAGATACGCCACTGCTTAAGTTAAACAGTGAGTCATTTCTATCATGAAAAGATTTTGTAATAATTTTGGTTTATTCATTGGTTTATTACCAAAAAATTCCATAATGAATTGCAAGATTTTGAATGAGATTTTAAAGAATTTAAACTACTCTTTTTTGTTAGCTAATGCTCCACTACCCGTTATAGACAATCATCATCCACCCCTGATAATCGTTTGTAAACTTGAGTGAGGGATTAAATAAACAAAATAAATAATACAATAAATAAAAGTTTAAAAAAACAAATTCCATTTATCTCACTTTTTTATGTCTGAAGCCGATTAAAATGCAGTGGCGGTGCTTGGATGCATTGGGCCTCTAAGCAAATATCAAAATATTCGGTATTCAAAAAACAGTTATTTTATTTAATCCGTGGTCGGTAACCCAATTTAAACTGGGATAAGAGGCGCAACAGGACCCCCTTCATGCCCAGGGTTCCTAAGTAATGCCTTATATTTGCTTATGCATCCTCCGCCACTGTTGAAATGGTGTAGTTTTACACAGGGTGAATCTTACTCTCTAAGATTATCTTAGAGTGGGGGTCTTATGTTTATGGGTTAATAGTACTAGTCGTCAGGAACATGAATCCGATTTTTTTTTGTAAGTTGTAAAATGGCTGAGATGAATTTTTTTTTTTTTAATTTGCAGTCCAAATGTAATTCCTGCAATTCCAGCGCCGCTGGGCAAGCCTTTCTTGCACTTACGTGTGGCAGATCGAGAGTGTTGCCATTTAATTAGAGCTGAGATGATATAAAACCAATTACATTTACATTTTCCCTTTTCATTATTAATCCAGAGATACCTAATCAAGAAATAAAAATGAATTTAATTGCATAAACAGGTTTTTTTAAATACTTACGCAGTTTTAACTTCCATAATGAAAATTATAATGCAAAACAAAATGAAAAAGCCGGCTACATAATCTGCATAATTATCATAACACAAAAAATAGTTACAATCAGGTGCATTAACAAAAAATAACGAGAAAGAATGTAAACAACTGATATTGGGCGAGAGCCGGAAGTTCATAGCCATACGCCATACACGATACAGGAGTTTAGTGATCGGCCAGACAGAAGACAGGAGCTAGTATGGAACAGATATCTATATTGTGATTTGATCGTGTATTTTTAATATTAAATAGTTTTTAGTGAAATTTAAAGCGTAAGTTTTGTGTTTGTATTTAGTGATAATAATTGAGTGAAGTGTACTTTAAAAAAAATTTTAGTTTCGTGTTCCTATAGTTGAAAGGTGTCACCCCCTATGAATATGACCCCCACTCTAAGATTCACTCTGTAAAGTTAATGTGTGCAGTTAATTCCCTAAATAAATAAAAATGTATAGAATATTTTTGCTTATTCCCAAAACCTCCCTAAAAAAGCCTAAATATTCTTCATGGTTCACAAATGAAATAAATTTAGATTATCAAATCTTTTAATTACTAGCTTTTGTTGGATATCCTACACCAATGTACTCAATGGACTCTTACACCTTAATTAAATTAAAAGTTTTTAATATATTTACCTCAAAGTTTATTATACAGGGTGTCTTAAGTTTTACTCAGGAAAATTTAATAGACGATGATCTCACCAAAATAAAAAGAAAAATTCATATGAACTTGTATGTTTTGAAGCTTCAATTTCCAGAAAGTTAATTAAAAAAAAAGCCTAATTCTTCAAATATCTTAAAAACTACTTGACCGATTTTGATAAAACTTGGCACGTTTATAACAATTAATAAGGAGCTTAATTTGATGTAATTAGAGGCATCCTAACTAGATGATATTTTAAGGCGAAATTTGAACACGTCCCTGCTTTTTTATAAATTTGATATTATATTTAGATTGAGTAATTAAAAATAAATTTTTTTTGTCTCTTGAATTTTTTGTCCATCTTGCTTACTTTTCGTGAAAACAAATAAAATTTGTTTATCCGTCCGCGCCTGGAAAAATAAATAAAAAATTCAAGAGACAAATAAATTGGATTTTGAATTACTCAATCTATACATCAAATTAAACTTCTTATTTATTACTAAAAACGTGAAAAGTTTGAAAAAAATAATTAACTTTAACACCCTGTATCTCGAAATCGAAGCTTTAAAACATACAAGTCCATATGAACTTTCCTTTTTATTTTTGCGAGATCTATCGCCTACTAAATTTTCCCCGAGTAAAACCTGAGACGACCCTATTAAGTATAATAAAATAATGCAATAAATTCCAATAATACATCATTCTTACAGTTGCTTTAAATATTAATAAGTTGTATCAATTTCAAAAGTTCCTCCAGTTTTCTGTAAGTGCGCATCATATGACTAACATAACCTTAAATTTTTAATTTTTGCAAATTTATTTTCAATTTTAATTTTAATTTTTGTAGTTTTAGCTGGGATCCGTTATAGCATTTAAAAACTCTCTCAGACAGTAGATTTATAAAGTTTCAATATTGTAGATTATTAAAAATAGACTGTTAATTATAGGTTGGAATTCCAACCAACAAATAGCATCTTATTTTATTATAGCCACTTTACACTTTTCAATTTTCATTGCTAGCAAAAAAAATACTCTTGCGTGTTTGCGCACTATTACGTCTTTTGGTTAGCTATTGCAATTTTCCTTACATTGCAGAAATTAGAACTGGACCTAATTTTAATCGCATTGCGGCAAAATCTAGTGATATTTTTAGGGTATTTACTTGTAGCCAACGGAATAGAAATTCGAAATTTCACATGTACATGATGCTGTTGCAATTTTAGGCCTTTTATTCGCCATGAACATTTTATTCATCTCTTGAAAAGGTAAATAATAACCATAATCTCAAATCTTTATATCATAATAATCAACGACCTATAAGTTTCTTAAGATGGTATACCTGTTTCGTAACAAAACCAAATTCGCAATCCCTTGCCGGAAATTTGTGTTGCTGGCAATGAAAATTGCAAAGTGTAAAGCGGCTTTTAAATCAAAGCAATTAAAACTTATTAATAATGCACCGAACAAGATTTTGGTTAATAGTACAGGATTAAAGCAGAAATTTTGATAAAATTGACGTAATATTGGAAAATTTCAGATAAATGCATATTTTTAGGTTAGTTGTGACGTCACGTGCACGTCTCTCATATGATGCAATGATCTATACCAATGACTATCTGTTTTTGATGTCACAAAAAGTTAGTAGACTAATTATTACATTTAAAAAATTTTTTGGCATTAATTAAATAAAAATAGTAAAAAGAAAAAATACGACAGAACTATTTTAAAACATACTAGTCTGGTATAATTTGCAAAATTATGAGGAAGAGCCCATTCTACTTGTTTCAATAATTTGTTTGTTATAAATAGTTGGTATAGTAGATACTAACTATTTGGTATATTAGAATAGTGTACACCAGGTTACAATAACGACACCGAATCTTGAAATGTAGTGAGCGCTAATAGTGCAGCACAAGGGCTATTCTGAGTTATGCAAATTCAAAACCAATAAAATTATAAAATGTTTTCTAGACAATTTTCATTATTTTTATTTTTACTATATAAGGTAACTGTAGTACTCTGGTAAACATTAATTTTCACCATTTAAAATATAGTTTACCTTGTGTACCCATTATATCCATGTGCAAATGAGCAAGTCCGGTTGATATAGACAATGCCATCCGAATCATTCCACTGGTGTCCAAAGTGTTTCTTCCCAAAAAGTCAAATAGAGAACCATGTTCATGATAATCAGTTATTAACCACAGCTGTGTCCAAGTGCCATTATCTAAAATATAATGATTGAATTTTTTATTAAATTACCTGGCAAATACCATAATGAAAATAGTCGCAACCAGGATTCGACTACATTCGATCTATTCAATCGCTATATTGATTATGAAATCAATATTAGTTTTCGACTTTTCAGATAAGTATTTATCAAGTACGCCTTTTAATATTTTTATAAAAGTAAAACATTTTTCCAAAAAAAATTGCATTTATTACTGTAGAATTCAAAAGTTCTAAACCAGCAGGTAACAAAACTGAGAATCAAGAATCGAAAACGCTGAGAGAGGAATATTTTATAGGACTTGCCCTTTATGTGGTAATCTAATTGTTTTTTACTTTCATTTACAGGGTGTCTCAGTTTATAGTAGCAGGAGTTCGAAGTTAAAAAAGCGTATTTTTTTAAAAATTAAGATGCTGAGAAACTGAGGTTGTTATCAAACTATGTTTCATTTGAAACGTTAAAAACAACTTAAAAAACTCAATGACTATTATTCAAGTTTTTAATTTAAATGTGTGCACCAATTATTAAAATTAACAAAAAGATAGATATTGTAGCAAAAAAGATGCAACACATTTTATAGCTTATATAGTGACGTTTATTAGTAACTGCCAAAAAATTAATGTTTTTTTATGTATGTTGGCTTTGACGTTGTTGTTCATATTAGTATGCCTAACTATGTACGCTATTTACCAAAGTCCAAACGCGTTGCGTAATTTACAAACATTACTCGTTATATTTGAGGTCGGAAATTGTTTATTTTGCAATATTTACACTATATTACAAAAAGACCAGATTAAAACAGCCACGAACTAATACTTTAATAACTTTTAGTAACGGATGACATATTACTTTTACCAAATCGCATACTTTCATACCGAGGAAGATTCGAAAATACTGAAATATATTTTCAATTAAACTTTATTTCTTGTTTACTAGCGGCTTTACAACTCAATTTAACTAAATTATAACCTAACCGGATCTACAGGGTGAACCAAAGTGACAGCCATATTTAAAATAACAGAAAATCCTCGACGGAAAAAATATCTTGATTACAGTGCCATACCTTATGGTTTAATCAGACTCTCTCTTTGTCGAGTCTATATAATAGTAGATATATGGACACCACCACAGTTTTAATGATGAAATGAACAGGTTTAATGTTTTACTACATATATCTTATTGACTCGGTTCCCTCGGGATTTAAAACTGGATTGCCCACTTTCACACCGAATTTATATACATAACATTAAATAAATTGTAATCATTAACAAAAATATAGATAGCGGTTTTTATTAAGCTGTCATTCTGTATTTTCCGAATACATGGTACAGCTGTTAGTACCTGTTATTAATTCTAATAATAATAATATTATATTACCTTTATTATCTGCTGCTATAAATCCCAGAATGTTGTCATGTCTCAGCATAACTGTCTGATATATTTCTGCCTCACGAAACCAAGATCGTTCCTCTCTTGAACTAAATATTTTGACCGCAACGTTTTCTCCTCTCCATCTACCCCTCCATACTTCACCAAATCTACCCTGACCTATGATTTCCACTAACTGTATTTGCCTAGCTATACTTCTCTGAACCAATAAAGGCAAACCTACAAACGTAGACAAACAGTATTATTAATATTTTTATTAACAATCATTAGTCCACAAGATAGGAGAATTTTGAAAGTTGCTAGTTTAGTGCAGTTACATGCCTCAAACAACAAATAAAATAGGTATGCCTCTGCTGCTTGTTTGAAAAAATGGCAGCAAAATCATTAATTATAACTATTGACTGACATATTTTTTTCAATAATTTTCAATTCATCCACTTACTACGTTTGACCAACTGTCTGCATCGTTTACAAATACTGTACCATTTTATTTTTTTTTTAATCACTTATTTAACGTCGGCCTATTTCCGCTATGGAGGCCAATCACCGACGCCAGGAGACGAGCAACCCCCAACCTGGGAATTTTGGGGGCGTTCGTTTTCACGCCCCAAGGGCGCCCGAGGCGTTCGGTATTGTTTTAAGCGTTTTAGTTAAGACTCGGGGCGTTCTCCTTTGCGTTTGAGACGGCTTGGGGCAGCACGTCCGAGCGCGCTCGATGTTCTCGGAGTTTGGAGGTCGAGCATCAGGGTTTGTTTAAAACATAACCTTAAAAGTCGTACCAAAAACTAAAAAGTGTCAACAACAACTGACTGTCGTTGCCAAAATGTTATCATACGATTCATACGTTCTGTAAAATAGTGTGAAAGTAAAGAAAAAAAGTAGGCAGGCCGAATTATTAAATTATTTAGTGCAAAATGGAGAATTTGAGGTTGTGTTGTTCTGTATTTTACTCGCCATCTACCGTTCGAGTTAAAATCAACCGGTACGCTCGGTATTGACGTCACAATACCCGTTACCCGCACTGTTCGCCTTGCCCCAGTCAAACTCGAACGTAGCCTTTGCCGAACCTCTTATCTTACTAAGAGTAGGGATTTTTTACTTGCCTAACATTTAATAGACAAGGGACCGACTGCTTTACATCCCCTCCGAAGGATGGCATATCCTCAATACACCTCTCGCCTACAGTTGTATTGCTTCTGCGATATAGCTGATATACAAGCCGCTAGAAGTAGGGAAGCGAGACCGCGTCTTTCCGTGGATAGTCCCCATCCATGTACTACACGCGGTAAATGTTGCTTTACTCCTAGTATGGCTATGAAGTGAGTGAAGTCAGTCCTCCGCTCGCTGCCCACCATTTTATTTTAATTGTAATAAATTTATTTATAGAGATATTAACATGAAATACCAACAAACCCTTACCAACAAACATTTTTGAAAACTTGTGTAGTCTATCAGGGGCTTTTAGGATGTTCTACGTGGATAGTGATTGTCTTAAAGACTTTCGCATTGACTGATTATGTATCTAAGGGTTCCGTATTTAAAGTTGTTTAGAGTTATCAACTTGGGCGTTCCATATTTTCTAAAACATTTTAACTATACAAAGTATTCGGAAAAATGCTGGGGAAACTTAAACAAGTGCTACAGAATAGTGCAACAATCAAAAAAAATTTTACGGCATATTTTTGTACTTTCAGGTTTTTTTCCCCCTATAAATAACGCAAATGCTTTTAATTAGGATAAATTTAAACCTGTAGTTCAAATGCCTAACACTGAGGCAAAATCAGTTGAGTTTATACGATATCCCAAATTCAACAATTTTGTACCTTTTGTATGTATGAATCCTGCATTACTCCTAGCTCTGGATATTAGTTATAAAGTTACCAGTTACCACATATGAATCTTTTCTGACTAAACTATCACTATAAGGCAAAATGACACAAGACTTTTTTCTATTTTTAGTCCGTTCTACAGCACTTATTTAAATTTTCACATTTTCCCTAACAACCTATTTAAAAAATGTTTTCATAACATTCTAGGGCATCGAAAGTTCCCTCTCCATCTAAATTACAACCAAACCAAGAATAAGTATTTAGTTTGCATTAGGATAGATTCAAATTATCAATCCTTACAACTAAGTATGTAGATATTCACGTATTTACTCACTCGACTATCGTTAATTATACACATTGAGAAATATGGGTACCTATTGTTTTTGTCACTATTGAAAACTGACAAATTGTCAATCAGTTATGTTTAATATTCTTTGCTCGCTTGGAAATCCCAAATATCGAAGTGGGTTAGTGTTTTTTAAATTATCACAATATGTATATTACCTGAACCACTGCCACTTGTTGTCATCTCAATCATATGTTTGAGGCTAACCCCTTTATTCAGAATAGGGTGATCTGGAGCCTCAATGCTATCTTCACCATGTCGTAAATGATGATGCATTCCTCTTCGCTGATGTGTTGAATAGTAAAAGTAAACAGCTCCAATAATGATACATATAACCAGAGTAGGTATCACTATCGATGCTGCAATTTCAAGTGAAGTGAAATATACGGATTCGGAACCTATAAATAATATGATCGATTAATTGTTTGATTGATTTTTATATACAGAGAGTATTTTGAAATCACCGACAGACAGAAACTGGAGATTCTTTAATCCAAAATAAGACGAAAATTGATATAAATGTTTCTTCTAAAATGCTTCCTAACAGAGCTACAGGGTTTTGGGAAAATAATTTTTTTATTGTTTTTTAAAAATTTTTTCAAAAACTAGATACGATTTTATGTTGATATTTGGTACACTAGAATGTCTTACTAAACACAATTAATCGGGTAAGTTTGAATTGACTGGCTCAATCCAGTGGCGTAAAAGTGTTTATGTTACTCGCTTAAATCACAAAAAAACGTATGCCCCTGCGGTTTTTTTTTTGGAAATGTATTTTTTTGAGTCACTTTTCTATTCTGCAAATGAAATCATACCTTGTTTTTTCAACTAGGCACTCCGTTTTTGAGGTAATTTCTATTAAAGTATGACCACAACTTAATAAAAAATAAAATGTTTTTTTAAATAAAATTTATCAAAATAACGCAGTTAGCTACTACTTAATAAAAATATTTTAAAGAAATTGAAAAAGAAATTATTAATTTTATAGATACTGTTCTTGTTGGGCGCACTTTTTTTTTTTAATTAAGTATGTAACTTAAACGATTTTATGCCACTGGATTGAGCCAGTCGACTTAAACTCATCTGATTAATAGTATTCAGAAAGATCTTCAAATGTACCAAATCTCAACATAATATCTTATCTAGTTTTTGAAAAAACTTAAAACACTACAAAAAAAATTTTTTCAAAACCTTGTACCTCGGTTAGGAAGCATTTTCGGAAAACATTTATATCAATTTTCGTCTTATTTTGGATCTTAGAATCTCCAGTTTCAGTTTGTCGGTGATTTTAAAATACACCCTGTATGTATGCAGTGAGTTATCTTAAGTAAGTAGTTATATTTAAACCACCAATTCTTGACTTTGACTTTGTATTGAAAATCCAATGTTTTGAAACTGCGCTATTACTCGAAACACTTGCTATTGAATTTCAAATAGTATATTGGACAAACAAATTATTTGAGATTGCAATATCAATCAGTTATAGTTATATGCAACTAAATATGTTGGGGTTTAAAATATAACTACATTTAAGACTTGTCCACTATTGTAACAGCCAAGAGTATTGTTTGTTATATAACATTCATCATTACTATAGCTTTGTTCGTAGAACCGATTTGTGATAGTTTGATGACCGTAGAGATGTGATTTTTAATAGAGCTCTGAGATTTAAAAGTGCTTTGATTTAACACGCGCAACTCTACAACCAAATGCGCATGCGTCGGACAGTTTCTGATGGTTTCTGACTACTCTACGAACAGGGCTTATACAAACTACAAACACATACTCACACACGCACATGCAAACGCTCAATTCAGTCTCGTTAGTAAATTAATCGTGGTATAAAATTTTCGGGGTATCAAAAGATTTATAGAACAAGAAAATATATAATATTATCAATGATAATAATATTTAAAAAATCCTTAATTTTTGTTCATGTAAAATTATATTAGCTCCTTTCAAAAGCTATTTTTCGTATTTTTTAATTATTACAATTTTTTTGCATATTAGCTGAAACTTTCATGTACATATATACGTATTCTCGTTACAATATTATCTGCTTTACATTATTTCATTATTACATTAGGCATTACCTACTGTATATATTTTATTCTCTAAAAACTTACTCTGAAGAACAATATTCTTGGAAGCTACACTATAATTAATTAATAGTAATAAGAAAAATATAAAAGTTCAAATACTCACCTCGGTTTTTTTAATAATATACTAGGTACAATAGAGACAAACTAAAAGCTAAGCAAATATTAAGCTGCAGCACATGCTATATAATATGGAAGGCTAAGTGATATGAGTTCTGACTGTAAAATATTAATCATTTCAAATTAACCTGTAATATGAATTTATATATAAATATTCAGCAGACAATACACAATGAAATCTGATCCAAACCAAATAAAAAAAATTGTCTGTTTGAATGTAACAAGTAAAATAAATGTGTATAAGAATTAATCTGCTTTAATCTTCAATATTATGATATAGAGGATGGAAAATAGAACAAGATATTTGGTTTTGGATCAGCAGTTTGACTATAATAAATAACATTTAAAATAAAAAGCCCCATCATTAAAGATTAAGAGTCTAACCTGAACTATTACTAGGAATGTCTAAAACTTGGTCGTTACAAAAATCTCTATGTTTACAACAAGCTGTGATAAGTGCTGAATATTCAGGATTATCTACATTATTAACACTATCATTGCAATATTGTGCACTTCTATCGGCATTTACAAACATTTCAGGAATTCTATCTTTGTCGTAACATCTATAAAAAAAACACTAGTAATAAGAATATGAGAGGCTGGTATTAAAACAAAGCGATATATTAGTACTATACAGATCGAAAAAAATTAAATACAAAGAAAATTAAATGCTACAGATAAACATGCTGTAAGATGCTCAGAAGATATATTTATATGTAAAGTAAAGTAAAGTAAAAATAAACTGCCACCTAAAACCTGCAAAATAAATATAAATAATTTTAAAATAAATTAGAGTCTGTCTTTTTATATACCACACACCATACACTTTTGTTTAAGCTTTAAAAGGATTTAATATTATTACTCAATATACATTATAAATATATACAGGGTGTTCGGAAAATGCATCAGAAATCTATGGGAGGTTACTATACAAGTTAAAATAATGCTAGTAGTTCCTTAAAAAAATTAAAATCTGAATTACTTAATTGTAATAGAGTTACAGCCGCTCAAAGTTCAATTTTTTTCCTCCTTCTTTTTGACATAATTCACTTAATTCTATACCAAACAAGTTGATATTTGGCACACACATTAAGCGCAATGAGCTCCCTGATAATAAGATTAAAATAGTTCATTATCATACCATCAGAGGGCACTTTACCACCTGCAACTATAAATTTATTGATCCCATTATTTTTTTCTTTAATAGGTATCACAAAATGTAACGCGTCATTTTAAAGGGACTCTATTTACTCTTCATTCAAGTTGATAAATGTATGTAAGTTCGGCTGAAAATCGGCCTTAAAGTTTGATTAAATAATTACATTTTTCAATAAAACATTTAGCAAATCAAGTCGCCTTGCTTCAAATTCATAGAAATGAATTGCATTAGTTTAATGTTTACAACTGTCAAGTAGATTGTGTGAAGTAGGTGTAATTTGTTTTTGTTCCAAATTAATTTATAAATGGCTCATCGGTGTTCAAGTGTTGAATTTGGAACAAAAATAAAATTTATTCCTACTCCACAAGAATCTGTCTATATGATCCTCAAATCCGATATTTTTAAGAAAAATACAATGGTAAACTCATTACAGAATCTAATGTGTACAGATTTGTGATCATCGACATTAAATCAGGACGTGATATGTGCAAAATTAAATTTAAATTGAGGATACTATCAGCAGTATAAAAGACCATTCATGGTGATTTCAAACTATATGACACTGACGACCAAAATGATCACACCACCCAAAGTTTACCATGATTTTGAATTTGAATTTTTTCTAAACCGTTTGTCTGATTTTGATATGTTATTTTTGTTTTGTAGTTTAACTCTTTTCGAATGTATAGTTGTGCCGATTTTAAGTAAAAATTATTTTTTTTTTAAATATAGGGCGTAACAATAAAGCTGTTTTTTTTTTTGAAAAATTCAAAACATCCTGTGGGAATTGCCAGCAGCAAAATTAACTTCCAGTTTAGACCCATTTGTAGCTTCATCATTTCTTAATATTTACCTTTTTGGTACACTTTTTTATCTTTGCTATTAGGTATATAAAAATTTTCGTTTCTTGGATGCCATTTTTATGTTGCTTAACCGATTCGAATAAACTTGCCGTCATTAGATAGGCAATTTAGTAGGTTACAGAACCTATAGGTCAAAATAGTAGACATGAAAAAATCAAAATGTTAAGACACCTCTAAAAATTCATGTTTTTCTATCCTCGTTCTTTATCAAGATCTGATTGAGCTAAATCTAAATAAATTGATTATAACTAAAAAATGTCTGTTCTGGTGCTTTTAAGGCCAGCCGCCTTAGGGTCAGTTGTACAAATGTGGTTCGAGAATAGAAAAACATAAATTTAAAGGTGTCTGCCATTTTGATTTTTCCATGTATACCATTTTAAACTATAGGTTTTGTAGCGTACTAAATTGCCTATCTAATGACACCAAGTTTATTCGAATCGGTTAAGTAAAAAAAATGGCATCCAAGCAATAATTTTTTTTTATTTTTTCCCCCACTCGGTATATCTCCTTTAATAGCAAAGATAAAGAAGTGTACCAAAAAATTAAACGTTTACATTGATTAAGGAATGAATAAGATACGCGACTCCAATGGTAAAGTGCGAGCGTTATTTTGGGGGCGAGATTTTTCGTAGGATGTAGGCATTCCTGTGATTCACATAGTATGCTTTTGATAAACCTGTGTCGTGTCTGGTTTTATATAATTTAAAATCTAGTGGTAATACAAATTTAATGTTCAGATTAATTTTAGTTTAAAATTATTAATGTAGTATGTTCTCTGCCAGTTATTTCTCAACGTTTGCTTGACTTTCAACCGTCATATAATTTTAAACTAAAATCAATCTGAACATTAAATTTTTATTACCAGTTACCACTGGATTATAAATTATATAAAACCAGACATGACGCAGGTTTATCAAAATGCCCACAACTTACCAAAAACTTACCATTGGAGTCGCTTATGTTATTCATTCCTTAATAAATGAAGTTAAGAAATGATGAAGCTACAATTGGGTCTGAACTGGAGTTTAATTTTGCAGCTGGCGATTCCTACAGGGTGTTTTGAATATTTGAAATAAAGCTTTATTGTTACACCCTATATTAAAAAAAAAAAAATTACTTAAAACTGACATGGCTATATATTCCAGAAGAGTTAACCTACAAAACAAAAAAATTTATTAAAATCAGACGAACGGTTTAGATTTAATATCAAATTCAATCAGTGTATTTAAGACTTAAATTTCTTTGAAGGTAATTGACGTATATTGTATATGCTCCACATAAGAAAAGAGAAACGGCTGGAGGAAGGTGTAATGCAATCTAAAATTTTACATATGACGTTTCATTGTCATCACTTTCTGTTACTGATTCCTTTTTATAGTCTCATGTATGCTTTGGATCAATTTGTTCAACATGTTTCTGCATTTTCTATTTTTATCATAATGTGGTCTAGACGAAGTCTACCTTGTTTTTAAATATTTATTTTCATCAGTTTCTATCTTTTGATTAGAGGTTAATTATGTAGTTCTTTGCTCTATGGTTTTCTAATGTATTATTATTATTTTAATTTGAAAGTTTTTATCAAATTACTGAAAGTGAAGAAAACAAATTATGTGTTCGATTTTAATCGAGGTCTTATATTTTTTTTAGGCATTAAAATAACATATGGGAATATTTTAAATATATAAAATGAATAAACCATATAATATTAAACTTTATTTAACTTTTCCAAATTAAAGTTTTTTGTACCTTTATAGTTCTAAAAAAATCATTAAAAATATACTTTTCTAGGCTAAAATGTGAAGCCATTAATATAATATAACTGCTAAATGTATTAGCTATTTAAAAGCGAAAGCAGAGCATTAAGGAATTTAAATTGATTAGGTACATCATAAAAATATTAAAAAGGAACTCGAGTTAAATAAATGCGGCACAAATAATTTGAAATTGTTAAATTATTGAGAGAGGACTCGCTGGATAATTCACATCTGCAGTGGTATAATTATAGTTATGCAAAATAATAAACGTAAATCTTTACATAAATTACTTTGATTTTGCATATACTCGTAGTAAGTTTAAAATTTATGAATAAAAAAAATTTTGTTTTTAAGTGCACAAATCAATTTTCAAGGTAATGTAATATTGAAAACTGATGCATGAACTGAAGAAATAATAGTTGAAGTTGAAATGATCAAATGTGATAGTAATCATTGAAAAATATATTTCATTTATTCATAAAAGAAGCATTTTTTAAAAAAGCCTACAGTAGTTGTTATGAAGCTATTTTTAAGTTCCACTCCTAAGAATCCTTTACCTGAGAGCTATATTCAACTATGTGCATTAAATAGATACTACAGCTAAAACTAAATGCAAGACTGGTTAGGCAGGCAGTGCTTCAGTCAGAGGAAATATGTACAACATTTTGAAGAAAGATTTTTGGAGAATGCATTGCCAATTTACGTTTACCTTGTGGTTTTGGCATTAGGTGAGGTACCAAATGTATATTGCAGAAGTCTTCATCTTTGCAGCACTCCATTATAAATGAGCTATTTAGGGAATTTCTGCTGTGGCAGAACATGGGATTATTGTGAGGAAGTTGAAGGTTCCGATCCAGGCACCTAGATTGTTATTTCATTTATTTAACCTAATATAATTTTAATTAATATTTAAATTCTTAAATAAACTAATTTATATTTCACATATCATTAAATATATAAATTATAGAAGTCATAAACAGTTGCCAATAACCAATAATTTTAAAACAAATTTTGTGTAGAATTAATTAATTGTTATACAGAGTAAGCAATAAATGTATCGTATTACTATTTATGTATTATTGAATAAAAACTAGTTTTCTAAGCCAGATTAATACTGTTGTTAAACCCAGAGTATTGTATTAACAACAACATATTTCAACCTCAATTTATCATCGTATCAGTATGAGTTTGATTTCTGTTTCTGTAAAATAATATTAAACTCATATTAAACTATATTTTTTCCTAGAAGTAATTTAGGTTTTTCTATAAAGTCTATATCCTTTACTCCACATAAATCTAGAGGATGTTGTTGTCCAAAGTTGTGATGAAATAAGAACTACGACCTAGGAAAAAATCCCTGGCACCTCATGTTTTAGATTGCTTAACACACGGAAACAAATAAATTTCCATTAAGTATTTCGTCATCTTAGTAGTCACAAAATTGTATTTGCAGAGAGGAAATAAGAATAAAATTATATAAAAAGAAAATCATTTTACAAGGTCTACTATATCTATGGAATAATGTATCTTTTTAAATATTTGTTTAATGGAGATATGTTTCAAATAATAAATGTTTTTTGTTATTATTTATTTTACATATTTTGGTGATCTTGAAATTTTTCTATCTGTTACAATCTTGTTACAGATGAATCGAACATAGGGTGTAGAGTGTAGACGCTAGTTCGATTTAACCTCATTTAACTTTTTTATGTGACCACATAAAAGACCGATTGTATAAAGAATGACCAAACCACTGGATGAAATATATTTTAATCACATTAAGAATCCTCGGTCTGCCAAAATTTTGTTGGCCCATTTACCAATAAAAACGTCATGTATATGCCATAATCTGTTATTTTAGTATTAACAGAATAATTTGGTGTGTCTGTAATTGTTCCGACATATTCGCAGAGCATGCCAGCAAAAAGATTTTATAGTGGTTATCGACCCGACCTATGTTATATAGCATGAAATAGTTATTCACCATGTGTAAGCGCACTTTTTGTGTAAGGAGCCCGATAATCAATCTATAGTTTTTCATTATATTTAGGTTCTGGGGGTTAAAATATCTTATTAAATTAAACTTATCTCTATCCAAATTGATTTGTATAAAATTTTAAAATGACACCAAACATTTTATATCATTGGAAGAAAATCAGGTATGATTTTCACAGAGAAGCTATATTATAATATTCAAATGGATATCATTTGGTAAATAGCGTTTGGAAGTTATTTGAAAAAAAAAACAAAAAGATCTACACGGAACATTGGCGCACACTGTAGGTACATCTATATTGAAATTTATTTCAAAAATAAAATAAAAAATTTCAGATACATGTAAAATTAAAAAAACAAAATTGTATTTCTGAATATGGTACCTATGTAAATAAATTATTTACTCTGTAAATTTTGATTGATTTTTAAGTTATCATTTTTAAAATATATAGATCGCAAAAGGGGTACTTATTACTAAACAGTTCCTACTAACCCTCTGTGCTATACAGGCTTTGACGACCAAGATGTTTTATCGTTATGATGACTTTTATTATACAATTTTTATTCATCAAACTAAAAACAAAGTGCTCATGGATGGTTATGTTAAGACAGACAACTGGAGATGGACAAAATACATTTCTCAATATTTTACAATTTAAATTCGAAAAGTTTATAATATACCGTTTGCTAATGACACAAACTTATTTCTTTTCTCCGGTCCACTATAATTTTTTAGACAATACAGGATGTTATTTCTTCTTTATTGTAATCTGCATTTCATTAGTGTTATTTAAAATGACCAACAAATAAAAAGTGGAGATGCTACAGATGGAAATAGTAAAAAATCTTTCCAAAAAATTTGAAAACAAACGCTTACTTTCTTAAACTTTAAAAATATCCTGAATAAATGGTTTCCATAAATGATTAAAAATAATTTGGTTAATAAAGAATTATCTGTCACACAATATAAATTAGATTTGCAAACTAACTAAAGTTTATAAATAAATGTTTGTCATTTTAAAAAACACCATAAACAATTATTGTAAAATTAGTAGACTGGATAGATTCATTTATTTTGGATTCTTAACTATAGGATCAGGTTTATCGCACTCCTGTAGTGGTCAACTGATGGAAAATGCATAGCACGCAATTGCTAATCTGTTGTAATGTTGTTTCCTTAAAATGTTTTCTTAACCGCCTCTCAAGCCATCGAAGTAACCCCCAGAAAATCCTAGGATTTTGTGTTTACCTGTATTTGTTTGTCAGATATTTTTGACACCTCACAATGAAATTTCGTTTAAATTAAATGTGTAGTAATCAATAGTAATTAGTTTAGTGTAAAATGTTTCAAAAAAAAAAAAACAATAATAAAGATACGTTTTTATATAGAATGAATCAAACCTTAAGTTATTTTTTAAAATGTAAAAATTTTTAGTGTCGCAACAATATCTATTAACAAAATTTAGCTTAAAACCTTTTATAACAAAATAGCACATATTGGGGTAAATCATTTTCTGTAGATGTTTATAGAAATTTTCATATAATATTTGTTTAGTTTTTCAATTTTTGTTAGCCAATAATTTTATTAACATCCTCAGTAACATAGCAATACATAACGAAGATTAAACATTAGTGGATGTATAATTAAAAATAAAGTTTTGTGAGGTGATGGTTCATAATATAACCTATTTGTAGCTCGTATCATTCTAGGGCATATTAGGCATTAATTTTAATTTCATAAACAGCGTACAATGGAATATGTCTCCATAGAAAGTAACTTTGAGCTTATAATAGCTAATTCAAGGACGTGCAGAATAATTCCAGTTTTGGCTTTTTCAAATGTTAATGCATTTCATGAAGGATTTGCTTCTTGGATCTAAAGACTGTCTAACTTATTAAAGACCAAAACAAGTTTTTTTGAATGTAAAAAGGAAAGTCAGGAATTTTTTATTATATTTATGTTGTTTATCAGATAGGGTAATACCCTTTTAATTATCACCTTTTTAAAAATTTTGGTAATAGTAGCAGGTTAAAAAAATCTATAAAATTGAAAGGGAAAATGAGTTACTTTTCTAGAGCAAATTAATATAAATTATGCAATTTATATTACATCAAATATTATTTGTTCATTATAAACAATTGTGGTAAAATGGTTTACAATAATGATAATAATAAAATTTTTGTCAGTAAAAAAAAAAAGATAATTCCATTTTATTTCTGAAACTATATTTTCCATGCAGAGCCTGGAACTCGCTGGAACGAATCTGTAACTAAACTAACTACAATTCTGAACACGTACTTTCCACTTGATCGAGCGTAACTAAACATAACAAACACCTTTCTCACTTTCGCGTAAGCAATGTAAAAGACGGAATAGGTGGTGTGATTTAAACACCGCCCATCTCACCCTGCTTCGTTCCTCTACTATATTGTTTTTCACGACTATACTTACCTAATAATAAGTAAATATGTGAATCTTGACTGAAAAACTTAAATTAATCATCGAAGCTAAATAACATTAAAGTTAAATGGATATTTCTGAATTAATGAGTAGTGTTGGTGTTATACAACTGGAATTGATTGGACATATCTACATTAAGCGGGTGGTACATATCAATTGAATTTGAATGAATGTCACTTACAATATTTGTAAAGTAAAATAAATAAAAAAATTACTTATTTATGATATTTTGTTAAAGTAATTTTTCAATCCTTCAATATCTCAATCTTTCACAAACTTAAACATTATTCATAATGGATCTACTACTGAAATTCAAAATGTTAAAAAAATAAAATAAAAATAAGCCTTCGACCTATTTACAATATGGCAATTTATTTTTAAATATAAAAATAAAACATAGAGACAAATATGAATAAAACAAAACATCCGGTGCAAGTACAGCTTTACCAAAATAAAAATCACTTTATAGCAATTAATCTATCATTTTACATCATCAAGATGTGGTATTAAATAGAAAGTTTAAGGCGTTCTTTTTCTCCCAAAAAAAGCCTCGTAAATACTACTTTTCTTAATAGCGAAAAAAAAAAGTTTAAAATAGAAGTACTTGATACCAAAACAAAAAGAAATTATTTATACAGGGTTAGGTTTATCACAATGTATAATAAAAGCATAGTGAGTGTTAGACAATGCCGTTAATTATATAAGGTTTGTTTCTACAAAGTATTTATCATGGTTTGCAAACTACTTCTATCGTGCATGTCTATTTTCAAACAGTTTGCAAGGTTTACGTTCAGTTTAAGGTTTGATTTGTAAAAACATCAATTTAAGCTAACTAGCCATTAATGGCTAACTTAAAAATTAGATCTGTTTAGAACAACAGTAACACAACAAAATGAAACAGCATTACGTAGATTTAGCCAGAATATAGAATTTCACAAAATAAGCAAAGTTCATGTGCCTATAGGTTCCTCTTAGTCTTCAAAGTGCTCTGTAATAAACCATTTGAAATTTGTATTTATTAGCCGGGATTTAAAAATCAGGACTATGAATAGTCAAATTTGATTTACACAGGAGAGCAATAACTTTTAATGAACTTTACTTTTACCACAAAGGCAGACAAACACGTTTTCCCAAATAACACGCAAAGAAACACATACCTACATTACCTACCTACAGATTCGGTATTCAAATGTTACCAACCAAACAAGGTGCACATAACATGTACTGTGGAACATGAATTTTATCATCATATAAACATTTTAGTAACTGCTAAAAGTATGTTAAAAAACCATGTAGGTACTCTATTGATAACTTATAGATGTTTATGCAAAATTAAAACTTCATGAAGAGATAAGAGCTAATAAAATGTTTATTCAAAAACAAGGACTGAAATATATCAGAAAAGGAAATAATTCTATTTGGGTAATTTGAAAACCAATTTTGTACATATATTTGAACTTACATTAACAAACAATGAGAACATTAAAAATAATTTAACTAATGTCTAGTAATGCCATTGGCTACGATAAAATCAATTTAAGGATGCTGAAATATTACTCTAATAAATTGTTGTTTATTAAATAATTATTTTCAAATTCATGGAAATTTATCGAAAATGCTTTAGTAACTTCCCTGAAGAGCATTTTGTTCTTATTCGCGTTTCGAATAAAAAAAGTATATGAATCTGGTATTTTATCACAATTTCAATCTGGTTTCCGATCCTGTTACAGCTGCTTCACTGCATTAATTATATTATTGATTATTTTTTTAAATATTTGATAAAATAATTTATTTGCATGCATCCCAAATGCATAAATCTAAGATCAGGGTGTTTGTGACAGAACTTGCCATTTACAAAAAATATAATTTTTCGTATAGTTACCTCCATTATATTTGAAGTGATTTTAAGTGTATTTTATAATAAAAAATCTTCTTTGTATGTACAGGATAATCAAAAAAAAAATTAAGAATTATAATATTTAATGAATTTATACGTAGTGGAATTTTTTTTCAAATCTCTCAGTTATACTAAAAACTAGTCAAAGAAATTTATTATTTTATATACACATTCAAAATAATGAAAATGTAAAAACACCCTCAAAAGATATAACCAATTGTAAGGAATTTAAAAAAAATATATTTGTAGGTCATATTTTCTATTCTTTATATAGTTCATAATCTTTTTTATTGTATGATTCTTATACTACAGAAATCAATAATTGATTTCTGTAGTATATATATAATTTTTGTATAATATTTGATTTGAAATCAATAATTGATTTCAAATCAAATATTTTCCATGTGGATACCAAGAGAATAATATGTAAACTAGTTATACTTATCTGTTTTTTAAAAACAATTGAATGGAACAAAATTTAATAACAGTTTCTAAATATATTTAAAAAATAATATCAAGAATAATACAAAGTAATGTATATATATATATTGGTGAAAAGCAAATAAATTTATCAACTGATATATTTGCACATGGCTAGATCTGATGAAATCGTACGATGTTATAAAAATTATTTGCCATGTACCACCTTTACTCTACTGTTTAAATGGAAACTGTGATGGAAACATAAATAAAATAGGATTCACATATATGACAAAAAAAGAATAACCATAATTTGAAATTGGTACAAAAACAATTTATAAATTCGCATCTTACCGACTTCATGTCGATCGATGTTGACAAGATCTGGAGTCCCTTTGTTATCGTGCAGTGTGAGTTGCCTATACCATGCTGATGAAGGCTAATAAGCCAGAAACCGGTCCATGGGTTGGTGACTTGCACTGCCTGGTAACAGAGGGAGTCCTTATTTGGATTAATCCGTCTGGTGGGGCTTATTGCAATTATTAAATTATTTGCTTTCTACATTCGTAGTACTGACCAAATTTTTATCAGTTAAATGTAGATAGTTTGCAAATAAGCTCTGAAAAGAGTATTTATGTCTTTTTAAGACATTAGAGGATTTAGGCTGAATAGTAAAATTTATTTTGCTATTTTATTCTATTAATTTATAAATTAGTTCATAATCCATCCAAAAATGTCTAAATAAACTCTATTAGCATTTATTTATTGGCACTCTAATGACTGTGAATACGAATGTTAAGATCTCAAGATTTTCTTCTTAATAGAGGATACAGCATTTCAAATTTGAGAAAACACCAACTTGTTGTTTATAAGAAGAAAACAATAATGGTATTGAAAGCAATTGGTATGGCTTTTGCATGTCAACACTTTAAAACAGCTCACAGTTAATAATAGTGCAACCGCTTGTTAACATGAAATAGTTTTTAAGGTTATAAATAAATAAAATACTGATTTCAGATATGTGCAACAAACGTCACTTATTATTAGCAATAGTTGTTACCGCATGGGCATGTAATTCATGTAAAAAAATGGCAATGTGGAGTGTGGACTGGGAAGACGTGAAATATAATGAATATGTTCCCTAGTCCATAAAGAGGTTATAGAAGAATAGTACGTCAGTTATCTATTTTAATTTTTCACACATATAGTCTGGATGAGGCCAATATAATTACTTTTAATTTAAAATCAAAAACGATATAATTTTTATTTTTGAGGACATAGTCTATTAGAATTTAAGTACACCATTAGAGAGAACATTCAACTTTCCCTATAGGCTCCATAACTAAATAGACAGCACATAGTAAAATTTTATCTCGGTTTGATATTATCAATGATCATTATTAATTTTGGCTCTTAAGCCAAGAGGAAGTTTATGTTTAATAAACAAAACATTGGCAGGGCAGTGTTTTCATTTCACCTACTGTCCTGTTTCCAATAATTTGTCATCTTTAGATTATTAGATTAGATTATTAGGTATATTAAAAGTTATTATCTATTTATTTATTAAGCATCACATTTTAAAGAGCAATGTTGATGTTTCCTCCCCTGATAAACAAGTTGGTATTTAACTGATGTATTTAATGTGGTGTAATAACAAAACATAATCCTCAAGAATTATTGTTCAATGGTAAATAGTAGAAGCTGTTGCATGTACTTTCTTTTAAATAAACCGTTAAAATATATTAAATTGTAGTTTGGGCCATTGTTACACAGTTAAAAATGTGACTAAAAATTATATAGAGTAATCGGTCACATCTTTATATTTGTACCTTTGCACTATACACTGTTTGTACAGCAAGCATTTGAATCCTTAAGGGGATTGCACCATGCAGGAAACTTTTCAGATAATTCGAATTCTTGACGTTTCAAACACCTTGTCATGGTTTTCTTTTGAAGACAAATTTATTTCTAAGTATAAGATTTTCGCCATATATCATTGGGATCTTGCTGCTCTTAGAAATACAGTATTGCTTAAATGAAGACAATCTGAGCAATTTTGATAATATCTATCAGGGCATAATCAAATTGGTTATTGTGAAATAATAAATAAGTTCACTGTTATGTGGCTATTATTATTAATCAAATCAAAAAAACAAAAATGTTAGTAAAAAATCAAGTTATAAAAGGAAACACAGTCAAAACCATTAGCTTCATTACTATAATAAAGGGGGAGGCACACTTTTACCTGTACTTTCATAATTATATTCAATATCAAGAGACAAAACAAGAGGCTGAATCGTTTTCTCCGCATTACAATAGTCTGTGTCATTGCAGCATAACTGAGCATTCTGAGTTGTTGGACTTTGATGACACCATTGTGAATCCTCAGGAGGGAAAAAGTTTCCTCTGTTAAGACATCTAATATATTTGGGCATTAATAAAAAAATATTACAGATCTTTTAAAATTATCAATAATATACAGGTAACAAATTTTTATGTAATCCATGTAGTATTTATAAGTATACATATATGGAGGAAAGGTGTTAGTAAAATTTAAATAGTGGAAAGTAGTCAACAACCCAAACTGAAAAGTCATATAAAATGGGTCGTAAACTCGACCATTTTTTAGTAAAACTATTCCAAAGGACCCCGCACATTTAGATAGGAAAATGGCTTTCTGTGAAATTTAATAAAAATGGGTGGAAAATGTTCCTTGAGTCATCCTGATCAAATGTCTCCATGGGCACAAACTTTTTTATCGGGTGGTTTTTGAGTTACAGAGGTTTGAAAGTAGCATTTTTTAGAAAAATTAAGCATGCGATTAGGAGCTTAGGTCACCGGGGAAACAATCACGTTTTATCCCGAATCGGCACATTCGAATGCCTTGGGGGGGTTTTGGAGGTCGAGGATTACAAATTCAAGATCGAAAATCATCCTGGATACACCTGGTGTGCTAGACGACCTTACCGTGAACATCATCTCCGGGGAAACAACCACATTTCAGCCCGTATCGGCACATCCGTATGCTTCAGGGGGGTTTTGGAGGTCAAAAATCACGAATTCAAGATGGAAAATCATCCCGGTTGGACCTAGTGCTCAGGACGACCTTAGCCTGAACATCATCTGCGGGGAAAAAACCACATTTCATCTCGAGTCAGAACATACATCCACCATGCGCGGAAATGAAGAAGTATTTTTTTCGCAGTTTCATGTAATGTTTCTTTTTTTAGTTTCGCACCACGCTTTCTTCCGTTTCATTTTTTTATATGCTCTCCCCACTCTAATTGGCTTTTTTTTGTCTTTCTTGCAAGCATGGTTTGCAGTTTTTCGAGGCGTGTATCGTAATATACCATGATATATTTTTTATAAATATTTGCTCTTTGCAAAAGTTTTTTTTATAATTACTGCACCAGGTCCATCCAAGATGATTTTTCATCTTGATTTCGGGATTTTCGGTCTCCAAAACCCCCCCTGAAGCATACAGATGTGCCAACTCGGGATGAAATGTGGTTTTTTCCCCGAAGATGATGTTCAGGCTAAGGTCGTCCTGAGCACTAGGTCCAACCGGAATGATTTTCCATCTTGAATTCGTGATTTTTGACCTCCAAAACCCCCCTGAAGCATACGGATGTGCCGATACGGGCTGAAATGTGGTTGTTTCCCCGGAGATGATGTTCACGGTAAGGTCGTCTAGCACACCAGGTGCATCCAGGATGATTTTCGATCTTGAATTTGTAATCCTCGACCTCCAAAACCCCCCCAAGGCATTCGAATGTGCCGATTCGGGACAAAACGTGATTGTTTCCCCGGTGACCTAAGCTCCTAATCGCATGCTTAATTTTTCTAAAAAATGCTACTTTCAAACCTCTGTAACTCAAAAACCACCCGATAAAAAAGTTTGTGCCCATGGAGACATTTGATCAGGATGACTCAAGGAACATTTTCCACCCATTTTTATTAAATTTCACAGAAAGCCATTTTCCTATCTAAATGTGCGGGGTCCTTTGCTACGTGAATATACGAATACTATGATAATAAAATAAAATAGTTGATTAAATATTATTGGAAATTATTGATCTCATATTGATCAACAAAAAAATTTAAAAAAAAGTAATTTTATTAACCCATTTTTACCTTATTACTTGGCAAATAAAAACATTACAACTAGAATCAGTTCACAATTTGTCGTACTAATGTAGTGATATGTAGCATGCCATTTTAATATGCTTTTAATTTATAAAGCATGTGAAATAAGTTATGCTAATATGAACCCTAATACCTCATATACACAGCATATAAAAAGTATGGCATATTATGAATAACTTTTTAAGTACAGATTTTGTTAAAGAAAATACATTAACAAAATTGCTTGAAGTAGTTCAACACACACTAGGAGGCCCTCAAAAAAACAAAAAAATAGTATTGGACTCCATTGCGTTACTATGATAAATACTTTTTTAGGCAGCTGTCATAAAGAGTGACGTTTTACGGATCTGACAGCGTTCCTAAAGTGTCATCTCTTTGTACTCATTTGTCAATTTTATGTTTTTTGGCCGCTTTTACTTCACGGTCGCTTTTACTTCACGGCCGCTTTTACTTCACGGCCGCATTTTCTTTACGGTCTCATGTATTAATTGATCATTTATACTAATAATATTTGAAATGGATTTAGGCTTAAACAAAAACTAAAACAGACGTAGATTTCCAACCTTGCATTTGCAGGTTTATAAATTTCCGGTGGATTATCGCTATCGCTATCACTCATTTTTATTACTGACAGAAACGGCACGGCTTGTCAATAAACTATCCAGTGACGTTTTCATTTGTCAAACGAATTAAAATGTCAACCTACTAGGCTTCCCGCAAAATTTTGTCCATGTCTGCAGTAGTTTGTACGAAACAATTTTAAAAATATTTTTACTTTTTGAGACAGCTGCCTAAAAAATGTTGTGTGCGCCTCGACCAAATGATCTTTCTCGGCCTTATCCGAAGTTTGCTTGGTCTCGGCTGCACCTCGGCCGCAAACTTTAGATTCGGCCGAGAAAGATCAACTTTTTTGCCTTGATACACAAATAACTATTTTTTAACAACAATAATTTTTGCAGCAAATCTGGAAAAACACATTTTCCTCTGTATGGTACAGGGGCTTCAATCCGTAATTTGCCTACTCTAACTTTCTTGCTTTTAGAGCTTTTCTTAAAGTTTTAAAAACTGGCTTGTAGGATATTCAGTGAAGAGTCTCAGACACTATCAGAATCTTGCGGACAACGGATACTTTTTTAAAATAGATATTTTATAAAATTTGAATACTTTTACAGCTTTTTCCTGATTTCAAAAATATAAAATTTAGGGTTTTTTTACTTTTGATAGGTATAAAACAAAAATTTCTTATTATATGCTATTCACATTTTATTTACATGAGGGGAGGCTTTGGAAAATCTGCTGCTGGATTCTCATCACTCGATTCGATATATCTGTCTTTGTTTAGCTTGCTGAAAAATGCGCTTAGCATATCTTTTGTTCTCATCGAAGTGAGTGATGAGAATCCCACTGCTGAATTCTGTTGGTATGAATGACTGTTTTAATTACTGAGGTTATGTTGAAAAGTCAAAAACATAACTACAAATTCAAATTGGTTCTACATAGTTGCCAGAGTGAGACCCTAAAGAAAGCACAGCAATGTTATCAATAAAAAATTTGGCAATTCAGCCAAAAATAAGTGACAGTGACGATCAATTAGTGCTCTATTAGTGATGACGTATAGCGGCCATTTTTTGTATCCAAACAAACTATTTTACCTTTGTTTTGTATATTATATAATGTTTCCGTTTGTGACTTTTAAATGTATTAAAAGCAGTTTTGACAAAAGTCGAGGAATATAACTATCAACGCTAGATATCTCCTTTTATAAAATATTAAAATCCTCATAACCTTAAAGTTTGTTTGGATACAGAGGCGACTTTGACGTCACACTAATAGCCCGTATTAAATGTGATACCTCAATATTTTGTCAATAGTAGACAACCCTGAGACAACCTAAGAAAAACATATCATAGCCTCCCCTCATGTAAATAAAATGTGAATAGCATATATATCACAAATGAAAATGATTACATACTGGTAATGTTGTCAGTGGGCTAGGTATTTTGGAGAACAATTTCTAGTCACCTAACAACATTTAATTATTGTGTAATGTTTTATTGTTAATTATAACAAAGGGATGAGGAATAGATAGGTCAATATGGAACACATCATTGGCTACCAAGCAGTCCAGCAAATTTTAAAAATAAAGTTTATTTTAGGAAAGCGAACTCAATTATTTCGAAATAAAATTGTGCAGGAGAGCCTAATAACATAATGTAGAACGTCTACAGAAATATTCCAAAATGACTTAATTTGTATCTGGAAAATTATGGTTCTCATGAAGACAATATGGTATAGGTTGTCCCAATGGTGATTTATTATTGTTTAAGTAAATTCGTTGTTTAATATCGTTTAACTCCCAATAAAAATATTTTAACATTGCCTAATATCCAAAACATGAGATATTGCATTCTAAAAATATTAATCAATGTGTCCCATTTATAAAATATTTTATTTTCGAATTTCGAAACTGAGCGTTCCCATTCAAAGAGTCCATTTTCCTTTTGGAAGGGTAAAAATGTATCTAAAAATGAATGGGATTCATATGGAACGTTTAATTTAATATTTTTATTAGTAGTTGTATTTTTTTATTCTCATGTTTTTCAATTTTTATGCAAATCATGGGTTGCATAGATAAATAGAGCAAAAGATATATTCAAGAAACTATTTAAAAAATCCATTTAAGTCCTCCTCCCCTTGCTAAAATTAGAAATTAAAAATTATTAAAAGTTAATAATTAAGAATATGGGTAATTTATTTTTATACTCCCTGTGGTAAACCATTCAATTTTTGTGAATTACCCTATATATAATAAATTTTTTTAAGCCGATTTTTTTCTTAGATACCTTATTGACAATACTATCATTTGCATTTTAAATCATATTTGGTATACATTTTACTATTTATAAGAATTACCATTCTATAATTATAAGTTATACGAAGACCGTTTCCCATTATAAATTCACAACAGGCACCATGATATATTTATATCTAAATAGCTGGTAACTAATTTTTATTTTTAAAGTTTAGCGCTTTTAATGTGCTTTAATGAACATATCTCGGAATGAATAGTTATACAAACAGCCTATATAAATATAAAATCAATATCTGAAAAATATGAAATTTAGAAACTGACTGATTTCCTTTAAACACCTAAAAATTTTGTAATGAGAAAAATAAAAATAAAGACAACGTCGCTTGACCATAACCTCACAAAATTTTATTTTTAATTTTGCCCTAAGAATAATTTACTACATATTTGGAAAATAGAGTTACATCCTCTAAAGGATTATAATCATTACCTTGTAATAATAAACCTATTATTTTACACAAATAGATTTAGATTATTGTTGGATTAAACTTTAATCCAACAATAATCGATTAAACAGGATGGGTTTCATTCATTTTTGGTTTCCACAATTACGAATACAACAATAAAGAATAAGTATCAATTCAAAATAAGGCGTAAATATATTTCTGATCATTCTAAGGAGCATTTTTTCAAATGGAATTAATGTATGTAATTCAGATTGTTTAGCAAATACATTGTACTTCTAAATCATAAAAAAAATTAAAAATATTTGTTGAAGTGGGGAATACATTATTTGTCTAATGTTCAATGATAAATATACTATATAGCGTAATTTCGATTTAAAAAATATCATCGTTATAAGTTGTCAAACTGACAGAGCTGATGACCTACCAGATGGTTCATATTCATGTCAATATTGATAGTGTTGCTTTGCTACTAATATTGCTTCTATTACGATACATCCCAAAGTTGCGACTTCTTTTCTATTATTTGTGAACTGTCACCTATGATATTTGTTATATATTACTACACCGAGTTTTACTTCTACATCATACAAGAAAAAAATTTTATGCAGGCAATTTTAATCTTCATTTATGCGAATGTCAAAATATAATATTAAATTTTTCTTTTGTTGTTTGTTAATCTTATTTAGAAAAAATCTTACTAAATAAACGGGAAGCTTCCTTACTTTGCATATTACGAAATAAAAAAAAACCTAATAGTAGTAGTAGTTGCATTTTGGCTTTGATTTTTATAAAAAATTCAGCTCCAAAAAATTACCTAAGGTTTTCTGTATATTGTAAAGAAGCACTTAATTATAATTATTAAACCAACAATCCAAACAATGATTCTTTTAGATAGTACTATGGAGTATCCAATAATATGATTGAATTTAATAATGAAGAAAAACAACATAAAATATTAATTTGTTACCCAATACCATTTAATAAATAATAACTTAATAATAAATATAAGTATAAATTTTATCAGTCGTTTTTTAAAAATATGTGCTTTACTCATATTAATTCTATTTTTACCTAAATTGTTTAGTGCCAACTTGGTCATATTACGGCAATATTATGTATAAATATTAGTATTGACATATTTTTCTAAGTTTAAAAATATAAAGAGTTTTCATTTAAAATAATACTTCTGTTAGTATTAAATATCACAATTCTTTAAAAAATGTCATGTTACCTTAAATACGTTCCAATCTAATTTTCCCAATATCATCAATTATTTTTCAGTGAGAAATCCATATTTTAAACTTTAACGATTTTATTTTTCTACACTTGCTTCAAAATGTACATAAAAAACGTGTTTTTCAAATTTTTAAGATATCTAAACAAAATTTCCCATTTCAATTTAGATATTTTAAGAATATCAGATGAAATTCAATTCAGGAATTTCAAATAAAGAAAGATACATTTTTTTGTAAAAATTAAATAACACATTAGTATTCTCGAAATGATAAAATATTTAAATCAACATACCTATAGCTGTACTGAAGGCTTCCAGATTTAACAAATACAGATGTAAAACAGTAGCCATCAGTTTCGCAAGTATTGTTTGTGGCTTTACATATATCACATTTACATTTTAATGACCATACTTCTGAAAAATAAATTAATTAAATCAATATCTACGGTTCAAAATTTATACCTGTGTCTAGGGTCTAAATACAGAATTTCTATAAAATTTGTAACCATTCTGGAAGCAACAACAGAGAATATTAGTAAGGAGTATAAAATAAAGACAGATAACACAACACTAGAGAGCAGTTAATGGTAGTGGTGGTCGGTCATTCCCATCCGTGTGGGCGTTATATTCCTCATTCGTTTTCTCTATTTAATATACGTTTTACGTACGATTAACCAGTATTTGTTTCCAAATTGGCTATATTTCTTCCTGGGGTATTTCTACTCCTATTTTAAATTTTCATTACATAAATTCCAATATTTGATCGATTTTGAGAAAAATAGAAAAAAAAAATATTCCCAATCAAGTTTGGTTGGTACACAAAATATGCTCCAACGTATTAATAGTACTGTGGCCAAATTTCATGACAAAATATTAAGGTTTGATACTGCCCCCACGTGAATAAAGTTAGTTCACTTTATATAAACATCTAAAAAAAATTTCAATGCGAAGCTTGGAAATATTTCTGCAAATAAACTTATAAACATTAGGTATATTATTAAAAGTGTGAAAAATGCTCAGGTCAATAAAATTATTTTTAATACTGCCACAGCCTTATGTAAAACATCCTTTAATTTATAAAAACTAAAAAAATTGTTTAATATTGTTTTCGAAAAAATATATTATTTGTAATTTCGTTCACTTTCTGTAATTCTTACTAAGAGTCGATTTGGGTTTCATTAAGTAGGTAGGACATAAAAGTCCCTAGAATTGTAGTAATAATCAGGTACAGGGTGTTTCCTATAAAACTATACCCCCCCTTATTTCGGTCAATTACCACTGATTTCAATTTTTCAAAAACCGGTCTAACACAGAATTTTCCGTAGATATTGAATATGCTATTACTTTTTTTCCTACTTCAACCGTATACGAGGGGCAGAAAAAAGTATGGTTTTTTTAAATGGAACACCCTATATATTTTTACATATTTGGATTCACCTCCTCCTTCTGATTACAAATATATATGACACTTATATATTTGCTATAAAAATGGCGTAAATAATTGAATTTAAACTTAGGGCGTTTCCTTCAAAACTATACCCCCCCCTTATTTCTGTCACTTATTAACGATTCAAAATTTTCAAAATCTACACATAGAATTTTCCGTAGATTTCATATATGCTATTACTTTTTTTCTCCCTTCAACGGTATACGAAGGGTGGAAAAAAGTATGTTTTTTTTTTATGGAATGCCCTATTTTTTTACATATATAAGTATTATATATATGTATTTATAATCAGAAAGGTAGGGCGGATCTAAATATGTAAAATAATACAGCGCATTCCATAAAAAAAAAACATACTTTTTTCCACCGTTCGTATAACGTTGAAGAAAGAAAAAAAGTAATAGCATATATGAAATCTACAAAAAATGCTTTGTAGGTTTTGAAAATTTTGAATCGTTAATAATTGACCAAAATAAAGGGGGATAAAGGGGGGATAAAGGGGGATTTTGACGAAACGCCCTAAGTTTAAATTCAATTATTTACGCCATTTTTATAGCAAATATATAAGTGTCATATATATTTGTAATTAGAAGGACGAGGCGAATCCAAATATGTAAAAATATATAGGGTGTTCCATTTAAAAAAACCATACTTTTTTCTGCCCCTCGTATACGGTTGAAGTAGGAAAAAAAGTAATATTCAAAATCTACGGAAAATTCTGTGTTAGACCGGTTTTTGAAAAATTAAAATAGGTGGAATTGACCGAAATAAGGGGGGGGGGGGGTATAGTTTTATGGGAAACACCCTGTACATACAAATAGCTGAATTGAATCTCAGTGTCAAAATTTTGAATTTTAAACATTATTTAAAAATAACTATGGAAAAACAGCACAGATGCAGAAATATTGCCAGACAGCAAGCAATTCAAAAACATTTTTTCAAATTATTTAAAGGAGACACTGGAAACTTAACTCAAAAAACAGCGCTGGATTTAAATATAATATTTGGGAGGCACTGTGTGGAAAGGGAGTCAAGGGCAAGGCCATACCTGAACACCGCTTGTGACGTTTTTCTCGGCACGCGGTGGCCGAAATCCATTGAGCATGGATCGTCCCCTTCTTTAGGCGAGTCAATTTTATTTTATATTTTTGTTCTCTTGATCAAATCCGCAATTTATATGCACAATATGTGGAACGTCACTCTGATTTCAGATAAAATTAGATCTGTGTCGGTTCAGTCAGGATATAAGTAAACGATAAATATATATGTTTCTGTGAAAACCCATGGAAAATTTGAGGTACACGTATATGAATGGGATATTCGCAAATTTTCTGCTCTCTTATTAATAATAATACAGGGTTCTCAGGAAAATCTCAAAATAAAATTCTCTGACTTTTGAATCTGCCAATAAAAGATATGGCAGACTTATACAATAAAATCAACGGTTGCGCTGGTGTAATTAATAGGCAGACCAGTAAATAATTCTTTTGTAGTTGAAAAAAGTTGTCAAGAATAGGGTTTTCAATCCCAGGAAGGGATTAGACTTTCGGAATTTTCGGGATTAGAAAGTCAAATCCCGGGATTTTCCGGGATCCCGGGATCTAAATACATTTGTCGAATATCAACATAAAATTAAATAAGAAACGATTTATTGAGCAAGAATAATAATAATACATAAAAAAATAAATAATAACTCTAAAAAAAATTAAAAATTAACAATCTATTGCTACTTTAATATTATATATGATATGACTGATGGTCGAGATGGTAGCGTACCTGCCTCTCACCCAAAAGTCCCGGGTTCGATTCCCGGCCGTGGCAATGGAAAATACTGTGAGAGGGATTTTTCCATTATACACGGATATTGTCTTTAAATGTGTAGCCCCCTACCGCACAAGGCTCTTCTAGAGCCTTCTGGGATAAAGGGGGTCGTAATTACATGTGGTGTTATTTATTTATTATTTAACCTATTGATTATCTATTCTATAAAAATGAATAGCCTAAAATTTACTTTGAAAAAATGACCTGAGAATGGCCAGTGTGTCTAGGGTGTCGTCCCCTAATCTGGACCGGATCTTTGTATGTACACAGAATACATGTGAGATAAAAAGTAATATGTATTTTATGTAATTTGGTTATATTATAAATATTCGGGATTGATTTTTAAAATCCCGGGATTTCCGGGAGTGAAAACCTGCCCGGGATCCCGGAATTGGGGATCCTGGGATTGGAAACCCTAATCAAGAACCTACATCCGAAACCCAATATTAAAAAAGTTTCAGCAATTCAAAAAATATACAACACTAAGAATTTAGACAATAAAAATAAAATCGCAAAAACTAAGTACTGCAGGTCTGACTCTTTCGATTAAGAACAAATTTGCTTAAAATTTAGTTCTTAATCGAATAGCGTATGTTTCAAAGCTTCCTTGATATTTTTAAACTGCAGCGCCATCTCTGGTGATAATGTTATAATAGTAAATTGTGTTTTCTGAAGAAGGCATTAACAATATAAATCTATTACCGTTTACAGAATAAAAATATTTTTTTAGTTTCCGAGATATCGGCTGTGGGAATGTTAATTGAAACACCCTATATCGAACCCTATATACAGTGCGTTAAAAAGAGATACTCCAAACTACTGAATCAGCTGTCATTGGATGCGCGGTTTCCTACCAGTGGCGTGCGGCATAAATTCCCTGACTATCTTATTAAAATTCCTCGACATTTACTAAAAAAATTCATATTCCCCGACTTTTGACTGATTTCTTTCCACAACCTGATATTTCCTGACTTTTGAAGCTTTTCCAGGTCGCTGAAAAGCCTGTAATGATTTAGTGGTTTAAGTTGTGTTTAAATTTTACATTTAGTGCACATTTTAGGTATTACCCGAGTCAAGATAGCATTTGACCTAGACAAAAATAATATAAAGCTGATTTTTGGTAGAGATCATGCCTGCGGGCTAAATTGCGACATACTAAAAGTCCTGGAGAATCCTCCTTCCGCAACCCCCTTTTTTCGCCCCCCAACCCCCCCCTTTTAATATTTTGGTGATTTTCTCGAAAACTATCAAATTTACGTAAAAATGTCAAGTAAGCATTTTTGAAGCTGATAAGCTGATAAAAATCCCCTTCCAATGACGTATCACAATCCATATTCAGTGTTACTTTTAAAAAATATACTTTTTGCTATTTATTCTCAGTTTTTTTTATCTAAGCATCATTTTTTTAGAAGAAACATATTTTTCTCTAAAACGACCATTAAAAGGTGGTCTACTTGCGAATCTTTTAAAAGTTCATCGCAATTACTTCAGCCAAAAAAAAATTAAAAGTTTATCCGAGACTTCTCGGCTTTACGTAAATCTGGAGCAAATTAATTTTTACTACCAATATTAGGCCAGTCAATATCGACACAAGAAAAGGCAAACATCGCAAACGCGCATGTATCTACGATTGTTTTATATATTATTAGGACCCCTGAGAGTAGTTTATACCCAAGTTTGCAACCCTGAAAACCCTGTGCTACTCCCGTGGTGCTCGAAAAACTGCGAAATTCTGACACTTGTTGCATTTTTTTTTTTTAAACAATAACTTAAGGAAGCGTTTTTCGTGTATCTTCATTCTATACTTTTGTAAAGAAAACTAAATTTGCTACAATTTTGGCCCAACCACAGCTCTCTAGGTCCATTATTAGTTGCGGAGATACAGCCACTGAAAGATGGGCAATTTTTTCTAAAAAGTGAAAATTTATCGGTAGGGTCATTTTCTAAGACACGTACCGACTAAACTAATGCTCCTAGAGAAAAGTCATGAAAATGAATTTGTAGATAATTGAATTAGTTTTAATTTGATCCCAAAATGGTGCCTCTAGGCCTCATAGTTCCTCAATAACGAAACAATAGTATAACATCGGATTTTGGGAAAACATTGTACTGAATAATGTTGGTATTAATTTTTTGAAAAAACGTGAAACGTGAATTTGAATTTAACATTTTAGATGTAACATATGGCTTCAAATAAACATACACTAAACAAATACCGAAAATTCATTAAACGAACAAAATTACATAGGTAAAGTTTTTCTTGTTTTATATACAATGAAATATGTTGAATATACATATATATGATTCAGTCAGAGCCATTGTGGCGGGATACGTCTGCTACGTTGTCAACCGCTTTGGTAAAAACATAGCTGTGGTTTTTGATGGATCCCCACAAGATGCTCTGCTTCTCTCTCCTGCAGCGATATTTTGTTTGATGAATCAACACCGATCAAGTGTCCCAAGCAAAACTGCTCTCAAATGAATCTAACAAACGCAGACTGATCACCATGATGCGTACTGAATTTGAGAGGCATGGTATCGAGGTACATCAAACTCAAGAAGACGGCGATGCTGATATAGTGAGGACTGCCCTCTCCAAGAACTCATCGTTCGACCAGGTTTTCATCATTGGAGAGGACGTCGACCTGTCCTTCTCAACGGCTTAAGCTCTCTACATACAAACGTGTACTTTCAGAAAGGCGGCAGAGATGGGTCAGAGTGCGCCCAATATCCAGCAAATTCCTTCACCTGTGGAGAAATGCAAGTACCACAGACAGTTTTGTTCCTGCATGCCATCAGTGGGTGTGACACCACCTCTAACCTTTTCTGGCAAGGCAAGATGAAGTGGTGCAACCTCGCCAGCATTTTCCTTGATTCAAACTCCAACCAGGAGTAGGAAATGCTGGCGAGAAAATCTTGATAAACCTCTAACGGAGAAGACGAGGGAACGCTGAACACCCTGCGATACTCAGCATTTGTAAAATTGGCCGCCTCCCCCCCACCACAGAGGCTGCAAAATATCATTCTTGGAGGACCTATCACCAGATGCAAATATGGTTGGAGGTCGACAAAAACCCATGTGACTGGGGATGGGCTACCAGCAAACAAGGTCTCATGCCAGTCACAATGTGCGCAGAGCCCGCTCCTCAAACCCTGCTTAAAATGGTGGCTTGCAAATGCAAGAAAGGGTGCTTAGGGCCGTGCACTTGCAGAAAGGCTCAAGTGCTCTATCCTATCCTTTTACCAAGGGCGAAGTTGCAGCAGCGCCACCCCTATCGTCCTGGACGAGGATGTGGATGACCACACCAACAACATATGACAACTCGCCTCCACCTCCAGAAACCCTCGTCTCTCCTCCCCCTGCCTCTCCCACTAATCCAGACTGGATGCGAGACCCGGACCTTCCAAAAGGGCGAAGTTTTAAACTACTGAGGTGTTTGTGCTTGACTGTGTAAATTAAATAGTATTTTATAGTTTACATTTATGTTTACGTTGTTTATTTTATATTTACGTTATGTTAAATTCAATTGTTTATTTTATGGTTACGTTATGTACGTATAAATTAAACAGCAGTTTCAATATTTTTGGTTCTGGGGGTCGTTCTATACATCAATGGATTTGCAATTTTATCGCCTACTAAAAAATTGGTAACGATATTTTTCGCCAAGCTTATAGTTTTTGGTTAAAATCAGTAAATTCGACGTGTCCTTCATGAAATTTCAATTAATCTCGGGGCAGACTTTCTTTTGATACGCCACTGGTGTGTACCACGTGGTACTATATGGGCTCGCAATATGTCGTTGGAAGGGAAATTTTGTCAGCTTCAAAAATGCTTACTTGACATTTTTCCTTAAAGTGGATAGTTTTCGAGAAAATCACCAAAATATTAAAAGGGGGGGGTTGCGGAAGGAGGATTCTCCAGGACTTTTAGGATATTACTATTTAGCCCTCAATTATGATCTGTACCAAAAATTAGCTTTATATTATTTTTGTCTAGGTTTACCCAAAATTTGAACTATCTTGACTCGGGTATATGTAAAAAGCGAGGTAAAAAGTGTATAAAATAATCTTATTTTTTTTTTATGTTGAAAGGGGCTAGGTCAATGACAAGACCCTTTTCTACAATAAACATGTTGAAAGGGGCTAGGTCAATGACAAGACCCTTTCCTACAATAAACATATCAAAATTATAAAAAAATGACTTAACCCCTTTCAACAATAAGCGATTCATTTATTTTTTTATTTCATATGAACTCTTCATGTTCTTTTCTATGCATACAAATGTTTTAAAATTATTCTATTTTATTCTATCGTGAAAATGCATAACGAACTATTTTCGTTACGATATAAATGCTAAAAGAAATACTTTTACATTGCCTGACTCGATAAAGTTATCATGATCTTGAATATATTATTATTTATTAATTAGATATTGACAACACATCTGCTTTAAAAACAAATGTGTATATAAATGACATTAATTAATGTTAATTTTGAAATGCATATTGCACAACAAATTTGCATTTGAACAAGTACAGTGAAGACAGTTATTAAAACTGAAACCTAAGTTCACAAAAGGTCTTGATGATATACCTTGCTTGATTATTAGGGATTGTGTTGGCACAGAGGCTGCCGCATTTGTGTACCCTATCATTTTATCTATCAGGCAAGTTAAAATTATTTGTATTTTCGAATTTGTTACATTCTTTGCTATCCTCTTACTTAAAGACATAAATCGATTTGTAAAATACACTGATTTCAAATGTGATCAATTTCTAGTTACCTACTGCTGGTGTGTCTTGCTTGGGGAGCCTCTAATATTATTTATTAATTTAGTAACCTATGGTAATGTAACGTTTCTGGATGGTTGCGATTTACTTTTGGATACTGGGTGGATACAGACAGAAACTATCACTAAGGATGAATATATTTTACAAGTGGGCAGAAAATCAATTAATTGAAATATAGATGGTCAAGGTACCACATAAATCAGAAGTTTCTATTGAAAAATTGAGCCTAGAATTTATGACCGAAGATTTTGTCCAATTTTATGATGCTAATTTAATTAGACATTGTCAAAATTTAATGTGAGGTCTGGAAAAAATGTAAAGGGGATGCTAGCTTTGAAAACTTTCCTCCTATGATTTGAATAGTCTGATTCTATGTAGTTCTGATACTTCAGAATCAGAGTCAGAATCTGATTCTGATGAAGACATGATCGAGGACTTCGAGGAGCGATACTAAGGATAGATTTTAGCAAACTACAATTTTAAAATCGTAGATGTCATATTTTTGGGGGGTTATTTGTCACATGGACTTCTAAAATTTTTAGACTTCAATAATGTTTTTCCGAGTGTTTTTCCTTCTTTTAGTGTAAAAATTATTACAGGTTTTAGATAATCCCCAATAGGTATGCAGTACATAACTTAGTATATAGTTTAGAAAGCATGTTGCATGCAAGGGGCCTCCAGATCATCTTCTTGCTGTACAAACCTAAATACAGAACAACACTTTTAATTTCCAAGACTTTATATTTAAAATAAGTGTTAAATTTTTCATATTTTCTGTTTTAAATGTTTTTAATAAATAGTATGTATTTGTAAATAATTACGAGTCGCTTTTTTTGTGATTTTATAAAAAAAAAATTGCCTAAAAAAAGTTTCTAAATTATTAAAGGTAAGTACTTAGACCCAAAAAGGGATTTAAATCTAATCCTACAGAAAGTGAATGGACTCTACCTATGTTGCAAAATGCTTTTGTATCCCTCATTCTTGGACGCAAAAGCAGCATTTCGCATTCTAGACATAACAATAACTATTTTCATCCATCCATTTATTATTTACCTAAATTATTTGCAAACAGAGTTTGGACTGATAATAAATTGAGCGAAAAATATTATTTGTCCTATTTCTGACTAAAATGCGAAACCATCGGTACCTACATCATAAATACGCTTTTTGGAAATTAAACTTTCAATAGAACACATATTGAAATAGTCAATGGCATTTAAATAAAATGTGAAAAAAAAAATTTGACGTACCACCCCGGCACGTGATGGAAATTAGTATAAAAGTAGTTTTTTATTTTGTCAGTGAACAAATGTTTAATGTTACAAAGATTCAGAATGTACACGAAATGATTTATTGAAATGGAAGACTCATTACTTCAGTTAACTACCCAAAAATATAAAATTTATTCAACAGAAACATTATATGAATTCACACTTACTTATGGGGAGATTTTTACATGATATCACAGTATCATTTAAATAAGATGTGAAAATTATGCATTAAGTTGAGCATAAATATGCGTATTTTCCATAATATCTCAATTCAAACATAATTACCATAAGTCTGACAACTGAGGTATATATAGAATAGTGTGGAATAAGTATCACATATAACTGAACATTTTAAGCATTTGACATATCGACAAGTATTAATTTTAAAGAATTTGAAATTATATCTAAATAATGCACATACATCAAGTTTTGACCTTCACGACCCTAGACACGTTTTTTAAAAAACAAGTTTACTTCCACAATACAAGAGAACATAACACTAAATATGTTTAAATAAATAATTAAATACATACAAATCAGTATGTGTGAATGTATATTCTTATCTTACCTACAACATTATAACTAAGGCAAACTATACTACTAAAAATTAAAAAGAGAGTTCGGGCCATGGTACGCTCCATTTCACACAAAATATTAAATCCCAAAATCACTGGGCACATTTAGATCAAAATTATTTACATGAAAAAATGATAAAAACAAAGTCTGCCATTAAATGTAATATTTTAATTAGGTATTTAATTGTTTACACTTCCACTTTAGAATCATATTGACGGCAAAATTTAAACGTTCATCAACATCACTTTAAAACTTAATGTATCACAACTTCTATTAATTACTTTAATAATCGTGGTATATGAATAAAACAAAATTTATGAACGCAAACATTCATCCATGACAGTTTTACTTTGGTTCTGTCTGATTTCTGATTTTATTTTGATATCACTAGAGGTCGCTGGTGTCTTGTAAATTTGATTATAAAGCTTCGTTTACAACCTCGTTTTCCAGCACGCACAATTTTCTTACTGAAGTTTGGCAAATGATTTCTTTATGACTCTGTTTCCGCAAAACTTTGTTGAGCACGGCACAGCACGTGCCCATAAACCAAAAAGTGTGCCGAAGTTTGGCGAAGCCAAGCTTTGTGCGTGCTATTGGTACTTTGGTGAATGTGCCAACAAATGTCAAATTTGTTTATGTAATGTTGAGATTAGATATTTTTCCGTTGTTTTCTACATAGAATATGAATAATGTGATTAATATGAATATGGATAAGGTTGAATTATTAATTAATGTTGTTGAAAACTAGTGTGGGACACGTCCTGTAAATCGTATAGAAATAATGCAATTAAGATGAACGATGAACTCATGAAAAATAATGGCAATTCTCTTACTGTTTGTTAATAAATACCAACCTCTTTTCTTTCGTTTCCCCATCATCATTGTTCTTACTTCTGATCCATTTTTCAAGCACTTCATTTTAGTTTAAAAATAAAGTTAGGTTTTGGTCAGTTTTCAGGGCCGTCAGCTGTTCGTGTTGTGTCGTGTCGTCCATTGTATAATTATTGTAAACATAGAGAAGTGGGTTCCACAAATACTAGCACGCACAATTTACGTGCCAGCGTAATTTCGATTTGGTTGTAAACGAAGCTTAAAGCTTCGTTTACAACCTCGTTTTCCAGCACGCACAATTTTCGTGCTGAAGTTTGGCAAATGATTTCTTTATGACACTGTTTCCGCAAAACTTTGTTGGGCACGGCACAGCACTTGCCCACAAATCAAAAAGTGTGCCGAAGTTTGGCGAAGCCAAGCTTTGTGCTTGCTATTGAGTACTTTGGTGAATGTGCCAACAAATGTCAAATTTGTTTATGTAATGTTGAGATTAGATATTTTTCCGTTGTTTTCTACATAGAAATATCAATAATGTGAATAATATGAATATTATGGATAAGAATAATAAATAAATAAATAAATAAATAGACCACATGTAATTACGACCCCCTTTATCCCAGAAGGCTGAGCCTTGTGCGGGAGGGGGCTACACATTTAAAGACAAGGGACACACATCCAATATCCGTGTATAATGGAAAAATCCCTCTCACAGTATTTTCCATTGCCACGACCGGGATTCGAACCCGGGACTTTTTGGGTGAGAGGCAGGTACTCTACCATCTCGACCATCAGTCATATGAATGAATTATTAATTAATATTGTTGAATATAGTAGTGTGGGACAAGTCCTGTAAATCTTATAGAAATAATGCAATTAAGATGAACGATGAACGCATGAAAAAATAATGGCAATTCTCTTGCTGTTTGTTAATAAATGGTGTAACGAAGTGAATTTTAGCAGGGAGATATTGTTAGTTTTAAATAAAATATAATTTTAAATGTATAAAACAGGCAGGTAAAATGTAACAAATATTAATTTACTTCAAATTAAGCCTTCTGAACCGCGTCTTTTTCGTTTATACATTTTTAAATTGTGCCGCGACGAATGCAATAATCCCGGTATTGATTCGATCACCCCGTATGCAAGAAAACGCAGGGACTGCAGCGAAACTGCACGCCAGCCGACAGTACGCCAACATCGGTGTCAGATGCTACAATTCAGCTTTTCGTTCAGAGCGCAAGATAGGTAGGGATACGCGTCATAAACCGACGATAAAACTAACACACCGGTCGTTTAACGGGCAGTTGAGCTCACGCTCCATCGAGACCAGACCGCCAGTCCAGAAGTAGTCCGCACCGAACCAGAAGGGAGCTCCGCTGCTAGAGAGAGTAAGACATATAGATTGCCATCCGAGCTTTTGCTAGTAACTTTTGTAGGCAGAGCTTTTTACCTGCCGCAAGCTTTCCGTTTAACCGCTTTTACGTAGATTTGCTTTCTCGCTTCCTTATTTGCTTGCATTTTTCTGTTTTTTTATAACCGTAGTCTACCGCTTTTAGTTTTGCCTAGCCTGCCTGCTTTAAGTTTTGCTTGTGTTTATATTTGTGCTTTATTTTCCGTAATATATTGTATTGTATTAAATCTTGAATAAAGCTTGTTCTGTTTTTAATCCGAAATTCTGAGTTTTCTTTATAGGTTAATTAGACCCCTGGCTTAACCGTGTCTTCACTGCAGTTACCTGAAGCCTCTATTATCCTGCTAATAGAGTAAAGTGGTCTTTCTGCACTCTAAACAGAAAGTGGCGCCCGAGACACCATCCTAAAAAGCACCGCCGCCCCTCAGGCGTCAAAGTAACCTCCTTCAAACCTCCGACACAACGAAAGAAGGTTACAATACCACCCTCTTTTCTTTCGTTTCCCCATCATCGTTGTTCTTACTTCTAACCCACTTTTCAAGCACTTCATTTTAGTTCAAAAAATAAAATTAGGTTTTGGTCAGTATTCAGGGCCGTCAGCTGTTCGTGTTGTGTCTTGTTGTCCATTGTATATTGTAAACATAGAGAAGTGGGTTCCACAAATACTAGCACGCACAATTTACGTGCCAGCGTAATTTCGATTTGGTTGTAAACGAAGCTTAAGCATTTTTTGGCGTATCAAACCGCTTAACTCCGCTTAGGCGATTTAACTCGCGATTGGTGTATTTTTAAATAGGAATTTATTTGAACCACAGTTAACCGAACCAGTGGTTTGGGTCGAAAAAAAAACCTTCTTGTTAGGCATGTTCGATGTGTCAAGGATGTGTCTACCCCAACGACTTATAAGTCGCTGGTCTACCCCGTCTTTTCTAGAAACCTTATGTCTACCCCAGACCCAAGGCTCGTACTTTGTACAGGTTGCATCAATAATTCGCGAAAATCACTTACCGCGAGATGGCGATGAAAATTTAGTATATGTATGAACCAAGTGGTGAACAACAAACCTTTGACAGTGTTTTGACATTTACGATAAATTTAGAGGTTAATTCTAGTAACAATCTATTTTTATTAAAGTATCGCGTCAACCGTTTTATTAATTGAATGCATTGCTATATTGTTTATAAACTAGTTAAATATATAACACTTTAAACGCACTTTTAATTTTAAAAATCACAAGATAAATTTAATAAACCCGCGAACTGACAGTGACAGTAGTGACAGCGGTTTATTGTTCACTATGAATGACTCATCATATTGAGATTACGTCAAAAAATATAGATGTCGCCCACTCCGTGATTTTCGCGATAGGGCGAGGAAAATGCAGGGTGTGGCCAGAGGTTGTGACGTTAACTGGCGCCCTCGGTGTGTTTATTTAATTTGCCGTTTTGTTTCGGGTGCGCAGAACTGCTACTAGGCCAGTCATTTAATACACTCTAGTTCGCAAAAAATCCGGTAGTTAATGAATTTTTGATATGTGGTGGGGGGAAAACCACGATATTTTTTTTCATTTTTTAGTTTTTGGGCATGGTTGATATATAAGATGGTTTGTCACGGCGCACATTTTGACTACCGCTAGGACTACGTCATCAAGTAGAAATCTTGGCGCGAATTTTAAATAGAAAGTAGATTAAATGGATAGATTTTGCTGTTTCTAAATAACATCTAATCTTAAAATCAAGTACCTACCACAAATTGAAAATCTACGATTTATACAGTGTGTCTCACTTTTCACCACTACACCCCAATATCTAGGCCATTTGTTGATCGATTTATATCAAATTTGGTATACTTCTTTTCTTCCAGATTATGTGTTTAAAAAGTTAATAATAAAAAAATTTTTCAAAATTAAATACGCCTACTATGATCAATAGAAATTGGCAAAAATTAGGAATTTATATTAGCGATTGAGATAGGGTTTTTGTTTTTACAGATTCTTGTCAATGCCGGATTAACCGGGGCGCAATGGCGCAACTGCGCCCGGCCCCCGAGTCTCGAGGGCCCCGTGCATCGTGGTAATGTATATAATATTTTTAACAGGAAAATAAAAAAAGATCTACGAGAATAATTTTTTTATTTTTTGAAAGGCCTAAGAAAATATTATTTAATATATCAAAAAGTCCCAAGTCCCAATACTCCCAATATGAATAATTAGGTTTGAGATCACGACACAGTGGTGCAACTAACTCGCATCCACAAAAATTAATATTAAAGTCTTGTGGTGCAAAAAACCAGCAACGTTTTGACCAGCCGACTGGACCTTTGTCTAATACGTCTGCCACCGACATGAAAGGCACCGCGCCAAAGTTTACCACCGCGCGAAGCATTCGACTATTTTTTTATCAATGATTACTTTTAAAGTTGGTTTCATCTTTCTAATTCTAAGACACACGAAAACGGCGGGTTTGTTTGATGCCGATAAGAACCTTAAACAAGCCGGTCTTTTTTGCACTAGAAATATGAAATCGACTTTATAGTTCATTTCATTTCTGTTTCGCAGATAAAAAATGCCGCATTTATAAAGCAGAAACGCGGCCTCTTTGAAGCCGCCGCACGTGTTCCTTTGTCGGTAATTTTTTATCTGCAGAACAGAAATGTAATGAACTATACGACTTACGACGGCTGTCAAATTGATGAACGAGGGCAGAACCACCGACACCACCGTAAAGTCGAATTCATTTTTGTACCGCAGATAAAAAATTCCCGACAAAGGAGCACGTGCGGCGGCTTCTTTGAACGTTAAAGAGGCCGCGTTTCTGCTTTGTAACAGCGGCATTTTTTTCCCTGCTTTAGAAATATAAAATGAACTATACCTAATAAACTTTTGTTTAGTAAGTAATAAGTTATTGAACAGAATAGAACTTTCGCTGGATTTATGTGATAAAACTGCACTCTTGGTTAATTTTTAGTATTTTTATTGGTGGTTAAATTTTTAATGCATGTACTTATTAAAGATTGAAAATTACTAAACAACAATAATGATTTCATCTTAAATAAGGGGCCCATCGAAAAAACTGTGCCCGGCCCCAATGATCCTTAATCCGGCATTGATTCTTGTTCAGCGTGACATAAAACGGCTGTATACCAAATTTCGTTAAAAAATATTCATCCCTTCACAAAAAAAAAAAGTAATGAAAATCTAAGATTTCAATAATAATCATACCCTACTATTCCAGTTATTTATATTGTCGGATATTTACATAACTTATTAGTCGGGTGATACAATGACGCTAATTAAGCATTAGGACACTGTTTTTTAGAAAATATCAAATAACTCAAGTTTTATTATTTTTTATTATTGAATTTTTAAATAGAATGAAAATTTTTTGACGAAATTTGGTATGCTGAACAAGAATCTGTAAAAACAAAAACCCTGCTATCTCAATCGCTAATATAAATTCCTAATTTTTGCCAATTTCTTTTGATCATATAGTAGGCGTATTTAATTAAGAAAAATTTTTTTATTAATAACTTTTTAAACACAATCTGAAAGAAAAGAAGTATACCAAATTTGATCTAAATCGATCAACAAAAATGGCCTAGATATTGAGGTGTAGTGGTGATTCGAAAAGTGAGACACACTGTATATAGATCGTGCTTATTTTCGTGGTGTTTACCTGCACTTTTGATTAGATTGTATTTGACATAACATGAAATAAACTTTGAAATTAATCATGATTTTTAATAAATAAAAGTTGTAACATTTCACATTAGTAGACTTTAATTGAAAATAATTTATTCTTTCATTGAATATTATGAATGTTAGAGAATGTTTACATAATTGTTCACAATATTCAATGAAAGAATACGCAGTTTAAAGTAATGAAGGGATATTCAACAAAGTTGGAATCCACTTATTAAAAAGGACTTGAAACAACATAATAATAACTACATAGGTAATAAAGCATAATATAACTATTTTTTGAATCATGTAAATTTTGTGATCTTGTTTTTCTAGAGTTATCTTGTATTTTTCTGTTGATTTGTTGGTTTCTCGTAGACGAATGTATATAAGTTCTTGTCCAAACGAGACAATGAATAGCATAGCTGGCAAGCATCTTTTGCTACCTTGTCAAAGATTTGATCCCCGTCAATTTCTCGCCGTGGAAACGGTTAAAATAGTCTTCCATCATCTTTCTGCATTTTTCAATTAAAACTGATACAACAGTTCAGTACGAAAATCGAGCCGAAATAAAACTAACCATATTTTATCTCAACCATGGGTTTTGGGTTATAACTCGTAAATAATGGATCCTACGTAAAAAAATAATCTCAGCTTTTTTCAATACGATAAAATTTCCTTCATGAGACTTAAGTGCAGCTTTGTACGACCAATAGGTTTTGAGACACAGGACTTCAAAAACTTGATTTTTTTTCTTTCCAGCAAAACATATTTGGCGAAAATTATTACGTTATGTTAAAAATCATTTTGTAAATTACTATATTAAAAAATGAATTTGTATATTAGGATTCTCCTATTCAATAAACTTATTATTATTATTATTATTATTATACATATTATTAAAATCACGGAGTGGGCGACATCTATATTTTTTGGCGTAATCTCAATATATGATGAGTCATTCATAGTGAACAACAAACCGCTGTCACTGTCAGTTCGCGGGTTTCTTAAATTTAACTTGTGATTTTAAAAAGTAAAAGTGCGTTTAAAGTGTTGTTATTATATTTAAATTAAATGTGATTTATTTCAAAAACGTAAAAACATACAGGGTGGTCCATTTAGAAAAGACTATTGGGGTCATTTCCGCTGAAACCGGAAGTGACAAATATGGCGGATAAGTCTCAAAAAGTTGCAAATCTTACCTAATTTCACCATACAAAATTTTATCCCGATATCTTAAAAAACGAGGAAGTTACAGGGGTGGTCCACTATTCGTTTACACCTGGTGCGGTATACAGGGTGAATTTAAAATACACTGAATATTTTTAATCTGTAATTTCTTATAGCATAATTAATGAATTCGCAGTGTTTTAATTTCAAAATTTCATAGTTAATGTTTCAACACAAAAACTCTAAACTCGCTCTACTGGGGATACACTGACCGGTGAACTTGACATTGCCTTGGTTACGAACAAATACCTCTACGCAGTATTCGCAGTGTTTACCAAGTAAAACCAAAACTGAAATATAAAACACTAAAAAAAACTCACACTTGACATCATGGATGCACAGCATTGAGTAAAAATAATAAAGAGGCGCAACTGTCAAGGTTTCGAGATTTTAGTGTTGTATTTTTTCACTAATATAGCTTCATGATTGTCTTAAATTTTAAGGGCTATACAGCCACAATACAAATACCTTCCCGTAGCACTAAAAATTGATGACAATCATGAAGTTATTGGCAAAGAAATATAATACTAAAATCTCGAAACCTTGACAGTTGCAACTCTTTATTATTTTTTACTCAATGATGCACAGGCTGAACTAGGCGGGCAACGTGGTAGCTACGAACACAAAACTGAAATCTAAAACACTAGGAAAAATTCACACTTCACACTCGACATCATGGATGCACAGACTGAACTACGCCAACACAACAACACCACAGAGACAACACGATAGCTAAGAAGAGTGGGGGTACAGGCATTTATGTCGCTACACACATCCAAGGCTTATAGCAGAGTGCTTATAGATATAAGTTTACGAGCCTTGACAGACATCAACTGTTCTGCTCAGGCAGGAGCGTCGAGAATATTTATAAATATTCAAAAACTGTTTTCTTTATTTCTCCTGTGGAAGAAATATATGAGAACTTTCAGTTACCATTTATCATGTACAAGATATCGGAAAATATACAGAAGTATAAAGCATTACGAAAACAAATATAATAAATCAATAGGCGCTTCCCTTTTGCACACAACTGAGTGTGAGAAAAATGTGATGTGAGGATACTCAGCTCAGTTGACTACGTCACTTGTCACTTGTATAAAAGAAACGATCAAAGTGAGTAGAAAATGAGAAACATGTAATATAGGAAATTAACTTGGATCTAATAACGTAATAACTACAGAATAGCTATAAAACTAATATTATGCCTTATTTTTATAACTTTTGTCTAATAGTGCGGCAGTTTAGCTAGGATATTTCAACATATTGTGCACTTTTTGATAAAAGCACCAAATTTGGCACAGAGGTAGACCTATGTAATATCATTGTTTATAAAGTAATATAGTTATTCAACCTCAAGGCTTGTAGACGTACAGGTTACATCAATGAGCAGCATTAGGGCGAGGAAAATGCGGGTTGCAGCAGGGCTGGCGACCGCGGTCTGTCATTTATTTTACATACTAAAAAGAGACACTAAACACTGCTCTGCTGTTGTAGAACAGAGATGGATATACCGGCGGTCGCCTAGTGACGTATGATATATTGGGATAGGTCAGGTTCAGATTGGGTAACCTTTAGAGTTTACCAGCCTTGATTAAACCTAACTTGTAAGTATGTGCTGCCAACTTGTGAGTAACTTACGTACTAGTCAATTTCAACAACTTTTGTTTTTATAAATTAAATAATGATCATTTACATTTCACGATACATTACACATTGCGCAACCGGATGTGACGTCGAGCTCGAGAAAAATATGCATTGCTCTAATGTGTCGTGCACGCGACATTTTAAAATTTTTGAATATTATGTCATTTTTATCAAAATTTCTGCTTGGTTCCTATACTATCAACTAAAGTCTTGTTCGGTTAATAATGAAATTTTAATTGTCCCAATCTAATGAAATAAGATTCTTTTTGTTGACTGGAAATCCAACCTATAATTAGCAGTTCATTTTTAATGATTTACGTACAATATTGAAACTTTATATATCTACTGTCTGAGAGAGTTTTTAAATGTTATTATGGATCTAAGCTGAAACTACAAAATTATAATTAAAGTTGAACATAAATTTACAAAAACTAAAAATTGGAGGTTATGTTAATCCCATGATCATTACTCTTTGCCTATGATGCACATGGTCTATATTTGTGATTTATGACATTTTTAGGTGAACATCCAAGATCACTAAAAACTAGGTTTCAAATACAATATAGGTACATAATATTCCTCCACTTGCCATTCTTCAAATGTATTTTATCTTTTTTGTAGCCAAGCTGTTTTGCCAAATCTTTTTTCTTCGGAAAACAGAAATATTTTATATTAATGTCTTTTTTTTGTACTTTGGTTATAATTTTTTCACATAGCTACAGCACAATTCGTCATTATAAATTATAAACAGTCAATAACAAACATAATATAAAAAAGAACATTAATTTAAACACCTTAAGCCTGATTTTTATAGTCGCGAAATTGCGAATAGCGAAATGCGAGACGTGTTGCTATTGGTCAATTCCAAATTTTAATGTAAAATGGACCAATAGCAACACGTTTCGCATTTCGCTTTTCACAATTTCCCGACTATGAAAATCAGGCTTTCCAACTAACCTCAAAAATATGCACTTTTTAAAATTTTTGAATAGTATATCATTTTTATCAAAATTTCTGCTTGGTTCCTGTACAATCATCTAAAATGTTGTTCGGTGCATTACTAATGAAGTTTTAATTGTCATAATCTAATGAAATAGGATGCTCTTTGTTGACTGGAAATCCAACCTATAAATAGCAATTCATTTTTAATAATCTACGTAGGTACAATATTGAAACTTTATATATCTACTGTCTTATTAGAGAGTTTTTAAATGTTATTATGGATCCAAGCTGAAGCTACAAAATTATAATTAAAGTAAAAATAAATTTACAAAAACTAAACATTTTAGGTTATGTTAGTCATATGATGTATAAATGATTCATTTTAGAACAAAAAATCCAATAGTTTAATAAAAATAGAAAACTGACAAACTGTCAAAAGTTATTAATAATTAGAGTCAAGTTTCGATCTATGACTTTAGTTCCTCGTCGAATGTCATGTGACGTAGATGGACCGGATAGCACCGGATGTACGAAATTCGTGCATGCGTCGTAGCATTGTTTATAAAAAACAATGATCGTAACGTAAACGACACCGGGGGCTTCGGTCCTAATAATGGGCACACATCATCCAGCACGCCATCTACCAATGATCCACCGGTACTAACAAGAGGTTGAATAACTATATACTTTATAAACAATGGTAATATGAACAATTTTGGATGTGGAGCCATCGGCCAACTGCCCCCTGGCGGCCGTGGCGGCAATTTTCCAAAATGGCTGCCAGTGGACACCCGAAAGACAACAGAAGTTAGATACAATTTGCTGCTGAAGGTTTTAGTGAATGTTTATTGAATGTTTTGAATGAGAGATAGTTTGTAAGTTATATACAGGGTGGGTCAATAGTGCGTATTTCTTCTGTATCTCCTGTCTCGTTAGAGATAGAGGCATGGTTCAAAATTTTAATTAATTTGTGAGAAGAAGTACATTTTTTAAAATTATTATCAATTATACAGGGCGATCCGTTAAAGTGGTAGATGAAAGAATATATATTTTTTAAATAGAATGACCCAATTTTATTTATTATGTTTGAATACCACTATGATGGCCTGTTCAGAGGTAAAATATTTTTTTAATTTCTTGGATGGTTAATGAAATAAAAAATATTTTTATGGAAAACTGTCGTTATTTTATAGTTATCTGTAAGTGAAGTGTTTGTCAGCTCCTCACATTATTAAATATTGGTACGTACAAAAGCAAAAATTATTAAATGTATGTTAGATAATCCATTTGTAAAGAAGTGAAGTACCATCTTGTACAAATTATGCTGAGAAAAAAACTATACTAAAACATAGAATACAGCTAAAAACTCTAGTATAAAATATATCTACCTTATCAAAATAATACCTTATCAGTATTTATAAACAAAACCTAATATAAAGGGTACCATATACGATAGCATGTAATATAAAAATAATGGGCAACCAGGAAATTGCAAATGAATTAATTTTGGAAGAAATTAGAAAATCTAGACAGGAATTAAAAGCCACAATAAAAGCTGTTGAAGTTAAAAGTCTATTAAAAATAGAGGAATTAAGCAGAAGGTTAAATAAAGTCGAAAAACAAAATACGGAGAAATGAGGAGAGGCTTGAAAAAATTGATAGAATAGGAAGAAAAAATAATATTGTGGTATTTGGATTGGCTCAAACACAGAAAATTGTCCCAGAATATATCTGTCAAGAATTAAAACGGCTAGTTGATGTTGATATAAATTTGTGTGATCTAAACAATTTTTACCCGCTGGGAAAAACAGAAAACTGTCCTGTCAAGATCGAGTTCCTATCATATTTAAAAAAAGCATCAATATTTAAAAACATACAAAAACTGAAAGGAACGAAAATCGCTATAGCAAACGATCTGACGCCTAAACAACGCGAAGAAAACCAAATTTTAAGGAAACATCTTTATCTGGCCAAGCAGAACGAAGATAACATTTGCTTTATTAGGAAAACCAGACTGCATGTAAATAACCGTGTATACACACCGGAAGAATTAGAGAACTGTGAAGAAATAGAGGATACCTATCAAGTAAAGCCAAACAGTGCTCCAGAGACTCCGACAATTCCAACGTGTGATTTGAGTGAAAAAATAAAAAAACAGATAAATCAATTAGAAGAAAAGAGTGTGTTAAACACTCCAAAAACATCAACAAGTGCATATGCAGAAACCAGCAAAGGAAAAAAAGAAGTAAAAGAAACTGGCAGACAAATAAGGGATAATAAAATAAAAACTCGCTCTGGTTCTGTTTCTAATAAATAATCTGTTTTTGTTATTAATGTTTAAAACCATATTTTAGACTGTTTTAATGTGTCATTTACATAATCTATACTTTTATTGCTATTTAATAAGTTGTTTTTAATATAATTTAAGTATCCAAATTTAATCTAGTTTTAAATTGTTTCTTAAATATTTTATACTGTGCCCTGAGGGTGTATTTAAACTATAAGATGGATCAGTACATAAGAGATTTTAATTTAAATACTATTGAAACTTACACCTTAGCAAATTGTATGGAAGCAAAAACAATTCTAAGTATAAATAAAAATGTGGAAAATTTTAAAATATTGCATAAAAATATAAGAAGTTTAAATAAGAACTTAGACGAATTTAAAATATTGCTGCATAATTTAGAAATAGATGTTGATTGTCTGATCTTGACTGAAACGTGGAAACTTGATGATCCAAATTTATTTCATATAAGTGGTTATGATATGCTATACAACTATGGTGATCTAAATCAAAATGATGGAGTTGTAGCATACATAAAATCCGATTTAATGTATAAATATGAAATAAAACAAATTAATAATATTAAATTACTACAAATAATGATCAACATTAGCAAACATGATAATATCAATGTAACCTCCATATATCGATCTCCATCAACAGATCCACACGAATTCAACCATCTATTACAAAACTACCTCTAGACCATCAATATTGTTGAAAATGATTACTATATATTAATAGGTGATATAAATATGGATATTTTGCAAACAAATGAGTGTACTAATGAATATATGGATATATTAAGTGAATTTGGTTTTGTCTCGACAATAAATAATGCCACCAGGGTTGATCAAAATCATAGTACGTGTATCGATCACATCTTCATTAAACCTAAATACAATAATACTGATTTTTTAATTCCAATCATATTAGAAACGGACATCACTGATCATTATACAACAATATTACAAGTCATATTAAACACTAGAAAATGCAAGGAACAAAACGACAAACAGAATTTTATTAAAATTATAGATAATAATATGCTAAAAACTAAATTAAGTAGTATTTCCTGGGATTCAGTATATTCTGAACCAAACATTGAGTGCGCTACAAATAAATTCAATCAAATAATAAGCCAGGTCGTAACTGATTGTACTGTGATGAAAAAAATTAAAAGAAGCAATACCAAAAAAACAAAATGGATTACAAATGCAATTCTAAAGTCCGTAAACAAAAAAAAATGAAATGGCTAGAAAACTAAAAAGAGAACCAAATAATTTAGAACTAAAAACACAGTACAAAAATTACAAAAATATCTTAACAAAACTTATTAAAAAACAAAACAAACGTATTACAAAAATATTATAAATAGTAATCAAGGTAATTCAAAAACGTTGTGGAATATAGTACAAGATATATAATAAAATCCAAAAACAGTTTTGCTGGGGTATCATCTATAAAAAATGAGGAAGGAGAAATAGTAACTAATTTAAAAGATATATCAAATGAATTTAATAACACATTTGTGAATATGGGGAAAAAGTTAGCTGAACAAATAAATATAAACAAAAATATTAAATTTAAAAAAACATCTAAATTACATTCGTTAGTACTATTGCCAACAAACACATATGAAATAAAAACAATTATAAATGATTTAAAGAATAATAAGGCACCAGGATTGGACAATTTGCGGGCAGAAATTTTAAAATCAATATCTGAATATTTAGTAGAACCTTTAGTTTATATTATAAATACATGTATGTCGATAGGATATTGGCCACAGATATTTAAAGATTCACTAGTAATCCCTATTTATAAAAAAGGTGACACTAACATAACGGCTAACTACAGGCCTATTTCATTAATAACAAATTTTAGTAAGATCTTTGAAAAAGTTGTAAAAATTAGGTTAGTGTCTTACTTAGATAAATACGAAATACTTTCCAATAAGCAGTATGGTTTTAAAGAAAAAATGTCTACGCAGGATGCCATACTAGACCTAATATCCAATGTGCATACCTCTTTGGACAAAGGTACACCATGTTTATGTACCTTTATTGATCTGTCCAAAGCTTTTGATACAGTCAGTCACCCTCTACTCTTACAAGCCTTGGAAGACATTGGAATAAGAGGGAAATGTCTACTATTGTTTAAAAATTATATATCCAATAGACACCAATGTGTAAGAGTGGGTGGAGTCTGTAGCAATAGACAAAAAATAGAATTTGGTGTACCGCAAGGTTCAGTCCTGGGGCCTATATTATTTCTCATATATATTAATGATCTTTTTATGTTACCCAGTAAAGGAAATATTATAGGCTTTGCAGACGACACTGCTATCATTTATAAAGCTAATACATGGGTTGAACTAAAAGAAATGGTAGAAAGTGATTTATTATATATTAAAAACTGGTTTGATCAAAAACTATTAACTTTAAACTTAGAAAAAACAACGTATCTACCATTCAGCTGTAATAAATCAAACGTACCTTCTTTTAATTCTTTAACTATTGAAATTGGGGGAAAAAATCATATCATACAACCTGAAACAAAATTTAAATATTTAGGAATAGTTATCGACGGACATTTAAGATGGGACTCCCATATACAATTTGTCGTAAAAAAGCTGCAATTTATTTTGTACAAATTCAAAAAACTAGGTGACATTCTAGACCAAAAACAGATGAAAACAATATACCATTCTCTAGTCGAAACTCATTTGATTTACGGTATCCTGGCTTGGGGTGCGGCAGCAAAAAATCACATTAAGCCACTTGAAATTATACAAAAGAGATTTTTAAAGGTAATGCTGCATAAAGAAATGACTTATCCTAGTGACCTTGTTTATAAACAAGCTAATATAATGGATATAAGGCAATTATTTTACTTAAACAGCAATCTAAAATATCATAGTAAGAGACAACCATACCTAAATGTTCATTATTATAATACAAGGAATAGAAATCAACATGTATCTCCATTTATGGCAAAGACTATCGGACAGAGATCCTTTGTGTTCTTGGGTCCTAAATTATATAACACTGTTCCCGAAGACATAAAAAGAATGACCAGGTTTTCATTTAAAAGTAAATTAAAAGCTCTTATTTTGTCCTCGCCCAGAGAAAAAATTCATAATTACATTGAAGTGTAAACAACATCCAAGTTCCAAATCTAAATTGATCACAATTTTAATTCTATTTTAGCATCTTCCATAGTTTTCTCCAATCAATTAATTTTTTTGCTTGCTATTTTTTTGTTGTATACTTATCGTCTTTTTTGTTGTATACTTATCGTCTTTGTGTACCTTAATGTCAAAGTTTATATTTTATTTATATAATATATTATATGTATATGTATGTATATATGTGTGTACCTATATGTATAGATATTAAAATATTTTCAAATATGTAATTTTAAAATGTAGGCATATATTATTATTTTGTATTATCTCGAAACAAGTGTTATGATAACACTTATCGAGTAAATTTATTTATTTAATACTTCAATATGTATTTGATAGACGATATTTTAGGTAGGTACTTTATATTATTTATTGTTCATTATTTATTATTAATGTATTTTATTGCTACCTGCCAATTTATTTATTTATTTATGTATGCATCTATTGTTATATTGTATTGCTATGTATATATATATTGGATATTGGTAAATAAATATTTTTTTTTTTTATTTTTTTCCCGTTTCCGGTAGAAATTGCTGGACAGTCTCCCTGTGGCCTCCGACACCACACAGAGAGAGCGCCAGCGAATAATCTACAGCAACTCCCCACATCCCGCAGGGTTAGTCACTGTAGATTCCAGACTCATGTGCCCTAAGTAGACGAAGGGATCCCAGGATGACCGCTTATTATTATTATTATTATTATTATTATTTTTTTATTTTTTTTTTTTCCGTTTCCGGAAGAAAATGCTGGACAGTCTCCCTGTGGCCTCCGACACCACACAGAGAGAGCGCCAGCGAATAATCTACAGCAACTCCCCACATCCCGCAGGGTTAGTTACTGTAGATTCCAGACTCGTGTGCCCTAAGTAGACGAAGGGATCCCAGGATGACCGCTTTCTGCATTTGACCAGCCAACCATTCTGCCGATGTTTGGCAGACAGGCATGGTCTTCAATGCGGAGAGCAGCGTGGGCTTTATACCTCCGAGTACACCGATTATCAGGACGACCATTTTGACAGAGTAGCCTGGGTATAGCACTTGGAGCTCGTACCGGAGATCTCTGTATTTAGTCCGTTTCTCCTCCTCCTTCAAGGCGATGTTTGTCTCAGCAGGTGCTGAGAACTCGATGACATACATCACCTTGGTCTGATGGTCGAGGAGGACTATGTCAGGCTTATTGGCGTGAATTCGCCTGACGGTCGGGAACGAGTAGTTCCAGTAAATCCGGCATTTCTCGTTCTCGACAACGGACTCGATATCTCCGGGGACGTAAGGCAGCACTGGTGTTTGGTCTATCTGGTACGAGTGCCGTAGATGGTAGTATAGCACTCGTAAAGCCGCGTTATGTCGTTGGATGTAGACCGAAGTCGCATAAATCGGGCATGCAGATAATAAATGCATGAGCGACTCCGGCGCCTGCCGACAGGTCCTGCAGTTGATATCAGGCACCTCTACACCCATCACGCGACTGCGATAGACCAATGTGTTAATAACACCATCTTGGCAGGCCACAATGTATCCCTCGGTCTCCGACTTCAGCCCCGCTGACCTTAAAAATGCGAAGGTCAGCTCTGTCGATAAACCCAGTGCTTCTATGTTGTTATAGAAAACACCGTGCAGGGATTTATCGACGTGCTGCCTGAACAGATTTCTCTGTTCGGCAGCTTTGATGTGGGCTGTCAGACGATTAGGCGGAAGCTCAGTGACTGAGTAACCTCGCCGGCCTTCTCGCCTGTAGTCGAACACGAGACCGAGTTCATCTGCGGCCCTCTGTGCTGCCCTAAACAATAAAGCGCCAACTCCCACAGCTTCATGATCTCTCACTAACTGTAGGAGTGGGTCCGAGCTCCTGATGACATTACATGCCATACTCAGTGCCACTCTGCCATGCATGCACTCCAGACTCAAGAGTCCTCGGCCCCCCCGTTGACGTGGGAGGTACACACGAGGAACGGACGATCTAGGATGAATACTCCTATGAATATTCATCATCTTGCGGGTATTCCTGTCCAATTGACGCAGCTCATCTACTCCCCATTTGACTACACCAAAGGAGTAGAGCAGAATCGGAACGGCAAGCATATTAGTGGCAGACACCTTGTTCTTCCCCGAAAGTTCTGATGACCAGATCTTTCGGAGTCGGTGTCTGTACTTGCCACGGAGAGAATCCTTTATTTGGTTCACATCCTGGATGTGGCGTTGTTCCACATCCAGGTATGTGTAGGTCTCTCCGGCATCCAAATGTCGTAGGATGCTTCCGTCTGCGAGCTGCGCATCTTCGTGGAATTCCCCGCATCGTCCTCTCTTGAGGTGGACGACTGCGCATTTGTCCAACCCAAACTCCATTCCAATTGCCCGCGTGTATTCCTCGACCACCCTGAGAGCATTTTGAAGTTCTCGCTCTCCGGAGGTATAGAGTTTAAGGTCATCCATATAAAATAGATGGGTGACCTTATGCCTCCGGTTGCTGGGTGGCCCACACTGATACCCGCGGGTTTGGCGGAGTCCAACAGATAGCGGCAGCAGTGAGATGCAGAAGAGGAGCGGACTCAAAGAGTCACCCTGAAACACTCCTCTCTTAAATGTCACCAACTCTGTCGAAACTCGCTCGGCACCGGATGTTATGGTGAAGCGAGTTCTCCAAAGCGGCAACAGTTGTTCGATGCATCTCACTAGTGGTGCTGGTACCGCAAGACATCCGAGCAAGTGTAACAAAAGCTCGTGGGATGTCGTATCAAATGCCTTGCGATAATCAATCCAGGCCATTGACAGATTCCGCTTGTACTGCACAGAATCCTGTGTAATACAGCGGTCTATCAGCAGGTTTTCTTTGCAACCTGCCAGGCCCTTCTTGGCACCACGCTGTTCGTTTATCTGTTGGTAGACCGGATCAACAGACCTCAACATCCTGGTATACAAGATACAAGTAAATAACTTGTAGCAGGAGTTGAGGCAGGTAATCGGCCTATAATTTTTTGGGTCAGACAGATCCCCCTTTTTGGGGATTAGCACAGTTCGCCCCTCGACAATTATTATTATTATTATTATTATTATTATTATTATTATTATTATCTTCATTTGTAGTCCTTTTTCTACGATTGACTTTTTTTATAAGAAATGCCACCTGTTTCTTCAAATCTGTTTTTAAACTTTTGGAAGATGCTTCTTGTGGATGGGTTCTGTGAGAATACTTTTTAGCGTAAGTTCTGGAGGCAACAAAATTGAAAGTAACTGAAATTAAATTTCTTTGTTTCTATGAAATAATTTCAAAGGTACATTGACTTATCTGAATAAAACATACCTATTTACACATAAACAACTACTTCTAGAAAATTATTCATTTTAGGTATGGGATATATCATATCAAAGTTGCAGAGAAATAAAAATTACACAATTTTTACAAAAATATATAGAGTGTTCCATTTGAGTTTTGTAGTTTTGGAGTTTTGGTAGTTTAAATATTTATTTAGCAGTGCGCTTATGAACACCTTGTATGAAAAAAATATTTTCTACATCAGCTAATAGTTAAAGTATGGCATACACTACTACCATGTCAATGAAAAAAAATTACTCTCCAAAAATAAGTCCAAAATCAATTTTCAAAATGATACCTGCAAACGGCAGTTTTCAATAAAAATATTTTTAAATTCATTAACCATCAAACAAATTTTAAAAATATTTTACCGCTGAATAGGCCATCATAGTGGTATTCAAACATAATAAAAAAAATTGGGTCATTCCATTTAAAAAATATATATTCTTCATCTACCCCTTTAACGGATCGCCCTGTATAATTGATAATAATTTAAAAAAATGTACTTTTTCTCACAATTTAATTAAAATTTTGAACCATGCCTCTATCTCTAACGAGACAGGAGATACAGATTTCTTCTGCATCTCCGCACGCACGCACTATTGACCCACTCTGTATATAACTTACAAACTATCTCTCATTCAAAACATTCAATAAACATTCACTAAATCCTTCAGCAGCAAATTTTATCTAACTGCTGTTGTCTTTCGGGTGTCCACTGGCAGCCATCTTGGAAAATGGCCGCCACGGCCGCCAGGGGACTGTTGGCAGATGGCTCCACATCCAAAATTGTTCATATTACATCGGTCTACCTCTGTGCCAAATTTGGTGCTTTTATCAAAAAGTGCACAATAGGTTAGCTAATCCGCTGTACTATAATCTGGCTAACACTTAATAAACAAATTGTCAAAAATTAACCTCAATCTTTAACTAAGATCTGAAGTGAGTAAAGTGATCTTACTCCCGAGCTAGTGCAGTTGGCACGGTAGTGGGGGTAAATAATCTCACTTTAAACTCACATGTGAAAAATAAAAGAAACGTACCGGTAACTGAATACTGAAGTAAAATGTGAGAATAATCTGAGATTTTGTGTAAAAGGGAAGCAGCTATTATTAAAATAAAAGTTTACACTGCTGCTAACTTCATTATACTTCTGAGTTGTTACTGCTGTCGTTAGTCAAGGCTCGTAAACTTATAAGGTTACCCCATCCGAACCTGACCTATCTCAACATATCGTACGTCACAAGGAGCCCGGCGCCACAGAATGGGCTCATTTCGGAAAAATTTTTTAATTCATATTCCGAAAGTACACCTTGTAATTAGTAAATGTGCAAAATATTAAATTTTTTTTTCAACTGCTTCTCCCTCAAAATAAATAATGAAAATAGAGCGCTGTGACGTCACACCACTCGCAGCGGTCGGCCGCTAGCTTGTTTCCTATAGTTTCATACCGGCGGCAGTTACTACACACACGGCGGAAGTGGTAATTTCGTTCATCTTTTAAGTGCTTCGTCCTTGGTACAGCGAAATCTAAATACCATATATCCGCATAACTCATAGAACCAGTGGAGTCGGGTGGTGTGACGTCATAGCCGTTTCAAATATGTTACGAATTTGAAATCAAATATTAGGGTTAATATTAACGCTAGCGATCTAATTTTTTCACTATATACTTAGAGGATGAAATACTTAGGAAAATGCTAAAATAAATTAAAAAGCAAATATCACGAAATGAGCCCATTAATAACAAATTCTGTGCCGGCGCGCTCAGGCCGGGATCGTCGTCCTCGTCTACAATAGCTGATCAGTCGATCAGGGTAGTGTCTCTTTTTAAAGCACGTAAAATAAAAATAACTATTAATGAATAGACCATCCATCTATTTAATTATGATAATTATATATGTGTATTGAACATTAAATATATATTATTTAATTATTAATTTCTTAATAAAATTTAGCAACAAACACAATATGTAGAAGGAAAATAAAAATAATGTGGCCAAAATAAGTTATTAGATAAAAAGTATAATGACTTTTTGAATTTGTTTTAAAACAAATAGCTAGACCTATTTAATGTAACGTAAAAATAAGAAAGGTTTTTACCTAGAATTCCTATTATGATGAAAAAGGGGCATTAAGTTATCAATAATGCAAAAAATTTTCTCCATATAACTATTTAAAATAAAAAAAAAACTATTACAAAAGTTTAAATACTTTATTTGGGACAAAACAAAAATATATTCTTAATTAACTGTTTTTCTCATTTTTTTATGTGCTTTGTCTCGTCATGTGTCTCAAAGCCACGGCGTTTCTTACCGTCCTTATTTTCTTTTGTTTTTTCATTAATATATTTTTCATTCTTACGAAAGTTCGTTGTCGGATGAAACATTTTGCAATATCCTTTTGAGATGTCTACCTGTTCATTTTCGTACAGTTCTGGTTTCTCCAGATATAACAGTAAGTTTTTTAATTTTAGCGAAATATTCTGTATAGGTATTAAAATTATTATATTTTTGTGAGAAGACCCATTTTGATTGAGTTCTAAGGCCACTTGATTTTTTTAAGCAAAATTGGTCAGAACAATAACGCGGCAATTATTGGGATTCCATGTTCCGTGTCTTCGACATCTTTCAACCCAAATTTGTCGCAGTTGAGTTGTTTATTTTTTGGAAAGCTATAAAAATAAATTTGTTTCCTAATTTGTGTACATTTTCTCTGCTGTTGTTGCAGATTGCTATATTACATCGCAATTCAGGCATTGTGTAGTTCTGTAAAGAATAAAATAGACTAAAATATAATTACCTAGTCGTTATTTATTAAGAAATTATTACAGTACATACAAAAATTTGAAGAAAAATGTAACAGAGTGGTACAAACAATGAAAATAATTTAAAAAATTAGGCGAATTTGTACCATCATCGATAATAGGTTTTAAATTGGAATATTATACATAAATAATCTATTTTATTATATTTAGGTGTTTAATGAAACGCCGACCATGGGTAACTAACATTTTATTTTAATATTCTACAACTTCAGCATAAAGATAAGACATAAAAACATAGACAAAACCAAATGTTTCTTATATTGTGGATTGCATCATGGGCGGCATAACCTCGGTGAAGTCCTTTGTCTAACATTCGGCCATCCTGACTTGATGGTGCCCTCGCCAATTGTGTATCACTCCTTTAATTCGTCCCTCAGTGAAGTCCTTTGTTTAACATTCGGCCATCCTGACTTGGTTGCCCTCGCCAACAGTGTATCACTCCTTTAATTTGTCCCTGTAAACAAAATTTTGCAGTACCTAACCCTTTTGTACGAGCTAAATAATTGTTCAGCTACATTTCATATTTTCATCCTTAAAGTTTTCATCATTTTATTATTCTCTTTTTTTCAAGTATCTACATCTCGATATTTTGTTTATGAATACGCTAGTGTGCTTACTTTGCTTAATTTCTTCTTTAATTTAGTACATATGATTATTGTTACGTTATTTTTCCTTTCATTTTATTTTTATTTTTTTTATGCATATGTGACCATTGTGACCACATATAGTTCGTTTTTTTTTTCATGTGCTCATGGTTACCACATGTTTTTTTTTCTTTTTGCATACGTGACCAATGTTACCACATATTTTTTTTTGCGTATGTGACCACTGTTACCACATATTATTATTATTTTTTTTTTGTTTTGCATATGTGACCACTGTTACCACATATATTTTTTTCTTTTTTCATATGTGACCACTGTTAGCACATATTATTTTTTCTCTACCACGTTTATACATTATAACAAAACATGAGGTGTACATACTGTAACGAAGTGATTTTTTCCGTCCAGGAATATCTGTTTTTGCTTTAAGTATTACCGTCACTTGGGTACACCCTGCCGACGCTTGTTAGTATTTAAGTCCTGTTTTAATTAAGTTAATATTGAGTTGTAACCAACCAGCTGGTAAACAAGCAGTTAAATAATTAATTGATTAATTTTCGATAATCCCCCGTATAATTAAAATCCGTGAATTGTTATAGATAATGATCGAGTCATCAACAAAAATCATTCGTTACTAAAGCCGGTTAAAATATTAATCCGTGTCCGTTTTAATCCGTTTCTTTTTGCAGTATAATCTAAAAATTGCAAGCAATGCATTTCCGGTTAGTATAACTTTGAGTAGATAGTATTAGTTACCTAATGCGCTCGACCTGTGTAAAGAACGTTGCGCGTACGAGTCCTGTATTTCATGTCAATCGGCCGTTTCAACGCGCATTCTGCCTACGTCATCCAAGTGCCTATGTCATTTAGGTAATAAAAAGCCTACGACACGTGGCCTCCCTCTCAGATCTCTCAGATCCATCCGATCGCTCAGCTCTTCTAGATCAATCCGACCCGAAGCAACTTCAGTAATTAAACCGTCACCGTGTTCACCGATCACCGCGACTTCCGAATAAATTTCTTGCTTTTGTTATTGTTCAGAATACACCGTTGTCCGCTATTACCAGTCCGTCAGTTAAGTATAGATGCTTAGAGTTCTTTTGTCCGGGATTATCGCTGTATTTACTACTAAATCAAATTCGAGTTAATTAATAGCCCTCGATTGTGCAACGGCTGGTTAGATCTGCTCGTCGGGCGATCTAATAGGTCTCACTGCGCAGGGGTTACCTGTAAACTTAGATTACATAACAATAGTCCTCGAGTGTGCAACGGCTGGCTAGATCTGCTCGTCAGGCGATCTAACAGGCCTCCCTGCATAGAGGTTACTTGTAACCGTAGGTTATATAATAAAAGTCATTGATAAATAGCTCTCGTTTTGTGGCAGTAGTTCGCCGTATTTTTAATAAAGAGAATATTAAGAATAAGCTCGAGTAGCTATAGCTAACCGATCGTCCGTAATCCCGAAAATATATCCTGTTGGAAACTCTTCGTACTTGCCGGTCGAAATCTTCTAGACGCGAATATAAACGTAAATTAGCCGCAATTCACCGCCGAAGTAAAATCATATCCGCGTGCCTTACAAATATTGTGCTTACCAGCTGGCCTTTATAATTAAGTAAATACTGTAAATAAATACCCGACTTCAGAGTCGCCACAATAGTATTCCGTTTGTTATAAATTGTCCGCTGTAAATATATATATTTTTGAGAGAAAAATAAAGCTGTTATTTTATCTACTTTAAATTGCCGAGTTATTATTTCTGAGTTCACATAGCCGCCGAAAATTCCTGATTAACCCGTTTGAGTAGGGGTTGAAGGTTGAAGTCCTTTAGACAGACCTCCAGCTTATGACCCACTGGCATTATTTTTTGTCTTCAACTGTTAGCTACCCCGGATTGCTTTCCCACATAGGAAAGCCAAACAGTGCTGTTCTTTGCACTTAAAAGTTAAAGTTCTGGCGCCCGAGATTTAAAAGAGAAAAGAATTACGTAAGTATACGTTGAAAGTAAGCGCCGTTACAATACATAGAATATTTATAATGATATTTGTAATATTAACAATGCGTAATATATTTGAATATACCTACATGTCTATATACACATTTTTTTTTATAACAGGATGATAATTTGAAATATCAGTTTTCTTGAAGGAGATTCAAGTTATCCCTCTAACAAATCGATCATTTCATCGGTGCTATCTACTGAACTATTACTGCACTGGTGCACTGAACTTCAATAGCAACAATTTCGTAACGATCATTACCTAACACCCTTTGTACCTTATATGGACCACCAAATTTATAATATATAACTTTCTCACTCATTTCTTCCTCACTTTTATCACAGCCTGACCATAATACTAATTCACCAATTTTGTATGTCTTAGATGTTTTACGCTTTGCATCAATAACCTTTCTTTCATTTTCCTCTCTTGCCTGTTCATGTTCACTTTTGCCTTGCCCGTATATCTTCCGGTACTCAAATTTTCCTTTCCCAATTCTGCATGACTATTTTTGTTATATTCAACATTAGTAGGTGTGGCGTAAAACCTGTACAGTTATTTAATGTATTATTCATATCCCAGATAACATTTGGAAGAGATTTTTGCTATTCGTTTTCGTTGTTTATAGAGTTAAGCCCGTTTAAAATCGTCCTATTATACCGTTCCACCTGCCTCTTTGATCTAGGGGGTGCCACTGAATTTAAGATGTGCTTAACATGATAATTTTTACAAAAGATTTAAATTGTTTACTAGTAATTGCTGTTCCCTATCTGAGATTATTCTCTTAAACATATACTAAACAGATCAGTCAAATGGTCAACTGTCTCTTGGGCTCCTATCATCATGCTCTTGCAAATACAAATTTCGAAAATAAGTCCACAACAACAACTAGGATATAAGAAGTTCCTTTATGACTTTTGCAGTAGGGGCTCAAGTGACCAATATGCCACGTATGTAAGGACTATACAGGCTTATCAATCGGAAATAGATACCTATTTCTTTTCCTACAGCTACCATGCTTCTAATATAGGCAATCTAAAGGAGATGTTACATATTGCATTTTTTTTTTCATTTTTTTTGTGTGTCTGTTGTTTTCGTCTTATAGTATACATTATTTTATATACAAATTACACACTTTTACATATGTTTTTTTTTATACTAAATTTAAGATAGTATTTTCTTCTCGACTTGCTGCAAATGTACGAAACTGTATACATATATAATATAGTTAAATAAACATTATCTATCTATCATGTTTACGATTCAAAACCTTCCTAAAAAGTGTATCGTCCTTTATTACATAGGTATGTGTTTAAAATATCACGGTCATTGCCTTACCTTAAGCTTGTCTTTTATTAATCCAAGTTCTTCATCGTGCATTTGTAAAGTTAATATCCCAAGACCAAGGTACATTTTTACGCAATAACACAGCAACTGAAGAACGATCTTCGCATCATCCTTTATGTATTTACGGAAATATGAACTCAAATATGAACTCAAACCTAAATATTGTCGTGGCTCATACCCCAGAAAACTTATTTCATTTTCCAAAAGGAAAATTTATCAATATTAAATTTCAAATTGGCATAAGCTAACAATTTAAGCACCTGCTGCAGAACTATTAAGCCCTCCTCCTCGGTATCTGAAGGTATCAGAATGTTATCCAGATAGAGGCGATAACCCAGTCAAATCTTATATTACCAAATACCTTGTTTATCATTCGTTGAAAGGTTGCAGGAGCATTATAGCCAATTCGAAGGGAATTCTTAAAAATTCATACTGACCGTCGGGGGTAGCAAAAGCGGTTTTATGAACAGACTCTGGCGCAACAAGGACCTGATAATAACCCTGAGCCATATGGAGATTAGCAAAATATTTCTTGCAATCTATTCACAAGGTCCTCGATATTGTTGAAAGACTATTTATTTTTAATGGTTGTAGAATTCAGTTTTCTATACTCCACACAATGGTGAAAATCCTCACTTTTATTTTTTTTTCTCAAAACCACCGGACTTGAGAAATCTAAGAAGATTCTCTAATTATACCACCGTTAAGCAAGTCATCAATTTTTTTCCCTAACAATGTTCCTCTCAAACTCGGACAGTCTATAGGGCTGGTGAGTGATGGGTTTTTGTGAAGAAATATTAATATCTAACTCAACTGTCTTATTATCTACTAACTCTAACGTATCACATGCAAAGCAATTGCTAAATTTGCGTAATAAATTAGATAGTTTACTATGGTCAGCATTATCTAAATTTCCGTTCTTAATCTGCTCGACTTCTAAGGAGAGTAGGATCGCTGACTTACTCTTATTCTTATTTCACTCGGAATCAATAACTTAAATCCCTTTGGTAATACAAAATCGCAATCTAAACAAATTGGTCTTGGCCCCAAATTTATAACTTGCAAAGTTTGTACTGGCCCACTAATTAAGACACTATGAATTGCAAACGGGTGATTGTGATGGTGATTGGTACAAAATTATTTCTTCAATACTGTCAAAATTGACAAGCACTCGCTTCACGCCACAACCTGGTATGTGAACATGATCCCTTAATGGGTATTTTAGATAAATCATTTTGCAACTAAAGGGTGTCTCAACAAGAGCGCCGGATTTGAATTTGCTACCATTTGGTTTGTGCGATTAGTTGCGTGTTCATTTGTTGACAGTTGTCATGTACAAACCACGCGATTAGTGCTGACGGAGTGAATGGACTCTGATTGGACCGTATTTCTTCCAAAATGCAGCTGGAAATGCGCTAACTGTTAATGGTGTGCGGTATCGCGAAATGTTAACCGAGTTTTTGTGGCCCGAATTGGATCGAATTGATGTGGATGATATGTCTTTCCAACAAGACGGTGCGACCTGCCTCCAAACAATGGAGTTACTGCGGGCCAGGTTTCCACACCGTGTCATTTCTCGGTTTGGCGATCAACATTGGCTACCAAGGTCTTGTGATTTAACACCGATGGACTACTTTTCTTTGGGGTTATCTGAAGGACAAGGTGTATGAGAATAGGCCACAAACAATTGAACGCCTTAAAGAAGAGATACAGCGGGTTGTTGCGGAAATAACGCCACAGGTATGCGAAAAAGTTTTCCAGAATTTTATGAAGAGAATGACCGTGTACCAGAGGTCTCGTGGTGGTCATTTGCCGGATGTCGTGTTTTATGTTTAATCGCAACTATTCCCCTTCACGTTGAAATATAAATATTCGCTTAATTTTAAAAAAAAAGTGTTTTTTTTTTAATATTAAATCCGGCGCTCCTATTGAGACACCCTTTACAATGCGGTCAAATCTGACATTTCTTTAACACTTGTACAAGAGACAACAAATGTACTTTTTCCCCTTCCACCGTAAGTTTAACATTTCTAGCATTAATTATTGGTTGACCAATAATTACATCATAATTATTCATATTTTTTGACACAAATACTACTGGCGTAAAAACGGAAATGTCTTCGATCGTTATTTCTAATTCACACATATCGTCCGGTAAAATAAGAGAGTTTCCAAAACCCTTTACATAATATCAGATTCGATTAAAGCGGTTTCTAATTTTCTAGTTACGGAACTGTGCGCTACATTAATTTGACTACCCGTATCTACATATATACACCCATTGAAGCTTTTATCATTAATGATAACTACAGTATTATAAATAGAATTTCACACTTGCCCTTGTAATTTTCTGACGTCCTTGATCTTCCCCTTGTCCTTGAACCAGCATTTCTCCATAGAATGTTCTGTTTTTGCAAATGGCACAGAGATTGGAAGTGGTTGGTCTTCTCCAGCAGCTTTTATCCAAGTGTCCACTTTTCCCACATATACAGTACAGTGTACTTTTGGTTTCGTCCAACAGTCCTTTTCTAGGTGTCCTCTTTTGCCACATGCGAAACAACTTATCGAGGCTGCTGATGATTGGTTTTTCATTGTCTCAGCTCGTCCATGATTTTTTTTAAAATGTACAGTGCATCGATTTATGCCCCAATTTTTTTTCAAGAGTGGCCCCTTAGGCCGTGTGGAGTATCCAAGGAATTTGCTTCACTTTCCCGTTTGAAGTAGTGTTGTTGAGCTTGGTTAGTTCTATCAACTTTGCTTAAGAACTCATAAAATATAGTTCAGCCGGGGTTTGGTAATCGCCAGCATTAGCATTTCTATGCATTTCAATATATTTTTTTAAACAAGAATAGGGTATCATCGATTGTGTTCGTAGCTTATGTCTGCTCAACATGTGCTTTAATAGGTCAGCATAATTGGTGTGACTCGGAAAAGCACGTGTTATGCCTCTGTCCAATCCTGCCAAGATAATTTATAGTTGGACAGCCCATTATACTATTGTAGCATCATTCCGGTTATTTATTTCGCTAATCTACTCTATTTTGTAGAACCAGTTGATAGAACTTTCGGGATTAAATAAAGGCACAAGTTCAGCTTTTCCAACTTTTTTTGAGCACTGGAGTTTTGCACTAAATTACTATATTGTCTAATTATTTCACTGACCTTTTCGGCCACTAATTTGTCCACATCTTGCCTTGTAATGCCCTTTTGGCAACGTCTTTTTGTCGGCAGTCTAACGTACTCTCCGGTTTCGTTGTCACTTAAGTCTTAAGTCACTCATTATTATTAAGTAAATAAACTTACAACAAATTAACTTATCTATCGACTTATCAAAACTTTATTTAAATTATGCCACAATAATTTTAACAACCAAAATACGTGAAAGTTCAATCCCGACTTCTGAAATATTATATTTAGGTGTTTAATGAAACGCCGATCATGGGTAACTAACATTTTATTTTAATATTCTACAACTTCAGCATAAAGATAAGACATAAAAACATAGACAAAACTAAAAATGTTTCTTATATTGTGGATTGCATCATGGGCGGCATAACCTCGGTGAAGTCCTTTGTCTAACAATTTATTGTATTTATACATACTTAATGTAGGTAAACTAAATATTATATAAAACTAGTACACAAGTTGCAGTTCTGCACAACCAAACAGTCCGTAATAAAACGGGAAAATAAATAACACATAACACAGAATGTAAATAACACATCACGGTCGCCACAACCTCTCCCCACACGCCGCATTTTCCTCGCCCTAATGCTGCTCATTGAGGCAACCTGTACAAAGTCTACAGGGTGATTCATAAGTAATGGTACACAGACCAGTAGCAGATTCCGAACGTAAAAATATTGCGATTTGGCCAAACTTACCTTAGTCCAAAAGTTAATAATAACCAATTGATACAGGATGTCAAAGTTAAAATTTATTTTTTAATTTTCTTTTGTAATTTAATGAATTTTCATATTTTTCTTGTGAAAATTTATGAGTGGTGGTTATTTGGTGTGATAAATCATAATACACCTTCAATTTTGGTATAACTCCTAGAGGGCGCTACGTATGCTGCGTTTAATGTGTAAATATGACCGTGACTTTTTTACCCGCACTCATACGGGAGATTTCACTTGTTAATTTCATTTTTCAATCATTTCCTAATAAAAAATGTATACTTGTTTCAAGTCTCTAAATACAACAGTTTTTGAGAAAAGTGCAAATCAAAAATTCTATGCGTATTCATTATGCACTGTGATAAATTATTTTTAAAAGTAGGCGTTGAGATACAGCATTTTCAGAGTAAGTAAAGATAAATATTTATCAATTATGCATAAAAACAAAAAGTACCTGTCAAACAATCAATCTTTTAAACAATATAATTAATTGTTGCAGAAGTGTTGTGTTTTTTATTTCTTTCTAATTTTTTTTTATACCTAAAAACTGATCGCCACATATTTTTTTAGAATTCTGAAATGAGAGAAGTGATCAAGTTGAATATTTACTGAAGTAGTCTTCGTTATATGTTGTTGTTATTAATTGTAATGCATTGTTTACCATTTGGAATAAAATTATTTATGCCTACTAGTCAAAATTGTTTTGTTGTAATGTCTCAAATTTTGAAAAGTTGTTTTTAACGCCAATAACCACTTAAACGGGATTAACTGCATAACAGAAAACAACATTTTCAACGAAAAATTGTCGAATTTTGTCGCCAAAATAATAAAAATTATTTTTCAAATCTCATAGTGAATTTGCATGGAGTTTTTTATTTGCACTTTTCTCAAAAATTGTTGTATTTAGAGACTTGAAACAAGTATACCTTTTTTATTAAGAAATGATAGAAGAATATAATTTTTAAGCGAAATCTGCCGGATGGGTGCGGGTAAAAAGTTACGACCTTTTTTACACATTAAACGCAGCGTACGTAGTGCCCTCTAGGAGTTATACCAAAATTGAGGGTGTATTATGATTCCTCACCCCAAATAACCCCCACTCATAGATTTTCACAAGAAAAATACAAAAATTCATTAAATTGCAAGAGAAAATTAAAAAATAAGTTTTGACTTTGACACCCTGTATCTTGGTTACTATTAACTTTTGGACCAAGGTAAGTTTGGCTAAATCGCAATATTTTTACATTCTTAAATCTGCTGTTGGTCTGTGTACCATTACTTATGAATCACCCTGTATAAGCCTTGGTCGTTAGTGTCAGTTACTTTTATCTCTGCCTTTATGTTCTGTGGTGTCAGTACTGTCAGTGTCGCTGACGCAAACTTTATAACCTCTTATCTTGGTGTCAATAATACAATAAAAATCAATTAAACCTATTTAAAAAAATATAGAATAAAAAAGAAAGCACAGCAAGTAGGTATTTAAGCAATATTTTGTTACAATTTACATATCTCCATATTTAAGAAACGATAATCAAACTAACATACACATTATAGCTTTACCTCTTTTATTTTAATTTGGAATCCTTTGAGAAACTAAACATTTTACATCCAGTTTTATTGATATGATCACACTCCCGCAAAGCACAAACCCACATTTGAAATTAAGCACAAAAACGAATTTATTAGAAAAAATTGTGGAATAGATTTGAAACTGAGAGAAAACTTAAGTTAAACGTGACGTTCATTGTCAAAATGAACGAACATGAATTAAGTGTTTGAAGTTGGCTGAATTTTTGCATTCTTTATTCCTATTGGAGGAAGCTTTCGCCGCTTTACATATTAATTTATAAAACAAATGAAGTTTTTATAAATCATACGTGAATACATATATTTTAACATATTTCTTAAATGTGAAATAGGTATTGGAAGTCCTTAAATAGTCTTTCAACATACAGAAATACTATCAAATTCCCGACAATGTTTTAGTACTATATATTATAGTCCTTATGGACAACGCAATACGGGTCAGATTCACGAGAGGCTAAATCGCCCAGTCCGTACCAACGTTGCCAAGTGTACAAAACTTGTTTTCATGATAGTGCCGCAAGATTGCGCGGGTGGGAGCAGTATCCTTTTATGTTAAAGAAACATTAGTTTATCACTAAATATATCATAAAAACACTCGCAATAGACCTCATGCCTGATGCATTTAATAAAAAAAAATTCCTTTAATCTAATAAAAAAAAATTCCTTTATCAGGGGAATAACACACATATCTAACCTGCCTCCGGCTTCTAACTCGCAATAGACCTCTTAAAAAAAAAATTCCTTTATTCTAATAAAAAAAATTCCTTTATCAGGGGAATAACACACATATCTAACCTGCCTCCGGCTTCTAACTCGCAATAGACCTCTTAAAAAAAAATTCCTTTAATCTAATTAAAAAAAATTCCTTTATCAGGGGAATAACACACATATCTAACCTGCCTCCGGATTTTAACTCTCAATTAATAGATCTCATGTCATGCCTGATGCATTTAATAAGAAAAAAAACAAGAACATATGGGATTTGAACCCGGAACCTTCTGCTTGCCAGCCGAGCTCGTTTCCGCTAGGCCATCACATCACCAAACTGCGTGTAAAGAAAGAATAAGTTCAATTAGGTTTCGGGTAACACGTTCTGTACACTTGGCAACGTTGGTACGGACTGGGCGATTTAGCCTATAATGTCAGATTCCCGTATTATAGTTTCGGCCGTAAACTTGTATGCCAGTAGAAGTGGGGGTCGTGACGTCACAACTAATGGAGTCTATAAGGCTCAGATTCCAGCATTACGATTTCAACAATAAAGTACGTGAAAATCACGTACCGCGAGATGGCGCTGAAAATTTAGTGTGTGTATGAACCAAGTGGTGAACAACAAACCTTTGACAGTGTTTTGGCATTTACGATAAATTTAGAGGTTAATTCCATTTACAATCTTTTTTTATTAAAGTATCGTGTCAAAGGTTTTATTAATTGATTGCATTGCTATATTGTTTATCCACGACTATTGTATAATGTACCCATTATACATCTGTTTGCTCGACCTTAATAATACCCATTAATCACGGCAGTGATTAATGAGTCATTAATCACTACTGTCAGTGATTTTATCCACGACTATTGTATAATGTACCCATTATACGTCTACCCATTAATCACGGCAGTGATTAATGAGTCATTAATCACTACTGTCAGATGCTTCCTTGATTTAGCTATAATATTATATTGTTCTGCTACAAACAACAAAAATATTTAGTAGTCGTGGATAAAGTATAGTATTCTACTCCCGTATAATGGCTATTATCCACTCGGTGATTTAGGCCACTCGCCTGCGGCTCGTGGCCGTAAACTTCACCTCGTGATTAATACCCATCATTATACGGTCGTTGAATAACATACTATTATAAACTAGTTAAATATAATAACAACACTTTAAACGCACTTTTAATTTAAAAAATCACAAGATAAATTTAAGAAACCCGCGAACTGACAGTGACAGTAGTGACAGCGGTTTGTTGTTCACTATGAATGGCTCTTCAAATTGAGATTACGCCTAAAAATATAGATGTCGCCCACTCCGTGATTTTCGCGAATCTACTTAATAAAAAAAAATTGTTGAAATCCAGACATCCACCTGTAGAAGTTACAGCGATAAAATTTCGTTCCTAGATATCTGTCTCAGGGGCCCACAAACTGCGTTTTTGATCGACGATTTTGTTCGACGAACAAATCTCTTCGAACATAACCGGCAACGTACAGTTGCACACACACCTCAGTTTTGTTCTAGCAGCCTCAACGTAGACAATACTGAGTTTTTAATATGAAGACCATACATGTGTATGCAGCGGCGGTGGCATTAGCCATAAAATCAAAAAATAAAAAGAAACGAAAGAAAAATTTTCCACAAATACGGAAGACTGCGGATATACGTCTATAAATTCTAATAAAAACTTTCTGCTAATCTGGCGCATATCAGTCATATTGTACAACTTAACAATTATTACCTCCTTGCTCTCTCCGTAAATGGGCACTACAAACTACAAAGAATACACTGTTGCAATTGTAGCTATGCTACTGCAAAAACCGTCGTTTTTTAAAAATGTATGCGCCACACACTGCAGACTTGTGAGTTTATCGAACAACACCGACGAATAAAATCAGGCTGAACTTGATTCTGTTCATCGGTTTTGTACGCCAGCGAATAAAGGGGCCCACAAACTGCGTTTTTGATCGACGGTATTGTTCGACGAACAAATCTCTTCGAACAAAACCGGCAACGTAGAGTTGCACACACACCTCAGTTTTGTTCTAGCAGCCTCGACGTAGACAATACTGAGTTTTTAAATATGAAGACCATATATGTGTGTGCAGTGGCGGGGGCATTAGCCATAAAATCCAAAAATAAAAAAAACGGAGGAGGTGGGTGAAAGACTGGCTTTTGAAGAGAAGTCAGTTTTCTCATGTTAATTTATTAACAGAACTGAAATTAGAACCCGGAGATTGGTTTAATTATTTGAGAATGGATTACGATACTTATTGTACTCTTTTAAAGCTAGTTAGTCCATTGATCAGCAAACAAAACACGCAGTTAAGAGAAGCCATTTCACCTCACGAGCGACTTACAGGACTTTACGATTCCTTGCTACGGGCGGAAGTTACGAGGATAGATTCCTCTATCGTCATCCTCTACATTGGATGCACTTGGCCGCGCAACTTCTTGGTCACTCAAAAATGACAGATCATAAAAATACCACAAATTAGGCGTATAAACGTCGGCACTTCCACTCCCGCTTCTTTATGATTGATTAACTTTTTTCAGTTCTCTTCTGTAACCAGCCCTTAATGAATCAATCTTTTTTTGTCTTTTGTTGCATCTGCATCCACTTCTTTTAATTTTGCTAATAGCTGTTCATATGCTTTGTCTTTCTTTATGCGATCACTATTATATTCGCCAGACTTAATTTTCCACAAACACGGAAGACTGCGATATACGTCTATAAATTCTAATAAAAACTTTCTGCTAATCTGGCGCTGGCGCATATCAGTCATATTGTACAACTTAACAATACCTCCGTAAATGGGCACTACAAACTACAAAGAATATACTGTTGCAGTTGTAGCTACGCTACTGCAAAAACCGTCGTTTTTTAAAAATGTATACGCCACACACTGTAGACTTGCGTGTTTATCGAACAACACCGACGAATAAAATCAGATTGAACTTGATTCATTTCATCGGTTTTGTACGCCAGTGAATAATACCATACACTTCGGTTTTGAGTCGTTTTTGTTCGAAGATAAGTGTTCGTCGAACAAAATCGTCGATCAAAAACGCAGTTTGTGGGCCAGTCGATTACCTTTTTTGTACGCATTAAGGCCGCAGTCAGACTGATTCACTGCTAACCACCCACAACCACCGACCACAATTCCAACATAGAGTAAACTATGGGTTAGGTCATACTGCAACCACCAGCTACCGATCAACCGCAAACACTTGCTATGAACATGTTTATATTTCCAGCATGTTGGAAATTTTTGGTGGTTAGTTGAAGCAGTCATGCGCACGTAGAGTCGCTATCCGATGAACTGCTTGAATGTATTAATACAGTAGACATTAGAACTAGATATCTATTATTTTTGTTAATACTAATTTAACTTGTCTACAGCAAAGTTTTAAGGTTAAGTTAAGAAACTTGCCGCAATATTTGCTGGTGCTACTAGTAGTCTATGTAGCTGCAGTGTGACCGCATGCATGTTTTTTGTTGGTTGGTTGATAGAATTCGATGACAACCTGTGGTGATTGGTGGCTTCAGTCTGACTCCGGCCATTTATTATATACAGGGTGTTTCATTTTTAAACCGCGTCCTTTTAGGAGGTGATAGAGAATCGCAAAATAAGTGGACTTTCCTCAGAAAATATTTATCAGAAATGCATAATAACGGAGGTAGAAGTCTTCAAAGTTGAAGTTTTAAAATCGAATTATGGTAATAACTTTAAGGCCGCTTAAGTGATGTTGTCCAAATTTGGTACACATAGTTCTGAGATAGATACCTATTATTTATTAGAAATAACTTTTTCCAAAACTGTCCAGTGGCGTAGATATTGGGTGGTTGCCCCCATTTTCCTGCCCTATTTTCTACGCCTCTGGACATTTTCCACATATTATGATAATATTTCTAGATTCTACGTTTCAATTTGATAAAAAAATCACTCTTGCAAAATATTGATATTAGGTATCGTTTCCGAGCTATTTGTAGGTTTAAAATTTTACTGTGTGTGCAAACTAATAATTTTTATTGTTGAAATTCTATTATGTTGAAAACAAACACAAAATAGTTAGTTTAAAATTAATTTAATGTCTCATTATTATTATTATTTAAGAAAATAATAACAAACATTTCAAAGATAACAAAAATTTTCTGATAAATTACATGACATATTAATACATACATTACATACATCATAAAGATACACTTAGAATTACGAAGAATGATTGAAAACTAAATAAGCTAATTGAAACTGTTTTCGAAATGTCTGCCCTCTACTGCAATGCACTTTCGACAACGCTTAATTAATGCATTTATCGCGGCCGCGGTTTGATACGGTTGTTGTTTCAACTCGTCACACGACTGGATGATTCTCTGTTGTAATTCATCTAATGTGTCAACAGGAGCTTCGTACACCTTGCCTTTTAGATGACCCCAGAACCAAAAATCTAATGGATTGAGGTCCGGAGAGCGGGCGGGCCAAGTCACTGGACCTAACCCAGGAACTAAATCCTCATTTTGTTGCCTCCTATACCTCCCAATCCAGCGGTAGGGATAATTGGTATCTAGCCATTCCATTACTTGGCGACTTGAGTGTGCAGGAGCACCGTCCATCTGTATTCAACTTCCCGTGCGATTATTCTGAGGGTCTGCCAGAAGTTCACCCAAATTTTCTTCCAGGAAGTTTAGAAATAACATAGCATTCAAACGCGGAAGCAGAAAGTGTGGCCCGCAGATGTTATTGCCGATTAGTCCTACCCACACATTACAACTGAACTCATTCTGAAATGACTACGGTCTGATCTCATGGGGATTTTCATCCGCCCACACATGTAAATTGTGGTAATTTACAACGCCGGCTCTGCTGAATCCAGCTTCATTGGTCCAGAGAACTTTCGACAGAAATTCGGGATTCAATTCATTATTACAGATTGCAGACACAGTAATTTTTAACCTACAATAGCTCGAAAACGATAACTAATATCAAAATTTTGCAAGAGTAATTTTTTTTCAAATTTGAACCTAGAATCTAAAAATATTATCATCTGTGGAAAATGTCCAGAGGCGTAGAAAATAGGGCGAGAAAATGGGGGCAACCACCCAATATCTACGTCACTGGACAGTTTTGGAAAAAGTTATTTCTAATAAATAATAGGTATCTATCTCAGAACTATGTGTACCAAATTTGGACAACATCACTCAAGCGGCCCTAAAGTTATTACCATAATTCGATATTCATACTTCAACTTTGAAGACTTCTAACTCCGTTATTATGTCTTTCTGATAAATATTTTCTGAGGAAAGTCCACTTATTTTGGGATTGTCTATCACCTCCTAAAAGGACGCGGTTTAAAAATGAAACACCCTGTATATACATATTGCCCAATCCCATAGGTTTATTGGCAATCACTTTTAAGGTTAAATTGTTCCTCCCTAGATGGCTCTATTCAGTGTTATTCTGTAAGCCATTGGAAAGTATTCAATATTGGATATTTCCCATGGTTGAGATAAAACATGGTTAGTTTTATCTCGGCTCGATTTTCGTACTGTACTGCGCAAGTAGAAAAACTTGTTGAGTGCCACTAAATAGGTATATGTTTTCTGCAAAGTTGGAACTGTCAACTGTCAAATAACAAATTGTCAAATCTGCAAGAATGTTAAGTTTTGGTTATTTGAATTTATTAATTTAGTCTGGTGGTATCAGTTTTAATTGAAAAATGCACAAAGGTCATGGAGGACTCCTTTAACCACGGCGAGAAATTGAAAAGGATCAAATCTTTGACAATGTAGCAAAAGATGCTTGCCACTCTTGCCAGCTATGCTATTCATTCTCTCATTTGGGCAAGAACTTACTTACATTTATCTTTGTCTACGAGAAATCAACAGAAAAATACAAGATAACTCTAGAAAAACAAACAAGATCACAAAATTTATAGGATTCAAAAAATAGTTATACCTATTATGCTTTATATTATGTAGTTATTATTATGTTGTCCCATGTCCTTTTTAATAGTAAGTAGATTTCAACTTTGTTGAATATCCCTTCATTACTTTAAATTATATATTCTTTTAGTGAATATTATGAACAATTATGTAAATAACATTATCTAACATTCATAATATTCAATGAAACTATTTATTATTATTAATTATAATTATATTAAATTATTTTCAATTACTAAAGTCCACAACTGTGAAGTTACAACTTTTATTTATTAAAAATCATGATTAATTTCAAAGCTAATTTCATATTATGTCAAACACGTTCTAATTAAAAATGCAGGTAAACACCACGATAATAAGCACGGGCCATATATAAATAGGTAGATTTTCAATTTGTGGTACTTGATTTCAAGATTAGAAGAAACGGCAAAATCTGTCAAATTATTCTACTTTATATTTAAAATTCGCGCCAAGATTTCTACTTGATGACGTAGTCCTAGCGGTAGTCAAAATGTGCGCCGTGACATACCATCTTATCAGTGTTAATCAGTGTTATTCTGTAAGCCATTGAAAAGTATTCAATATTGGATATTTCCCAATAATTGGAAAGATTCCAATGACCTTGTCATTTTCGTATTCTGTAACCACAATGAATTCAATTTATTGAATCAATATATCTTAACAACCGATTTTTGCTCTTGTTAAATAAGTTTCCAATAGAACATAACCTCAAACGTTTATTTTGAATAACTGATTTGTGCAACGATAGAAGGCGTTTGTAATTCATAATGAATAGAAAATTTATTTTCATTATAAATGCAGTCAAAAATATAATTAATTGAAGTGTGAGTATTCAAAACAATGTGATAAATTAAAAATAAAATATTTCTAAATTAATCAAACAAAAGCTCAATTTATAAACTTATCCGCTGCCGCTGCCGCCGAAGTTGACGTTGGCAGTTCACAGTTTAGAATTTGGTGCAATTTATAAACTTTGCTGTCGGCTGCGGCGGAATGGTTGGCACATGCACTGATATTTGACATTTCCATTGTTATTGTTTGTATTGTTTTGTGTATTTTCTAAATAAAAAATGGATAGACAAATTACTTTTGGGTGCATTTGGGGTTATATTAATGTAAGCCACGCCACGACACTGGACACGTGTACTAAATTCTAGAATCTCATTGGCTATCCGCTGGGAAATCCGGTGCCGTTGCCGTTCGAGATAAAAGATGGTTATCTACCGAACTGCGGCGGCAGCGGCAGCGGCAGCGGCAGCGGTATATAAATGAATACATTGATTTCCTATTCTTTATTAATCCAACGGCAACGTCAACTTCGGCGGCAGCGGCAGCGGATAAGTTTATAAATTGAGCTTAAAAACTTCAAATGCACAATAATTTTAATTGTCGCTCCAAATTATTTTTAATTCATCTGGGCCAACCAAAGACGTGAATTTGCCCGTTCGTAGAAGAGAATACTGTTTTAAATAACGAACATATATTGCAAATTGCTGTGGACTTGTTCTTTTAGCAGGGGCCATATCACCAAATTTTCGCGATCACAAATCACAATTCGAAATACACCGCAGAATGACGCAAAAACCACAAAAGTGAGGTTAATCTTCTTCTTCTTTCAAATTTATTACGCACTATTTGTCAATAATTGTACTAACCGTTTTAAATTTAGTGACTAACATTGGATGTTCCCAATATGGTTTACAGAATTGCAAAATTTCTCAATATTGGAAACACCCTTGGAAATGTGATTGAAACATAAATTGGAATCTATTCAATATTGGGAACTTTTCAATGGCTTACAGAATAACACTGATTCTGTAAGCCATTGAAAAGTATTCAATATTGGATATTTCCCAATAATTGGAAAGATTCCAATGACCTTGTCATTTTCGTATTCTGTAACCACAATGAATTCAATTTATTGAATCAATCTTGAAAATCTTAACAACCGATTTTTGCTCTTGTTATAAGTTTCCAATAGAACATAACCTCAAACGTTTATTTTGAATAACTGATTTGTGCAACGATAGATGGCTTTTGTAATTCATAATGATTAGACAATTTAGGCATTTACGATAATTGGAGCGCTACATACCGCAATGTATCAGAGCGTTCGATAATAAGAACATATCTACCGAACCGCGTTCGGTAAATGTATCGAATGTATTCGCTACATCTACCCGATCCAAAATTTATGGATCGACTACATCGGTTGGTAAATGCAGTATAACCTTAAAATATGATTAAAAAAACTTAATTTTTGACATTTTGTGAGTATTTTAGACAAATGAAACCCATCACTGACGAAAATAATGAAGTAATTTTAGATGAGGACGGAAACATTTATGTATATGTATAATGAACTAAGTATACCTAAATATGCAATACATATAAATGTTTTTTTACTTTCCATTTTGACATGGCGAGCAGTAAGGACTTATGAATAAGCATAAAATAAAAAAGTAATTCAATTTTCAATTATTTATTAATTAGTCAAGTGATTTAGGTTACATTTGAAATTTTGCGTTCGGTAATTCTTAGCTCGGTAGATGTATTGACATAAAACAGCTGATTACCGCAATGTACCAGGATACATTACCCGCTCCAATTATCGTAAATGCCTTTTATTTTCATTATATATGCAGTCGAAAATATAATTGAAGTGTGAGTATTCAAAACAATGTGATAAATTAAAAATAAAATATTTCTAAATTAATCAAACAATAAATATTTCAAATGCACGATAATTGTAATTGTCGCCCAAAATTAATTTTAATTCATCTGGGCCAACCAAAGACGTGAATTTGTCCGTTCGTAGAAGAGGATACTGTTTTAAATAACGAACATATTTGGCAAATTGCTGTGGACTTGTTCTTTTAGCAGGGGCCATATCAAAAAATTTTCGCGACCACAAATCACAATTCAAAATACACCGCAGAATGGCGCAAAAACAACAAAAGTGAAGTTAATCTTGTTCTTCTTTCAAATTTATTACGCACTATTTGTCAATAATTGTACTAACCGTTCTAAATTTAGTGACTAAGATTGAATGTTCCCAATATGGTTTACAGAATTGCAAAATTTCTCAATATTGGAAACACCCTTGGAAATGTGATTGAAACATAAATTGGAATCTATTCAATATTGGGAACTTTTCAATGGTTTACAGAATAACACTGCTTATCTCTATCTCTACCATGGATATTTCCCAATAATTGGAAAGATTCCAATGACTTTGTCATTTTCGTATTCTGTAACCACAATGAATTCAATTTATTGAATCAATATCCTGAAAATCTTAACAACCGATTTTTGCTCTTGTTATTAAGTTTCCAATAGAACATAACCTCAAACGATTATTTTGAATAACTGATTTGTGTAACGAAAGAAGGCGTTTGTAATTCATAATGAATAGACAATTTATTTTCATTATAAATATGCAGTCGAAAATATAATTGAAGTGTGACTACCTATTCAAAACAATGTGATAAATTAAAAATAAAATATTTCTAAATTAATCAAACAATAAATACCTACTTCAAATGCATGATAATTGTAATTATTGTCGCCCCAAATTATTTTTAATTCATCTGAGCCAACCAAAGACGAGAATTTGCCCGTTCGTAGAAGAGGATACTGTTTTAAATAACGAACATATATGGCAAATTGCTGTGGACTTGTTCTTTTAGCAGGGGCCCATATCACCAAATTTTCGCGACCACAGATCACAATTCAAAATACACCGCAGAATGGCGCAAAAACAACAAAAGTGAAGTTAATCTTGTTCTTCTTTCAAATTTATTACGCACTATTTGTCAATAATTGTACTAACCGTTCTAAATTTAGTGACTAAGATTGAATGTTCCCAATATGGTTTACAGAATTGCAAAATTTCTCAATATTGGAAACACCCTTGGAAATGTGATTGAAACATAAATTGGAATCTATTCAATATTGGGAACTTTTCAATGGCTTACAGAATAACACTGATTGTCTTTATTTGAAAATAAATAGCATTTGACCTTGAGACTATATTATCCTGATATGTTTCATTTCTAGGTTCTCGCGTGTTACAATGCGGGAATTTCGAAATGTTTTGATTTTGCTAACTTACAGGCTTTGACTAAACACTTAAAGTTATGTTATAGTTTACGTATCTATGTATTTAATATAGGTAATAAAACAAATTGATTTGTAGGGTATTTATATATACGATATATATTTAAATTTAATAATAAAATTATTGGTTACAATAAATTATGCAATAAATAAATATGAAATAAAATTTTATAGTGGAGTAACCTAAGAAGAGAATAAAAGAGAGAATTTGTGGGGTCAATAATTAAAAGATAAAATAATTTTTACCTTATACCCCAAAAATAGAAACGACGAAGGGTGTCCATATAGCTTCCTTTATACGGCATCGTAGCCAGGGGGATTATAGATTAAATTCAGCGTGACACTTTTCATGTTTTAGTACATTTTTTCATACAAAAGGCACAGGATTCACAGGAATACTACAACGTAAAATTCCAGATTTTTCAGGGTTGAGCAAAAACCCATCCTTAGAAAAAGACGACCCACCGGGGTCCGGGGCTCCTCTTTGGTGGGTTTTCCTGAGCAACTAAAATACAAATTTCTCGCCTAATTCTTAAAACCGCTCTGGAACCAATCTAAAATCGTTAAGAGTGGTAGTTTTATTCACAGGTGCAAACTGCACTGTTCCCGAATCAATCTAGAATTGACAATCGGTTGGAACGGTTTTAGGACTGTTTTGAACAAATATGTTTAGATATAATAATATATTTGGTTTTGAACCGTCTTGTTTGTTTTTAGTTTAACCTCACTTTTTCTTTGGTCTAACATCAGACATTTTATAACCGGTCTAACCCTCGTGTTTTGTGCCTCTAACAACACAGTGAAAAACATTTACCTAATAGTTATTTAATACCTAAATAATGATTCTATAAAATATGCCGATATAAAATAATAAAGATATATCAGTTAAAAATGTTTCTTAATTTGAAACTAATCAAAATTTAATTTATAAAAATATGTACTTTAGCCCATCTGATGGTTCGCATCTACAGATTAACAAATAAACAATATGCGAGAGACAGCCAGTTTTTAACATTTATTAATTTATTATAATCACATCTGTCTAATTTTAGTTTTACAATTTTGTAATTTATTAGGAAAAGATTTCAATGAGAATAATATCTTTCTTTTGTTCTCACTTTTCTAATTTCTGCTTCTTTTTTTAATTTCTGAAAAATCACCGAATTTGATTATTTAGCTATTGCATTGAACTATTATAGTTCATTGAGCTATTAGGTACCTTTACACTTACGCTCAATCGTGAGCGACTGGAGCGCCCCGTTCCAATCGCGCGTATTTTCGCTCAACCCTGAGTGTCGCGTTCTAAAACTTTGTTGTTAAAAATTGACACACTCCAGTCGCACGGTATTGCCTGCGCGGTGAAATGTGACATGATAACACGGCTAATGTAAATTGAAAAGTGTCAAGTTTCTCGCGCGATAGTCGTGGCTCGTGGAGTGTTAAAAATTTCAACAGTTTTATAGACGGTTTGTTCTGAAATGGAGCAAATTATAAACAAAACAAGATTTTTTTTACTACATAATCCCGAGTAGCCTCGGGATTTATAGTTTTAGAAAACTCAACTAGTTTGTCGTAAAAGCGGCATTTTTTTAATTTCGATTAGTATAATCTTTAGATTTAATCTTCCATAAACATGGGATAGGATTTATATAGCTCAATAAAATTTGTAATTGTTTCTTTTGACCAATATCGTGCATCTGCCATAGTCTCTATAAAAAAATATAAAAATGCTTACAAATGTGCGAATCCTAGGTAGCTATGTTTATATTAAAAAATTAAAAAAAAGTACTTACCGCCTTTTAAGAGTAAACTCCACAAGACCGCGTGAAAATCGAAGTAAACTTTTACCCTACGTGAAATTTCCGCATGAAAACAACTGGCGAAGTAATGCAGGATTTGACACGTCTAAGAACCGCGCGATTATATACATTTACACTAACAAGCTTTCGCGTGTGATTGGAACGGGGCGCTCCAGTCGCTCACGATTGAGCGTAAGTGTAAAGGTACCTAATGTATCATCACTTGAAGGTTGTGACAATTCCAATGGTATAATTGTGAAGTTGAAGCTTCTATGCATATTAACGAAACTTCAATTTCTAAAACCGATTAAGCTTCTGTTGAGAGTGATTCTTTCGTTATTTGTATTGCTGAAGCTGTCAGGAAGCACGTCTGAATGATATCTACGTATTATTTAATGTAATTCCAATTCCATAAATGATAAAGTTATGTGCGATGTGCGATTATCAAATTTACTTGCAAATTTTTTACTATCTCTTTTGCTTTTTGTTGGCTATTTTTATTCGAAATACCACATACCGGGAAATTATTTTATCATAAATCACTAATCACAAATAGTTTTTGTACGTTTTATAAATCACAATATATTGAAAGATGCACAACAAGGATACTCCATTTTGACAGCACAAAATAATCAGAAATATCTATGACAGGACAATTAGTGTCGTACACGTGATATTACAACTAACCTCAAAAATATGCATTTTCTAAGTTTTTGGAATATTATGTCGCTTTTATCAAAACTTCTGCTTGGTTCCTGTACTATCAACTAAAATTTTGTTCAGTTCATTATTATTGAAGTTTTAATTACCTTAATCAAATAAAATAAGATGCCTTATGTTGGTTTGGAAATCCAACCTATAATTAGCAGTCTATTTTTAATAACCTACAATATTAAAACTTTATATATCTACTGTCTCAAAGGGTTTTTAAATGTTATAATGGTTCCAAGCTGAAACTACAAAAATTAAAATTAAAATTGAAAATTAATTTACAAAAACCAAAAATGTAAGGTTATGTTAGTCATATGATATGAGATCTATTTAAAAAATTTTAATAATCTTGCTCTAGAGTAGTGTAGACCGAACCAATTGGAAGTAGCCAATCTCTCGGTTGAGATGACAGTTATATATAATAGCTAATTTCACTCGCTAGTAGTATTACCCTCTGTTGGTTGCGGTACAGTACTACAATTAGGCCGTGCTGCCCTCTATTGGTTGCGGTACAACAGCGGTTGCCAGTTTTAACAATGGGTTGGCCCAAGAACGGTTTACCGTTCTTGGGGTTGGCCAATATGTATATATATAATAAATGCTCCGGCCTAATAGATTTTTATACAGGGTCAGTCGAAAAATGAAAAATTTGAAAAAATTCTCTACGCTGTGACAAACACCCTATAGTACAAGGTATTGAACTCAAACTTTGTATAAAGGTATTTGAGGCACGTCTGAATCGAATGCGCTATCCATTTTTTCGAAAAAAAATTGCCTTATGGTCGATCTCTAAATTTCGACCCATTTAGCGGGTCTTAGCAGGCCTTGAAGAAATGAAAATTTAAAATTTTTCCACATGGTCAAATAGAGCTCATCGAGCACTATGTCCCAAAAAAAATATATTAAAATCGGTCGACGCTTTCCGAAATAACGGTGTGTTCCGGTCTTAAATCGCACACCCTGTATATGGTAGGACACAAATGAGAAACGTCGTAGATGCAGTGACTGAATTAAAGAACGCACTCTTATTCGCAGTGTATCCCCTCCACCCCCCGCATTGAGTGCATTCGGAACATACTATTTATCTAATCAAATAAGCACATCAACAACAGTCCATTGTCTTTTAGGTGTTCTGTGCCTGTGCTCCACTGACTCCATCCCATCGTCCATTCTGCAACTCTGAACTCTGCAGCACAAATTCTGTCACGATCACAAAGAACCAATCAACCAATTTGTACTTGAGAATTTGCAGCAGTAGTGCATAAACTGTCACGTTTATATAAATATTTTCATTAGTGTTCTGTTTTGTGATACATACCCATATTCATTTCCAGTACTGGATGCAAAAAATTAGAACACGAAAAAAATAAAATAGGTACGACTTGAATAGCATTGTTTATTTTCTTTTAACACGTCATTTTTTTTTAGAAATTTAATATTAATAATATAAATTGTATTTGCTACTTAAATATGGAAAATAAACCTATGTTATGGGACAAAAACTCGGAAGAGTTTCGGTCTTTAAGACAACCCAACAGCATACCAGATACACTAGAAGTACAAGGAATTAATAGCAGGCAGCCAAACATTTATTCAGATTCAAATATTCTTAACGCTAACAGAGAAAGTAACACTAAATTAGAGGCACCTGAAAATAGGCTTTCGGCTGTTAAAACAGAGATAACAACTAAAGAAGAAAATAAACTAAAAGATATAATTGCTAATTCGACATTGAAAGTTGATGCTCCTGAATGGTTTCCAAGTTGTATTTCAAATACCTATATCCAATCAAGCACAAGTAGTGTTCAAGACCGACTGAAAGCTCATAAAAAATCCCAAGATGCTGATTATGTACAGAATGTTAACACGGCTGAAAAATATTCTGATAATGTACTCGATCAGCGTTGTAGTGCAGATGAGGAGCAAGAGTCTCCAGATATTATAAGATTAAAACAAATTATAAATACGTTGACAAAAGACCCTGGACAGTTTGACAATTTACTTGATATATTTATGGAAACGTTACTTCCCTATTTTGAAGATATCATCGCCTTGTCTATTATCGCACAGCTTCTTGTTGAACAGGTGAGTGTTGATCTTTATATAGAATTCAGTATTGTTTCACTTCATCATTGTCTCCAACGCATTTATATACCTACTATTCCCATTCCATGTGTTAACATAGTGTATATATAGGGTGTCCCACTTAAGATGTATCCACCCTCCTAAAACCTTTATTTGTGAACTGATTTTCGAAATCTTTTTTTGGTAAATGTGTAGGATAGGGCCTTCTGATTTTTTTACGTTTTTTTGATTGGTCCATGTAGTAGTCATTATTAGAAGTAATTTGTGTATATCAAAATGTTGTGCAAATAAATAGTAACCCCACAAACTTACGGGACCGTGGAGCGAAAAGGGGTGCTGGGTGGGGTAAACAACGTGAGAGGAGACGGCTGACAAAAGCAAATTTGGGTTTTTTATTTTCACTTTATACATGTAGAACTGAAATATTATTCGCAAATCCAATTGTTCAAGGTCATGGTACCCAGCGGGGTGTGGGATGGGTTGAAAATTGAAATGGTGTAGGAGTGGAACTGTTTTGTAGTAGATTTGTATGGTGGTTTGTTTTTATGCGAGAAGGGCAAGGAAACATACTCTGTTGTTGCCCTATGCGATTTGGTATATTTTTGTTTGTTTGGGTTGGAAAGTGGGGGGTGTTAAATGTACAACATGCAGCTACGTGAAAAGGTACTTACATTGGTTGTGATAATGCTAAGGTAATGATTTTTAATGTTCCCTCCTTTAATGTTGTTAAAATCACACTGTAATTCACAATGTGAACAGTGAAGGGTGAAACTTTATGAATTTTTTGTGGGGTTATACAACATTTGCACAACATATAATAGGTGGCAAATTGTTACGGACGTTTCATGCGAAATGCGAGTATTTTTATTTTTTTGCTAGCATAAAAGGCCTTATTCTACACAATGACCCTTTTTTTTGCTGGATAGGACTTGGAACACTGCATTTAAGCTATACCTTACATTTTTAAAAAAGGTACATCGTGACCTACTGAGACGTACTTTTTTTAGCGAAATTTCGAGAAAAACTATTAGCGATTTTTTTAGAGAAAAACAAATACCAGAATTAGATTCAGGACCTTTTAAAACCTAAGTGGTGTGAATTTTGCGACATTATGATACAGGGTGTTAAAGAAAATGGAGAGGAATTTTTAACAACGGCAAACTTTTTTTTGTAAACAAAATCGGTACTATTTTGAAATTATCAGTAATTTAACATTTTCCACAATTCTCTGGTTTATTTGAAGACGTATTAAGAAAAAATCGACAGTGGTAACGACTAAAAATGGTATCTAATTTCTGTTGATACGGTTATAGAAAACAAATAAAACAATACATTAGTTATTAAAGCTAGTTAAACCATTCACTGGGAAAAAATATTGTAATAATCCTTTGAAAAAAACAAACGGTATTGAAAAATGCATAAGATGAATGGTGGACTCATTGAGAATAGTACAATTTAATTATTAGTTGATTAATTTGATTATTTTTAGGAACCTTGTTCTTTTAATAATTTTGTCGTAGTTTTGTTACCAGTAAATCTTAAAAAAATTTTATTTGTATATTGTTTGTTTTTATTTTTACCATTTGTTTTTTCAAAGGATTATTGCAATATTTTTTCCAGTGAATTGTTTAATTAGCTTTAATAACTAATGTAATGTTTTATTTGTTTTCAATAACCGTATCAACAGAAATTAGATAGGTACCATTTTTAGTCGTTACCGCACTGTCGATTTTTTCTTAATACGTCTTCAAATAAACCAGAGAATTGTGAAAAATGTTAAATTACTGACAATTTCAAAATAGTACCGATTTTGTTTACAAAAAAAAGTTTGTCGTTAAAAATTCCTCTCCATTTTCTTTAACACCCTGTATCCTAATGTCACAAAATTCACACCACTTAGGTTTTAAAAGGTCCTGAATCTAATTCTGGTATTTGTTTTTCTCTAAAAAAATCGCTAATAGTTTTTCTCTGGTATTAGTTTTTCTCTAAAAAAATCGCTAATAGTTTTTCTCGAAATTTCGCAAAAAAAATACATCTCAGTAGGTCATGATCTACCTTTTTTAAAAATGTAAGGTATAGCTTAAATGCATTTTTCCAAGCCCTATCCAGCAAAAAAAAGATTTCGAAAATCAGTTCACAAATAAAGATTTTAGGAGGGTGGATACATCTTAAGTGGGACACCCTGTATATATTATCTACAAAGTGATTTAGGTAGTGGTATTTCGTAGTTGAAATGTTGAGCGCTGGAATAATCCCTAAATTTGAATTTGAAAAAATCCCTATAATTTTGTCACAGTTAATAATTAACTAAGTACAGGCATTTAGTACATTGCATAAAGACTTTATTTTCAACCTTCGACCGTATAACCATTAGATCTGGCTTTCTACATCCTAATATGAATTATTTTCCTTACACAGAGGTGCTACACTTGTCTTAAATGTGGCAGAGGGGAACTACAAAACGTACACGTTCATACTCTTGGTACTCTAGTAGTCTTTAGTAGTATTGGCTAGCATTTTAAAAAGGTCCTAATAATTAAAATAATAAGCTATAAAAATGATGGCATATTGTAGTTTATGTTACATTTCTTTTCGGCAGAGGTATAAATAAAAATAAAATCCTTTATTGTCCAAACAGTATGTTATAATGATAAAATAAAAAAATATATAATATGTATATTTCTATATTTCTCTGTACCATTTTTGTGTCCGTGTACATTTTGTATCAGATATAAAATACATCCTTATAAAGGATAAAATAAGGTGCTTACTTTTATTTTTGAATACATCTTGACAACAATATATATTTACGATAGATGCTCGAAATTACTTCCATTTGTTTGAATACGCATATCAATGCGATGTAACAATTCCTCATTACCTATGTGTGTCTATTAATTACACCAGCGCAAGAGTAGAAAGTACCGCACCCTAGGCATAGTCGAGTGGTTTGCAATCCCGTTTTCCGTGCGAGAGTTAGAGATCGAAACTTGGACAGGGCTCAACTTTTTCGATTTTTATTTTATACGTAAATTTTATTTTCGATGGTAAAATTAAAAATGTAATTTATACATCCATGTGATAGAAAGTGCCAAGCAATAATATTCCAATTCTTTTCATTTAAATTTTAAACAATTTCCGGTAAAATTGGAAGTGATATTTAAAAAAAATTACCACCAATAAATAATTCTCTTATAGCTGGCAAAAAAGTTACCAAGAACCTACATCCGAAAACCAATATTAAAAAAGTTGTTTACAGCAATTTAAAAAAAATACAATACAAAATCCTTCAAGTATTAGTAACAATGTTTATTAAGAAAGCAAAATAGGATATGGCAATTTTATTAATAAAAAATAAAAGATATAAATAATAAGTACTTTTTAAGTAAGTCAAATAAATGGGGTTTCTTTCTATCTTGATTTTCATGATATCGTGGGTTTTTTAGAGTTTTTGTTTTTAAATAAGAAAGATCTAGTTAGTCAGTTCAGCTACTGATTATGCCCAAAAAAATATGAGACGCAAAGTTGTGTACCAGACGTCTTTCGATATCACGGCACACTAATCATCAATATCTGTAAAGATTTATATCACGGCCACCTAGAGTCAATACCATAAATTAAACCGGAAGTTGAAAAGAATGTTTGATAGGTTCAAAAAAAGGACAATTATGCATTACACAATTTTCCCCAAAATTCAAAATTTTATCTTCTTAAATAGCAAAGTTACAGAGTGTTACATGTCTCCTGTGTCACCCGGTAGGTATGCCTGTTTCATACTCTATATGAAAAGTAGATTTCCGGTAAAATAGTATATTAAATATCAAGGGACCAAAAAATAAATTATTAAAGTTATTTATGTGTTAATGTATATTATTGGTTATATTAAAAGAAATACATTTCTAATTTATGATGAGTAGTTATTTAACTTTATTTACGGGACTTGCCCATTAAATACACACAACTTAACAAGAAAGACAGTAAAGTTTACCATAAGCATTTCGTAAATAAATTATAAATTACATAAATGATGGTATATAATACATAATTTCATTACCAAGAAAAAATTAAATACAAAACCGACTTAATACAAACTTAAAATAAATAAATTTACAGTATAGGAAACTATGACACTTTAAGTTACAGAGGTCATTAACTGTTTTAACTTTCTTATGAAAGCTCTTGGTGGATCAAAAAAGTCAAGCTCGTTACTGTACAAGTTAGCTAATCTAGTGCACCTAGGGATGTAAGAGTTGAAAGCATAATTTGTTCTGTGAACTGTTTCGTGAAATGTATAGGCCGAGCGAGTAGTCGAGTAGTAGTCATTATTGGCGCGTTTCCATGAAAACGCGTACAATACCAGACATGACATATTGATAATTCATTTGACGTTTTGGCGGTAATCAGTTTTAAACGTGATAAATTGAGATCTTCCCAGAACTAAGATGAATGAAATTGAGAAATCCGCCAAAAAGGCGAAAAATTGCGGACCTGTTGCCGGGAAAATCAGTAGCTTTATACGAGAAAACTTACTTTGAATTTTTGACGTTTTATTATAGCCCGCTGGGTCATAATAGCGCCCGCGGGCTATAAAAAGACGTTTACGTTAAAGAAATTTGATTATTATAATGTCATCGTGCATAAAAGTCATTTACTGTGATAAAAAAAATAGTTACTATGGTAACAATTGTTTATTTTTCATTTATTCCCTTGCGACTTTTATAAATATTGAATCCCTGCAGGATTAAACCTGGCACTTTACTCCCTGAAAAATGCAATTTAATGAGTTCATTTAATCATTACATGTGGTGTTATTATTAATCCCGGAGGTACAAAAACACTATTTTTGACGTTGTACTACAAATAAGTGCCCTATTTTCTCCATCTTTGATGATATGATATAATATTTTCATAGGAAAAACCATTGTCAATGTTCACTTTTGTTTTACTGTGTGCATAAGAGAATAATTTTCCGATTTTAAATTTTAAAATAGTAAGTAGGAAGTAATCTTATCTATCTAGAAACTGAAAGAAGCGGTACAGGTGTTTGTTAAATATAATAATTTGATTTTACTATTGAAAGTACATTTTTTTGTCAAAAGTTGATTTAACCTCACTTTTATCTTGGGAAAATTGTGTTTTGGGAGTGTTTAAGCTGGCTAAGCAGAGAAATGGCGAAATTGGCACGGAAGATTAATGTCAAGTTCCATGACGGCCCTAGGGAAGAAAAGATTACTAATATGTCAGAGAAACAAAAAAGATTGCTAGTGGAATTTATGAAGAAAAACCCATTTTTAGTTAGTGGTAAACTAAAGGTGGATTTTACAAAAATGCTGAAGTATCATGTAAAGTGCTACCAATTCAATTAGATATTCACACAAGCCCTTTGATAATCTGAACATTTTTATAAATTGTCTTTAATTCAGTTCTATGAAAGGATCGCGAGGATGATGTCAATTATTACAATTCAGTTGCTGTTAAGCGACTTGCAAATTGCCAATTGCATTAGCAATCATTAATTCATCCAATCCCATTAGAATTTTCGCTAGACTTCACTGTAAACATAACCTATAATAATACACAACCATCACTAAACGACTCGAGAAAAAACGAATATTTGTTTAAACACGAAGAGTGAAAAATTGCATTTTAGGATATTTCGATAATTCACGAAGCGTTTTTTTTAAAAACAGATTGTCAAAAATTTCACCCCTGATACGTGTTGTCGTTTTGTCCATTCAGAATTTCCTAGCACTTCAACTTAACTTCATTTGTAATTATTTGTACTTTATGTTATTACTTTTATATGAATGATATATCACAGATTTCGTTTAAAAAAATATATTAATAGGTAATACCTAGGTACATACATATTTCCGAGCATATTTCCATTTTTAAAATCAAACTATATCACCCACAGTTTAAATATAACCGATAGTAATGTCATTTTTGCAATACTTGAAACACATTCAGGTACGTCACATAATGAGCACCAGTTAATTTAGGGCTAATAAAAGTTCATCAAAATTTGGGAAATAAAAAAAAAATCTACTAAAGGGATTGTCTTGTTGTTTTGAAAACTGAATGGCCCATCAAAAATTTAAAACTTATACTACCATCATTTTGAAACTAATCAATGTATAGAAAGAAAAGCAATAAATTAATAATAAATAAAGGTGTTTTTTGGATATTTTTCAATAAAGGCATTTGTTTATATGCCGTGGTTATTTCTATAGAAATTTGCAGTTTGGCATTTAATAGAATATCAAATAAAAATCCTGGTGGGGGCTGGGACATTTAATATGGCAGTAACAAAGACGTAGTTTTCGCTAACAGTAAACTCTAACACTGCACTCGACGTTTTGTCAACCAAGTTGGCATTAAAACTGCAGTTTTAATTGTGTCTGGATGATGCTAACTTGATTGGCGAAACTATCAAATAGAAAGTTGATGTTGAAATGAAAATTTCTCCTACCAAACTTTAACATACTTTTCTAATAATATACTTTCACTTTTGCAGTACCGAAACTTTAATTTCCATAGTAATTGCAAAAAAAAGGTTGATCCCTACAATATGGATGTTGTTTACATGCTTCTTAAAATTTCATTCTTTATTTATTGCTAATTATTGTAACACAATAATATTAACAGAAATATAAATAAATCCGTGTATAAGGTGAATTATTTTTCAGTAACAAAATCGTTAGAAATGAATAGATTCAAGTTAAGAAGAAGAGTTCATATGTCCTAAAATGGTTCATTTCAGAGTAACAGGGTCTTATAAAATATATAATTATTATAAGAAACTTAAATAAAATTAATAAAAAGTGAGAGTACATTTTAAAATTTTTTATTCGTTGTCTTTTCTGGAAAAGTGAATGTAAATTCTAAAAAAAATTTCGTGCCGCTATTCAGTGGCATAGTAAATATTGGTAAAAATAGAATCAATGGGCATTTATGGGGATTAACAAAATAACGCTTATGCCAAAAATTATATATTTTTATACATAGTATAATCAAAGTTAAAAAGAAAACTAAACTCACTATAAGTAATTAAAGAAACATTTTCAGCCTTATATTTACGTGAACTATTTTTAATTTCTTGCCCTAAATCTATTTAAACCTTTTGATTGTTAAAAATTATCTTACCTTTTTTTTGGGTGGCAGTATGAAAACAACTGTCTAGTAACTGTTATTTGCTGCACTCCTCCAGCAACCCAGGCTATACAGTATATTCACTTTTGAACCAAAGCAGTTTGTGAGTGAATAGGAGATAGCAGTAAAGCGAGAGCACTACACATGCGTGACTGCATGTCGATCTCAGAATGTTAGCGCTCTCGCTTTATTCTCTCCTATTCACTCACAAAGTGCTTTGGTTGAAAAGTGAATTTACTGTATATACTTAAACTCATGAAGTACAACTGTATGAAAACAAAATGTAGTATGCAGCGAATTCACTGTTTTAAGAAATGTGTAGTTGTTCTGTTGATGAAGATTGTGTGAAAATATGTCCAAAATTTTAAACCAATTTTTGACACTGACGAAAGCGATAACAGTGAAAGATATGAAGATATTCCGCTTGTTTAACCATAATATGTGATAGTTTTAGATTAAATATTATTCCTATTGCATGATATCTTTCTTTGGTTTCAATATAAGGAACTTTAAAAAAATAAAATCAGAAAATGAATCACTCTAAATGGAACTGTTGGTTATTGAGTTATTTAAAATTAGTCACTTTTATATTTTATATTTACATGAGTTAATATACCCGCTGACAAGTGGCACTTGCCTAAATGAGTCTTATATTCGTGAAATGCGATAAGCGTTATTACTATTTAGTATGTTAGAAAAAGTTTTAGGCAAATTTAAATGGGTGGTGTAGAATGATTCAAGAATCAAAAAAATTTTATGATATTTTTCTCTAATATAAAATTTGTTTTCTTTATGAATAATGCAAAGTTTTCAATTAGGATAGTACAAGGTCGATCGACTGCCCAACGACGAGGAAAATTAGATGTGTCCAATAGAGAGCAAGCTTTTCACATGATGTTTTTATTCATGATAAACAAATGTTTCTTTTGAGATTAGTGCAGATAGGCAAAATTGACGTCTACATTTATTTACTTATGAGAAAAATACATTTTATAAAAAGGCACGGAATAAAAATCATTAAATTACTATTAAAGTTTATGAACAAATTGACCTGTCTATGGATTATGCATCACTCCCAGCATATTAATATTTTTTGGCGAAACTATTGCTATATGAAAAAAAAGTCTCACTTTTTTCATTGTTGGTTCATTCTACATCACCCATTTAAATTTGTCTAAAACTTTTCGTAACACCCTGTATTATACTGTTATTGGACCCTTGACTAGTGTGTTTAATAAAAAAAATCGTTTAAATTGAATGAAAATTAATCAGGACACTAATACTTTTAGTTTTTTAGATTTAACGTAAAATCAGTTAGAAATAACTTAGATAGACTAATTTAATAATTATTTATTCCACAGTACTTCACTTTATTTTGTTTTAGGCAATAAATAACTCTAACTTCAGATATACTGGTGCAAGGCTATGTTGGTATGTCGAACAAAACTGTCCAGAATTTAGGGCTGAATTGCATTTAAAGTGTAAAAAGCAACTTGAGGATAATGTTAATAAACAAAATGTGCTTTTGTTTATTGCAGAATTGTATACGCAACTACCCCACTTGACTGTTTATGGAGCTTTACTAATTGATTCTTTTAAACAGTTACTTTCTAAAGGTGGGAACGATAATGTTAAATGCATTTGTCAAGCTTTAAAGGTAAGTTCTTATTGTGCATAATGTCCAATACTGAGATATGGCTAATACAAATTTCAGTGGCCACCACTGAATAATATATAGGTTGTGAATGTTCAAAGATAGAACTAAAAGAAAAGTTATTAACAAATTTAAATTATATTAATAATAATTTTACGGTACACTGCGTCATATAAATGTGGTACACTTTCATTTGTCAATTTATATCTGGCTTAATTTGTCAAATTTGATATTATAAGATCTGTCGCAGATACTTATAACATGAACTGGAGAGGTTGCAATTCTAACCTCTGATCTTATCATTAACCTACGAAGCTCTTAAATGATAGTTTGCACCTGTCACGTTCGGGGATATGATCATCTTACACAACTAAAAAAAACCTGATTTTCGGGTTACAACTGTTGTACCACATTTATATGCCGCCCAATATACAGTGTGATCAACTTAATGTGTCCATAATTTAAATCGATGTATAAAATGTATTTGAGAAGATAGAAAAAAAAATTATGTTGTGGGGCTTTCCTCATAGTTTTTTGCTGAAAAATTAACCCTTTCGGTGCGAAAAATTAACCCTTTCGGTGCGGGGCCATATTTCGCCAACCAATACACCAGACGGCTGCATTTTCGGTGCCGAGAGGACGATTGCCGTATATATACAGCACCCTTTTTTTTTTTTCTTGCCGTATATTTTTGTTAGTGCAAATGCCACTAGTGTCATATTTACCGGTGTGAAAACAGCAGCCAAAGTTAGCAGCTAATATTTCCGAAGTCTTCCGAATGACCATAGGCGTCGGCGAAAGGGTTTTGCTTTGCAGATAGTAAATCTTAATTAATTCTGTACAATATTTTAGTAAGCAGTAAGTTTATTGGTTATTCATTTCCTTTATATCATGTCGATTTGGAATATAATTTAAAAAACTGCAAAATCCGATATGGTGTTAATTTATTATTTACTTGCTAAAATTCGCATTAATGAAATGTGACAATTAATTTTTCAAAGTAGACTGCAAATCGCATAAGGGCGGAAGAGAATTAATAATCACTCCAACGTATTAATTAATATCTCGAAATTCCTGCATTTAGACAGCACAAAATTTTCAGGGAACATTGTCTGTATGTAGTTCTACCCTACAGATAGAGCGAGAAAGACTTGCAGAACTTCCGAGGGACGGAAAAAAATTAGTAGCCCCCAGAGGGAAATAATTAATTTCTCGAAATCCCTACATTTAGACAGCACAAAATTTTCAGGGAACATTGTCTGTGTGTAGTTCTACCCGACAGATAGAGCGAGAAAGACTTGCAGAACTTCCGAGGGATGGAAAAAAATTAGCAGCCTCCAGAGGGAAATAATAAATTTCTCGAAATCCCTACATTTAGACAGCACGAAATTTTCAGGGAACATTGTCTGTGTGTAGTTCTACCCGACAGATAGAGCGAGAAAGACTTGCAGAACTTCCGAGGGACGGAAAAAAATTAGTAGCCCCCAGAGGGAAATAATTAATTTCTCGAAATCCCTACATTTAGACAGCACAAAATTTTCAGGGAACATTGTCTGTGTGTAGTTCTACCCGACAGATAGAGCGAGAAAGACTTGCAGAACTTCCGAGGGACGGAAAAAAATTAGCAGCCTCCAGAGGGAAATAATTAATTTCTCGAAATCCCTACATTTAGACAGCACGAAATTTTCAGGGAACATTGTCTGTGTGTAGTTCTACCCGACAGATAGAGCGAGAAAGACTTGCAGAACTTCCGAGGGACGGAAAAAAATTAGTAGCCCCCAGAGGGAAATAATTAATTTCTCGAAATCCCTACATTTAGACAGCACAAAATTTTCAGGGAACATTGTCTGTGTGTAGTTCTACCCGACAGATAGAGCGAGAAAGACTTGCAGAACTTCCGAGGGACGGAAAAAAATTAGCAGCCTCCAGAGGGAAATAATTAATTTCTCGAAATCCCTACATTTAGACAGCACGAAATTTTCAGGGAACATTGTCTGTGTGTAGTTATACCCGACAGATAGAGCGAGAAAGACTTGCAGAACTTCCGAGGGACGGAAAAAAATTAGTAGCCCCCAGAGGGAAATAATTAATTTCTCGAAATCCCTACATTTAGACAGCACGAAATTTTCAGGGAACATTGTCTGTGTGTAGTTCTACCCGACAGATAGAGCGAGAAAGACTTGCAGAACTTCCGAGGGACGGAAAAAAATTAGCAGCCCCCAGAGGGAAATAATTAATTTCTCGAAATCCCTACATTTAGACAGCACGAAATTTTCAGGGAACATTGTCTGTGTGTAGTTCTACCCGACAGATAGAGCGAGAAAGACTTGCAGAACTTCCGAGGGACGGAAAAAAATTAGCAGCCTCCAGAGGGAAATAATTAATTTCTCGAAATCCCTACATTTAGACAGCACGAAATTTTCAGGGAACATTGTCTGTGTGTAGTTATACCCGACAGATAGAGCGAGAAAGACTTGCAGAACTTCCGAGGGACGGAAAAAAATTAGTAGCCCCCAGAGGGAAATAATTAATTTCTCGAAATCCCTACATTTAGACAGCACAAAATTTTCAGGGAACATTGTCTGTGTGTAGTTCTACCCGACAGATAGAGCGAGAAAGACTTGCAGAACTTCCGAGGGACGGAAAAAAATTAGCAGCCTCCAGAGGGAAATAATTAATTTCTCGAAATCCCTACATTTAGACAGCACGAAATTTTCAGGGAACATTGTCTGTGTGTAGTTATACCCGACAGATAGAGCGAGAAAGACTTGCAGAACTTCCGAGGGACGGAAAAAAATTAGTAGCCCCCAGAGGGAAATAATTAATTTCTCGAAATCCCTACATTTAGACAGCACGAAATTTTCAGGGAACATTGTCTGTGTGTAGTTATACCCGACAGATAGAGCGAGAAAGACTTGCAGAACTTCCGAGGGACGGAAAAAAATTAGTAGCCCCCAGAGGGAAATAATTAATTTCTCGAAATCCCTACATTTAGACAGCACGAAATTTTCAGGGAACATTGTCTGTGTGTAGTTCTACCCGACAGATAGAGCGAGAAAGACTTGCAGAACTTCCGAGGGACGGAAAAAAATTAGCAGCCCCCAGAGGGAAATAATTAATTTCTCGAAATCCCTACATTTAGACAGCACAAAATTTTCAGGGAACATTGTCTGTGTGTAGTTCTACCCGACAGATAGAGCGAGAAAGACTTGCAGAAATTCCGAGGGACGGAAGAAAATTAGCAGCCCCCAGAGGGAAATAATTAATTTCTCGAAATCCCTACATTTAGACAGCACGAAATTTTCAGGGAACATTGTCTGTGTGTAGTTATACCCGACAGATAGAGCGAGAAAGACTTGCAGAACTTCCGAGGGACGGAAAAAAATTAGTAGCCCCCAGAGGGAAATAATTAATTTCTCGAAATCCCTACATTTAGACAGCACAAAATTTTCAGGGAACATTGTCTGTGTGTAGTTCTACCTGACAGATAGAGCGAGAAAGACTTGCAGAACTTCCGAGGGACGGAAAAAAATTAGCAGCCTCCAGAGGGAAATAATTAATTTCTCGAAATCCCTACATTTAGACAGCACGAAATTTTCAGGGAACATTGTCTGTGTGTAGTTATACCCGACAGATAGAGCGAGAAAGACTTGCAGAACTTCCGAGGGACGGAAAAAAATTAGTAGCCCCCAGAGGGAAATAATTAATTTCTCGAAATCCCTACATTTAGACAGCACGAAATTTTCAGGGAACATTGTCTGTGTGTAGTTCTACCCGACAGATAGAGCGAGAAAGACTTGCAGAACTTCCGAGGGACGGAAAAAAATTAGCAGCCCCCAGAGGGAAATAATTAATTTCTCGAAATCCCTACATTTAGACAGCACAAAATTTTCAGGGAACATTGTCTGTGTGTAGTTCTACCCGACAGATAGAGCGAGAAAGACTTGCAGAAATTCCGAGGGACGGAAGAAAATTAGCAGCCCCCAGAGGGAAATAATTAATTTCTCGAAATCCCTACATTTAGACAGCACGAAATTTTCAGGGAACATTGTCTGTGTGTAGTTATACCCGACAGATAGAGCGAGAAAGACTTGCAGAACTTCCGAGGGACGGAAAAAAATTAGTAGCCCCCAGAGGGAAATAATTAATTTCTCGAAATCCCTACATTTAGACAGCACAAAATTTTCAGGGAACATTGTCTGTGTGTAGTTCTACCTGACAGATAGAGCGAGAAAGACTTGCAGAACTTCCGAGGGACGGAAAAAAATTAGCAGCCTCCAGAGGGAAATAATTAATTTCTCGAAATCCCTACATTTAGACAGCACGAAATTTTCAGGGAACATTGTCTGTGTGTAGTTATACCCGACAGATAGAGCGAGAAAGACTTGCAGAACTTCCGAGGGACGGAAAAAAATTAGTAGCCCCCAGAGGGAAATAATTAATTTCTCGAAATCCCTACATTTAGACAGCACAAAATTTTCAGGGAACATTGTCTGTGTGTAGTTCTACCAGACAGATAGAGTGCGAAAGACTTGCAGAGCCTCCAAGGACCGGAAAAAAATTGGCAGCCTGCAGAGCGCATTAATTAATTTTTCAAAACTCCCACAGTACGAAATTTTGAGAAAACATTCCCTATGTGACGTTTCATGTGATGGTTAGAGCGAATTTGACTTGCAGATCCTCCGGGGGACGGCAAATAATTAACGACCCCGAGAAAAGACTAGGAAATGTCTTTAAATTTAACAAAAATAATGAGATATTTTATGTGAGAATAAGTCACATGATCCCTATAGTGTGCGAAGTGCATGCTACACATTATCATGTAGATATTTCGATACTTTATTAGATATCGAAACATACGAGTAGTTCAGTAATTTCGACAAAGGTTACACATTTCATTTTGTAGAAAAGCATTACTATTTAGAAGTAAACATTTGTCATGAATATACCGATGGCAAAATTTACATCGCTGATAACTATCTGATGAATAATCAATACCGCAAAACAAGCATTTTTGTGTCATGTCCGCTGATTCCTCAAGCAAAAAATGTTGAAGATCTCTCCTATACATTTGTATGTCACAGTCATCTGTAAGATTACCCCCTTTTGTAATTTTTTCGAAAAAATACATAATATATGGCCCGCAATTATCAGAGTCTTTTTGTTTGATGTGATCTTTTGTCACTGGTGTCAACTGATCATGCTTTATTGGATATTTATTTTTCTGTGTATTGTTTACAATATCAAGAAAGTTTTTAAATTTTTTGAGATGCGATTCTGCTCTATCCATCCTAGTGCCAAGTGGATCAATAAAGAGAAATGTATTTTCCTGGAAGTCTATAATTATTATACAATAATTATTATTATTTACTAAGAATGGCCATTCTTAGTAAATAATAATCATTATTGTATAATAATTATAGACTTCCAGGAAAATACATTTCTCTTTATTGATCCACTTGGCACTAGGATGGATAGAGCAGAATCGCATCTCAAAAAATTTAAAAACTTTCTTGATATTGTAAACAATACACAGAAAAATAAATATCCAATAAAGCATGATCAGTTGACACCAGTGACAAAAGATCACATCAAACAAAAAGACTCTGATAATTGCGGGCCATATATTATGTATTTTTTCGAAAAAATTACAAAAGGGGGTAATCTTACAGATGACTGTGACATACAAATGTATAGGAGAGATCTTCAACATTTTTTGCTTGAGGAATCAGCGGACATGACACAAAAATGCTTGTTTTGCGGTATTGATTATTCATCAGATAGTTATCAGCGATGTAAATTTTGCCATCGGTATATTCATGACAAATGTTTACTTCTAAATAGTAATGCTTTTCTACAAAATGAAATGTGTAACCTTTGTCGAAATTACTGAACTACTCGTATGTTTCGATATCTAATAAAGTATCGAAATATCTACATGATAATGTGTAGCATGCACTTCGCACACTATAGGGATCATGTGACTTATTCTCACATAAAATGTCTCATTATTTTTGTTAAATTTAAAGACATTTCCTAGTCTTTTCTCGGGGTCGTTAATTATTTGCCGTCCCCCGGAGGATCTGCAAGTCAAATTCGCTCTAACCATCACATGAAACGTCACATAGGGAATGTTTTCTCAAAATTTCGTACTGTGGGAGTTTTGAAAAATTAATTAATGCGCTCTGCAGGCTGCCAATTTTTTTCCGGTCCTTGGAGGCTCTGCAAGTCTTTCGCACTCTATCTGTCTGGTAGAACTACACACAGACAATGTTCCCTGAAAATTTCGTGCTGTCTAAATGTAGGGATTTCGAGAAATTAATTATTTCCCTCTGGAGGCTGCTAATTTTTTTCCGTCCCTCGGAAGTTCTGCAAGTCTTTCTCGCTCTATCTGTCGGGTATAACTACACACAGACAATGTTCCCTGAAAATTTCGTGCTGTCTAAATGTAGGGATTTCGAGAAATTAATTATTTCCCTCTGGGGGCTACTAATTTTTTTCCGTCCCTCGGAAGTTCTGCAAGTCTTTCTCGCTCTATCTGTCGGGTATAACTACACACAGACAATGTTCCCTGAAAATTTCGTGCTGTCTAAATGTAGGGATTTCGAGAAATTAATTATTTCCCTCTGGAGGCTGCTAATTTTTTTCCGTCCCTCGGAAGTTCTGCAAGTCTTTCTCGCTCTATCTGTCGGGTAGAACTACACACAGACAATGTTCCCTGAAAATTTTGTGCTGTCTAAATGTAGGGATTTCGAGAAATTAATTATTTCCCTCTGGGGGCTACTAATTTTTTTCCGTCCCTCGGAAGTTCTGCAAGTCTTTCTCGCTCTATCTGTCGGGTAGAACTACACACAGACAATGTTCCCTGAAAATTTCGTGCTGTCTAAATGTAGGGATTTCGAGAAATTAATTATTTCCCTCTGGAGGCTGCTAATTTTTTTCCGTCCCTCGGAAGTTCTGCAAGTCTTTCTCGCTCTATCTGTCGGGTAGAACTACACACAGACAATGTTCCCTGAAAATTTTGTGCTGTCTAAATGTAGGGATTTCGAGAAATTAATTATTTCCCTCTGGGGGCTACTAATTTTTTTCCGTCCCTCGGAAGTTCTGCAAGTCTTTCTCGCTCTATCTGTCGGGTAGAACTACACACAGACAATGTTCCCTGAAAATTTCGTGCTGTCTAAATGTAGGGATTTCGAGAAATTAATTATTTCCCTCTGGAGGCTGCTAATTTTTTTCCGTCCCTCGGAAGTTCTGCAAGTCTTTCTCGCTCTATCTGTCGGGTAGAACTACACACAGACAATGTTCCCTGAAAATTTCGTGCTGTCTAAATGTAGGGATTTCGAGAAATTAATTATTTCCCTCTGGAGGCTGCTAATTTTTTTCCGTCCCTCGGAAGTTCTGCAAGTCTTTCTCGCTCTATCTGTCGGGTAGAACTACACACAGACAATGTTCCCTGAAAATTTTGTGCTGTCTAAATGTAGGGATTTCGAGAAATTAATTATTTCCCTCTGGGGGCTACTAATTTTTTTCCGTCCCTCGGAAGTTCTGCAAGTCTTTCTCGCTCTATCTGTAGGGTAGAACTACATACAGACAATGTTCCCTGAAAATTTTGTGCTGTCTAAATGCAGGAATTTCGAGATATTAATTAATACGTTGGAGTGATTATTAATTCTCTTCCGCCCTTATGCGATTTGCAGTCTACTTTGAAAAATTAATTGTCACATTTCATTAATGCGAATTTTAGCAAGTAAATAATAAATTAACACCATATCGGATTTTGCAGTTTTTTAAATTATATTCCAAATCGACATGATATAAAGGAAATGAATAACCAATAAACTTACTGCTTACTAAAATATTGTACAGAATTAATTAAGATTTACTATCTGCAAAGCAAAACCCTTTCGCCGACGCCTATGGTCATTCGGAAGACTTCGGAAATATTAGCTGCTAACTTTGGCTGCTGTTTTCACACCGGTGTTTTATTCAACATTTAGAAAATAAATACATGAACTGCTACTAAATACAAAAGTAAAATAAAGAGATAAAAAATTATTCTTAATAAATTTACCAAATAAATAATTATTAGTAAAATTTATTTATACGAGTTAGTAATTTATTTTGGTGTGATAGATTTTAAAACAAGGGATTAAACACAGGCCTACGTATCCTTTGTGTGTTTCTCATTGAAAACATCGCATGTGCATTCAACAAGAGGAGGTCCACTGTGTCCAATGTACATTTTGTCATCTACTAACAGTCTTTTTATGTTTTTTTCTTCTTCCTCAGTAAATCCACAGCCTCCTCGTGATCTTTTCCTCGAGGAACAACCATTATCTTTCATGGCGGCCATCTCAAAATCAGAATGCAACACACTAAAATCAAATGTACATTGTGCACGCAGGCATTGACTTGCCGTTGACGCATGCGTAAAATATGTTGCCGTTTATAGACGGCATCCCTCTGAGCTGCATGTCACAAGTGCTGTTTTTCTAAGGCATTCATCTCATCAAAATTAGCAGCTACAGTTTTTGAGATAAAGCTTTCAAATTTGGTATACACGTTCTAGAGGTCGAGAAAAAGATTGAGTTCGTTGATGAACAAAATCGGTCGACTGGAATGAGGTCTACCGTACCCCAACATTTCTATTTTTAACTTTACAAAAAAAATTATTAGTGATGAAAGATTAGAAATAGGATCTAATATAACAAATCTATTATGATATTGTGTCCAAATGTTGAAATAAACAAAATACTCCAAAAAACAAGATACGTCAAAAAACAAAATACTTCAAAAATTACTTTTATTATAAACACCACCACACGGTGAGGAAGTTTTGATCCCATAATTGGCAGCGGTTTTTTTTTCATTGATTTACAGTTTTTTTGGAACATTAGGCGTTTTCGAAAATTGGAACGGTAGATACCAGTGGATCCACGCCAGTAAATTGCGGTTAAACAGTTCATTAACCGGTAGAGTTGATATTTTAGAACGAATCCAATAAGTTAACATCATTTCACTGCTTGAAATGTGACAGATAATGAAAGATAAATATTTGAAATTGGAAAATGGATAATTGTGGAACATTAATATTGTCAACTGCAATAGAATTAATTGACAGTGATGAAGACGAACTTATATATCTAAATTTGACGCGTATATTACTTGCTTACCGCAATGATCAACTCAAATCGACGATCCAGGCGGTAATGTAATTTACGAACATGGAATAAATTCACCGATCACATTATCGAACGACAGTGATACATACCGGTGTATACCTTTCCTTTTTTCGAAAACGCCTATTATTTACAAACTTTATAACCTCTAATATACAAACACTGACATTTTATGACAATAATTATCTTTCGTTTTTTTATTTCTATTAATTGATACAAAACACAAGATATAAGTGCATTGTGCTTACATTGAAATGATTTTACAAAAATACAGTATGTACTTACGCTTCTTTTCAATAATAATTTTGGATCTCATAAGTTTAAACCAAATTAATGTTTTTCAATGTAATATCATTCGGCACTTTAATAAACAACTTTTCCGGTGTTTTTATACTTGTACTTTTGCAATTCGGCACCACACACACCCAGAGCATATTTTAACTGGGCGGCACTAGAGCTCGAGCTCGACGAGTGAGGCATTAAAAAAAATGACGATAATTGAAAAATACATTTTATTATTAGAATAATAATGATAAAGTAATAAATGTCAAATTATGATAACAAAATTAAAAAATTAAAAAAAAAATAGATACATTCCTTCAATACATCCTACATTTGTGGACGAAGAAAAAAAAATTGGAACTTACCTCGCTCTAGTCGATAAAAATAAATTACACACAGGTAATAAGACCGTGGAGACACATTCACAAACTATAAACTACAGCTGATTCTCTAAGCTCAAAACAGCCACACAAGAATTTTTACACTACAGTACAGTACAGCCACAGCCAACATCGCTTTTGTTATTTGGTTGGCGTCATCTAGAAGCGAGGAGCGCTGGCACAACCAACGTTCACTGGGCGGCACAAATCGGCCACTAGGCGGCACTAGTATCGCCTACTTTATATTTTATTTTATGCACTGCACACACCAGTGATAGAGATTATAACTCATTATTAGGCAATTTAAACAGAAAAGTAATTATAACACCATATAAAGCGTATCTATCTGCGTTTGTTAACTATAATAATGACTACGCCCAAACAAATCATTGCGGTTAGCATTTTCGCCCGAAATTTAAAAATTTAAATTAAAAAGGCCGTTTTAGACTATTTAGCGATTTCATCTAAAAAAAAATAAAAATTCAGGTGGATCATTACTACCATATAAACCATTTAAGACACTTTCCGAAAAATTGTAAAATACCTTATCTTATTAGCAAGGAGCAAACATAACCTAATTTTATCACATGGAACACATGTATACTATTGTATTATCAATGACAAATGTAAACTATAAAGACATGGAATGACATTGTTGTAATTGAAGCAATAAAATGTATAAAATGCGGTTGGACACTGCCAGAGGGCGATACTGTTTTTTCTCTGTTTCTTTACTGATACTACTGGTTTTAAATATTTAATAGGTTTTTTGGAATAACTTTAAAGCAATATTGTAATATATGTTTTAAGGATACTATTAACAGAGTAAGAAGAAAAATTTCATGTCGCCCTTTGGCAATGTCCGACCACATTTTATACATTTTCTTGCTTCAATTACAACAATGTCGTTCCATGTCTTTATAGTTTACATTTGTCATTGGTATTATTCAGTAGAGATTTTCCTTCTAATTTCAACAATATATAACACTTGATATTTTCCTTTAATTTTTTTGACATACTAAATAAAAAATAAAAATAGAAATATGTACGAATTACAAATACAATCGAAAGTATTGTGTTGCCTGTGACTTCATTGTTAAGATGTTAAATTACTTAAATGTCAAAATAAAATCAGTTTCACCTTTTAACTTTATTTTAATGTAATACAACTACATTCTAATTCTAAATTAAAAGTTACTCGTAACATAACTATTAACTCCTAGATATTTATAATATTTATATTTATTTTGTTACAAAAATGAAGAGAAAACATAGTTTTATAAATTGTTGAATTCAGGGAGAAAATCTCTATGGAACAGTACAATATACAGGGTGTTCCATTACTCCTTGCTAATCAAACAATAAACTTTAGTTTTTCGGCCTCAGCAAAAAACTTTGAGGAAACCCTACAACTTTTTCCAATATTTCTTTTTCTATCTTTTCGAATAAATTTTCTACATCGATTTAAAAAATGGCCACATTAAGTTGATCAAACTGTACATATTTAATTTATATTTTATGAAATTATTTTAGTTAACAGGACATTCTCTTGAACAAAGCAACAAAAATGACTTAGATGAGGTTTTGTCGCAACTTAAATCTGTTAGAAATTCGGTCAATGGATCTGTTACAGCTCTTGTAAATTCTGTTATAAATCTCCAGGCCTCTAATTGGGGATATTCAAGCGAAACAACTGATAAGTAAGTTTTATTTCTATTATTCTTAATTGTTTGGTAAAATGAATTTTGGAAATGCAATTGGATATTGTAATGGTAAGAATAAATATAGTCTGTGAAAAAGTTTAATTAACAAAAGCCACCACAAAAGTATAAGTTCTAAGGAAAACCAAATGTTCATTAATAATCATTTATGTAAGTTATTTGTTCTAGAGTTCAGAGTAGTTTTTTACACTAGCTACAAAACCATCTAATTTTAAACAGAAATTCGTATGTTTGCAAGGGGTGCATGAGTATATTCCAGTAGGTCCATTTGTGCTTGGCAAGCACTTCAAGTATGGGATGCTCCTAATTATATGATAAAAAAAGAAACATCTATTTATATGATAAAAAGATAGATCTCTCTTTCTGTTACATAAATAAAACCTCGTAGTTAAAAAAGATACGTTCATTTATATTTGGTATATGTCATAAGTAACAACCTTCCATAGTTGAAGAAAGACAAGTAGTATGGGGTACAAGCATATTCACTCCATGCAATTTTAATTTTTGTATGAATATTGAACATCTTTTATTTCAGCATTAAAATAAATAGGTACCGTTTATCTAATTTTAATTAATAATATAAAAAAAATGTATTAGTTTTAACTTGTACCTATATCTTGACATATTTAATTTATGAGTGTAGTGTTTGCAGTGGTTTCTTCAATATTAATTAATTTCTTAATAATATCTTCCCTAAGAAATAGGTATCATTGCATATTATAGTCTAATCTAATCTAATCTTTAGTCTAATTTCTGTGGTGTGTTTATGTTATGTGTTTTATGTTATAAACGTGTATAAGAAGTTTAATAATACAATTTCGTAGTATGGATCCTGAAACAGATGGATTTTACTACAAAGGACTACCAAATACAGTGTTTTATCATACAGATGGTCATATGTTCACTAGTGAAGAAAAAGAATTTTTAGCAGCCCACATGGATTCAAATGCGGAATATCTAAGGTAGTTAACTATAGTATGCTATCACATCCAGTGATTTAGTACAATTTATTTTACAGTGATAATTCAGATCCAGATGATTTGTGTAATCCAGAACCGGAAATGGATGAGGAAATACAGGCTGCTTTTAAAGAATTTGTAAAATTTAGTAAACATTAATTTGTTTATCTTTTATGTTATTTATTTAATTTGTCGGTTATTTTGTATGTTGTTAGTTCGTATATAGAAATAATGCTCAACGAGTATAGTATTGTGCACCGTTAATCTAATTTGATATGCTGTGTATATATTTTGCAAAATTGAATATACAGAATAGTAATTAAAATTATTATCTAAAAAAATATGTTCTGGTGTACATAATTTTTTCCTTGAATATTATAGTAAATGATCAATTTTGTATTATAACTGAAAGTTTTTGTTTTGTTAACTTTCATCATTATTAAATTGATACATTTGTAATGTAACGTGTTGTTATTGAATTATTGTAGTATCTTATTTTTCAAAAGAGTGACGTTGCATAATAATTATTAGAGACAGGATCAGAATGGGCATACCAGAGATTTTTTCCAGTATATAAAATAGAATTAATTTTCAAAACGTTTACTGGTACATGTATAATGTACCTATCTGATCATGAAATATTTTGAGATGAGATTTTATTACATAATTCTTATGAGATACATGCGTCATTAAAAATGTTTTGACCTGTTTCATCTATATACAGTGCTCCCGTAGATTATAGCATTTTTAGAATTGCAGATTTACAACTTAGAACCTTTCTGCATAAACTGAAAAAACACTTCTATAGAATTGCAAATTAGACATTATGAGACATAATTTATTATCATTTATGGCGATAGGATATAATAAATAGATAAATACATCATGGTTTAAATGAAACTTTGTTTAGACAGTTTCTGCAAAAGCATATTAATGGTCAATACAAAAATCGATGCCAATGGTGATTCAACACTGAGAGAAAATTATTGCCTCACCTGTGACACAAAAGGCAAGGCGTCCAAATATTACCACTACCACTCAACAGCTATTGACCCAGTTATTAATGTAAATACAGATGTCTTGAAATGAACACCATCTTGCTGAAACCACAACCTATTTCAAAAAGGAAGATTCACCAATAATTGTGGCAGATATAGTTCTCCAGAAAATTAAGATTAATGTTGCATAGTTGTAGAGAGGAAGTAAAAAATGATTTAAATCATTTTGCCCAAATAAAAAAATCAAATCTGTTTAAATTAATTATAGAAATAGTATAACATGAGTCATGAACACATGAAAACTAAAAAAATTATGAAAAATTACCTTAACGAAGCATAGTTTCGATATGTAACAGATAGAATTTTTTTTATGTAGAATTAAATTATTTAATTGTTTTTCTTGCAACATACTAAAAAAGTTCCAAATAAAAAAGAAACTGAAAAAACACCTCACTGGCAAAGTGTCAGGTGACTGCTCATCACCGGAGCCAACTGTTTTGCTGTAACATGCGACTTTACATTAACGTGATATAGATGATTCTTGTTTAATGAAGTTTAGAAGTAAAAAATAAGAATGAGGTAAAAATAGTAACACTGATCGGTGGCGTTATCGAGTATTTTTTTAAAGTATTGATGTCGGTGTGACTAGCATCTCCAATGAAATAATATATGTATTCCAAAATATTTTATTCAAAAAATACTGCCATGCAAACACAAGATACGTACGCTCCTTCATAGTTCCAGCGACAAACTGCCTTAGTAAGTAATGCCTCTGATCGAAGTCGGTGACACGTGCGAAGAGCAGACTGTCTCCGATTGAAAATGAGGGCTGCAAATGTGCTAATGATAAAGAAGTGGACTTTTTCATGTTCTATATAAATGTGTTTACTTTAAGAAATGTTATCTAGTTCAAGTATACGTTAGTTTAATCGGTACACATTAAACGGTCTTTTTCAGATTACAAATGGATTTTTAATGAAAAGTGCCGGAATTCAACTCCTTAAATACATTATTGGAAAATAATGTATTTTTTTCTCTAACTGTTTGTAGTTGCCACATGCATGATTTTGTGTATAGTGTTACATCCACATTATACGGTTTGGACCCGCCTTTAGTTGCCATTTAATCTTACATGATCCAAAATTCATAAAAAACAATTTTATTACAAGGTAAGATATTGTATTTTTATGCATGAACATGATATTCGTCATAAGCATATAGAGCCAATACTGATTTTGACATCATGACCCATCTCAAATCCAGTCTCTAATAATTATTATGAACATTATTTGCGTTTTAATTCTAATTTATTTGATTTAAAACCAAATTTTTTATTTTATGCTGATTTCTCTTATGTATTTGCTTGCCTAATTATGATTTATATTTTCTAATTTGTCACCTGTTGTAGCTGTGAACCTAAAAATATTAATTTTAAGACATAAATAAATGGTGAATAATTTTAAGATTATTCATGAGGAATTATTAAATTTTTAAAATACAAGTTATTTTTTGCTACTGTAAATGATTTTATTTACTGTACTTCTAAAAATGTTTTTTTTTTTCAGAAGTTTTCTAAATATCTTTAAAAATATCAATTTATTTTAATATTGAAGTGATTTTTTATTCTGATTCTTATATTCAGGACCGTCTTAAGCATGCGGGCGGACAGGCGGTTGCCCTCGGCGGCCATTTCTTGGAGGCGGCCAAAAAATAGAAACTAGGTAATATGAAAAAAATATATTATGATGTTGATGATTAGGACTACATTGATATCCCAATGAGTACTTCTAACTATAAAACTCATAAGAGATTTAGCCTGCCGTGATAACGTCCTTTACGTCGCCACTGCACTGTATGAGCACGTGTGTACGGGTTAAAGCCAACTGCCCCACTGTCGTGCCGTGCGAACAGTGTTTAGTGCCATGTGCGTTTCAGTGTCTCGCTCTCGCCGACAGCATTTACGACTAGCAGTATAGGAGGCAGAAAGCTTTTATAAGAGTTAGTTCGTTTCAAGAATATCTCGCGGAGTCGCGATTATTGAAAATTATTTACTTTCCAGTATATCTCAAGAACGTCTTACTGGCTTGGCACTAATTTCAATCGAGAATGAGGCTGGAAGTAGTTTAAATTATGATGAGCTAATTTGTTCCTTTGCAGAAAAGAAGGCTCGGAAATATTTTACCGAATATACATACGTAAAATAAAAATAAGTACAGTTTTTTTGTAGTTATGTTTACTTTCTAAATACTAAAATTTCAACAAATTTTTTATTTTGGTTAGATAAATTAATGTTTAAAAAAAATTAGTTTTTTTTTTGTAGAAGGCGGTAAGTATTTGGAAGGGGGCAGCCTTTTATGTCAGTTTGTCCAATGCGGCCGAAACCTTAGAAACGGCCCTGCTTATATTTATATCATAACATTCCGCCAAACTAAAATCGCAAATACATGTCCAGCTTGGGGAGAAAGTGCAATTTTGGAAATAGGTACCAAAATGTACGTTATTTTCAAAAAATTCCCAAAAAAAGGAATGGTATACCTAGTAAGAAGTTAAAGCTCATTAGTAAATGAGTTGGTTAAAGTTATTTGCGGTCGTCCTTATATTTACAAACAATACACCAGAAAATAGGCAGTGATTTTATAAACATGCTATTATTTCTAATAATGAGTATACATGTGTAAGGTGATTCCTATAATGTTCTCACCCTAATTTTTTGGTTTGTCTTTGGAAATAAAATAATATTTAACATAATGTGACACCCCATACACCCCTCGTGCATTTATTAATCTCTTTCCGTAGAAAGAGAACATATGAACTGGGCCTTTTAATGTGATCGTCTAGTTTTAAAGTGGTAGGATCCAAACTACGTTGTGTTTGTAGCTTTTACTTAGATTCTTTTTATAAAGTTTGATATTATTTAATTACTATATAATTCACTTAAGTTATAACACAGGTAAACTTAAATCTGATATTTAAGAACCCTTTAATTTACCTTCTGAAAGAAAAACGATTAGTGAATGAATGCTCTCGAAATAGTTAAACAAATTTATTTGCATTAAGAGACAACTGTCACAAATGATTTATATAAGATCTGGGCAGATGTGCCAATGACAAAACTTCGCCATAGGCGGAGAGGAACCCGTCTCGTAAGCTTTCATTGGGTGACCAGTGACACAATCGACACCCGTAAAACAAGCCTCGCTTTTTAATTACCAAGCCTTTGTCGCTGACAGATTAACTATGATTCTTTAGGTTACATAACTCGTCGTAAATACGAAACAACTGTTTCTGTATTTATTGTGAAAGACAACTGTCTCTCGTTTATTGACGTTGTGAGTACCCCCCATCAGTAGGAAACCAAGGTAAACACTTATTGCCAATCGTAGATTTATATAGTGTATGTAGACATCAAGTATAGTGAAAGTGTACAGATACTGTGGCCATAAATGCATTACTGAGTACCACCGAGATTAGATTACCGCTAAAGGACGCTCGTAGTTAACCCAGAGACAGAGTAGGGAGAATGATCTTAGAACCTGCGCGAATGGCTAATCCAGAGAAATAGAGAGGGGAGAACGCTCTTAGACCTTTGCGCATCCAATTTTGCTAAGACACCACGGGGACAGACATTTTGAACATGATCACGTGGTTTGTTCAAGTTTGTTGTCGTGCAACTGTTAAAAAGTGTCGAGTAAAGTGAGGTTACAGTTATTTAAATTTTTTGGTGTGCGTTTAATTATATTTATTTATAAACCCTACGGACTGCATATATGTTTCTATTTATTCTATAAACTAATTTAATATTTAACGCTGTGGTGTGGACTTTTTTATTGTTATTTTTTAGACTTTGTTATCGCGGTGGACGTTTTTGTTTATCATTATTGTATTGCTTTTACAACTGAAAATGCTTGTTTTTAATTATGTCCTGTGTTGTAAGGGGATGTTCTAACGCAATGCGATTTAAGCCTGAAGGAATTACATTTCACCAGTAAGGTTTTTCATGAATTTTCTTTGCAGCCGTTTATAACAGTATAACATTCTAGTTTCTCAAGAGGTGACATGTTTAAGAGGTGGTTGGATAGTTGAGTGATGAATACTCTTGGTCAGAGAATAAATTTGTTTGCTTTAATAATTTTAAAACAACAGATTTTATAAAAAGTGATAATCAAATTCGCCTAAAACTTAATGTTGTACCAAGATTGGAGATGTATCAGGCCGAGGTCGAGGTAGTAGACACCCCATCTACAAGCTTAGTTAGATCTGTAACTTCAGTTCAGAATATGGCCTCATTTACGTCTTCGATATGTCCTCTTCAGATGATATACGATAGAGTTGCCAAGAGATGCTAAACTGAAACGACACCGTGGGTAATATTACTTGTTAATAATATTTTTTTAAATAAATCTTGAGATAATAATTGTTTTGTTTGAAGTTTGATAAATAAATATAATTTCAACGAATCGTCTAGGCAAGATACTTCGGCAAGTACTAACAGCAGCACAAAGAGGAAACGTGTAAAGTATATTCAAACTGTACACAATTGCAGGTATGTGAATACAAAAAAATATTTAGTGATATGCATTTGGCGCTTATGCTCAAAGCAATATTAATAAGATTAAATTATATTTTACGTATCAAATTTATTCCTAAAATAAATGGTTTTTTTATATTTCTTATTATAAGCGATATATCCATTTGTCTTTTTTATCGATCTTAGCATCCAATTTAATATGTATATACCTATATTATTTTACTATAATAAAGAAATATTTAAGAATGTTTCCGTCATTTTAAATCATCTGCCCTGTATTGCATTAAAAATCCCCAAATGTCATATCAAAAATCCCCAAATATCATTTAGGTTGCCTGCCATGGTGTTCAAAATGGCGACCATTGTGATTTGCCATTCGCGCAGCAGTGGGATCACGCCATGTAGAATTCTATTTTGATAACGTCACGTTCCTTTGTAACAAGTTACGCTTGCCTGCAAACGTTAAATTGGTATCACGCACTTTCTACCTAGGCAACCCTCCTACTCCCCAACACCCTCGTAGAATCGACTAGAAACTACAACAAAATAGCTGTCGACTAAAACTGCGTTCGGTTTTAAAAATCCAGAGGCGAGCGAGCAGATACAGATTTATCACACGTGATCACCGAGGCAAATGAGCCTAATTTAATTACCGAACGGATACCAAGGAGGAACATAAAACATAACCCCATAAATTATTATTATTTTTTTATTTTAGTGTATCACTCAGAAAAAACAATGCAGTTTATTTAATCTATGTGTTCTGTTATGTTGTACTCAAGAAACCTAGAGAACAGTCTTCTTGGTTGTACTTAAATTGGATACACAGATCACAGAGGAACCCTAAAAAATCTGTTTGCTCGACGTCTTGAAGCCGAGCTAAACGAGGTAGCGCTGACCGCTCGTATTTATGCTTACCGAACGCAGAGCAGATCTAAAAGAGCATGCATTGTCTATTACCGAACGGCAAATGAGGTAAACGAGCAAAGCGAGCTTTCAGATATGTAAAAACCGAACGCAGTATAATATGTTTGCATCACTTTACTACATGTGTCAAACAGAGATAGAGAAACATCTGTCTGAAAAGTGTGTTGGAAAGTACGCGCCAGATTTTATTACTTTTTAAAATTCATTTCTTTATTTGTGGCCTAAGCGCAAGATACCTATTACAAATCGTACAAAATTATATTAATAGAGATCATTCTCCCCTCTCTATGTCTCTGGGCTAATCACAATGGTCGCCATTTTGAACATAATGGCAGGAAACCTAAATGATATTTGGGGATTTTTAATGCAATACAAAATACAAGGCAGATGATTTAAAATGACGGAAACATTCTTAAATATTTCTTTATTATAGTAATATAATAATTGCGTTCGGTTTTAAAAATCCAGAGGCGAGCGAGCAGATACAGATTTATCACACGTGATCACCGAGGCAAATGAGCCTAATTTAATTACCGAACGGATACCAAGGAAGAACATAAAACATAACCCCATAAATTATTATTATTTTTTTATTTTGGTGTATCACTCAGAAAAAACAATGGAGTTTATTTAATCTATGTGTTCTTGTACTCAAGAAACCTAGAGAACAGTCTTCTTAGTTGTACTTTAGATAGTGTCTGATACACAGATCACAGAAGAACCCTAAAAAATCTGTTTGCTCGACGTCTTGAAGCCGAGCTAAACGAGGTAGCGCTGACCGCTCGTATTTATGCTTACCGAACGCAGATCTAAAAGAGCATGCATTGTCTATTACCATTGTTTATAAAGTATATAGTTATTCAACCTCTTGTTAGTACCGGTGGATCATTGGTAGATGGCGTGCTGGATGATGTGTGCCCATTATTACGACCGTAGCCCCCGGTGTCGTTTACGTTACGACCATTGTTTATTATAAACAATGCTACGACGCATGCACGAATTTCGTACATCCGGTGCATGTACGTCACATGACATTCGACGAGGAACTAAAGTCATAGATCGAAACTCGACTGTAATTATTAATAACTTTTGACAGTTTGTCAGTTTTCTATTTTTAAACTATTGGATTTTTTGTTCTAAAATGAATCATTTATACATCATATGGCTAACATAACCTAAAATATTTAGTTTTTGTAAATTTATTTTTACTTTAATTATAATTTTGTAGCTTCAGCTTGGATCCATAATAACATTTAAAAACTCTCTAATAAGACAGTAGATATATAAAGTTTCAATATTTGTAGCTACGTAGATTATTAAAAATGAATTGTTATTTATAGGTTGGATTTCCAGTCAACAAAAAACAACCTATTTCATTAGATTAGGATAATTAAAACTTCATTAGTAATGCACCGAACAAGATTTTAGATGATAGTACAGGAACCAAGCAAATATTTTGATAAAAATGATATAATATTCAAAAATTTTCAGAAGTGCATATTTTTGAGGTTAGTTGTAAAGCCTGATTTTCATAGTCGTGTTGCTATTGGTTCATTTCACATTAAAATTTGGAATTGACCAATAGCAACACGTCTCGCATTTCGCTTTTCGAAATTTCGCGACTATAAAAATTATGCTTAAGGTGTTTAAATTAATGTTCTTTTTTATATAAATATGTTTGTTATTTGACTGTTTATAATTTATAATGGCGAATTGTGCTGGAGCTATGTGAAAAAATTATAACCAGAGTACAGAAAGATATTGATATAAAATATTTCAGTTTTCCGAAGAACGAAGATTTGGCAAAACAGCTTGGCTACAGAAAAGATAAAATAAATTTGAAGAATGGCAAGTGGAGGAACATGTTATGTATATTGTATTTGAAACCTAGTTTTTGGTTCACCTAAAAATGTCATAAATCACAAATATAGACCATGTGCATCATAGGCAAAGAGTAAATGATCATAGGATTAACATAACCTCCAATTTTTAGTTTTTGTAAATTTATGTTCAACTTTAATTATAATTTTGCGTAGTTTCAGCTTGGATCCTTAATAACATTTAAAAACTCTCACAGACAGTAGATATATAAAGTTTCAATATTGTAGATTATTTAAATTAGACTGCTAATTATAGGTTGAATTTCCAGTCAACAAAAAATATCGTATTTCATTAGATTAGGGGCCGATATTTTCAGTCTGATTTAACCCTGATTAAGTTTAACCATTGATCAATTACCTTGGAAATAATTGTCGAGACAATTGTTTCCATGGTAATTAATCAATGATTAAAGTTAATCAGGGTTAAATCAGACTGAAAATATCGGCCCTAGGAAAATTAAAATTTCATTAGTTAATGTACCGAACAAGATTTTAGTTGATAATATAGGAACCAAGCAGAAATTTTAATAAAAATGACATAATACTCAAAAATGTTAAAAAGTGCATATTTTTTAGGTTAGTTGTGATGTCGCGTGCACGACACAAATAGGGCATTGCATATTTTTCTCGAGCTCGACGTCACATCCGGCTGCGCAATGTGTAATGTATCGTGAAATGTATATTTAAATGATTATTATAATATTTAAATTCAAAAAACAAAAGTCATGGAAACTGACTAGTACGTAAGTTACTCACAAGTTGGCAGCACATACTTACAAGTTAGGTTGAATAACTATATTACTTTATAAACAATGCTATTACCGAACGGCAAATGAGGTAAACGAGCAAAGCGAGCTTTCAGATATGTAAAAACCGAACGCAGTAAAAATAGGTATATACATATTAAATTGGATGCTAAGATCGATAAAAAAGACAACTGGATATATCGCTTATAATAAAAAATATAAAAAACCATTTATTTTAGGAATAAATTTGATACGTAAAATATATAATTTTAATCTTATTAATATTGCTTTGAGCATAAGCGCCAAGTGCATATTGTAGTATTATTGTGGGTTCTAGTGCAATAAAATGTAATCTTTAAACAACTATTTATTAGACAATAAACTTTAACCATTGAGCAAAAAATAATAAAGAGTTGCAACTGTCAAGGTTTCGAGATTTTAGTATTGTATTTCTTTGCCAATAACTTCATGATTGTCATCTATTTTTAGTGCTACGGGAAGGTATTTGTAATGTGGCTGTATAGCCCTTAAAATTGAAGACAATCACAAAATTATTGGTGAAAAAATACAACACTAAAATCTCGAAACCTTGACAGTTGCGCCTCTTTATTATTTTTACGCAATGCTTTAACTGTTCTTTACAAAACTTGTCATAAACTGTCTATCAACAAAACTCAAAACTCCCTTTTTCTTGTTACCCTGGAGACTTCATAAATTCCAGTCGCAGGTTTGTTCTACTCAATAACTTGGAGTAGCTATGAGATATATGACCATATCACATTTCTTCCTTGCAAAAAATAAAATAATATAAATAAAAAATAGAAATATTAATTATTCGCGATATCTGACGGGTAAGCTTCTCGTTCTCGGTGGGTTTCTCCTAACTGGGGAAAAATCAGATTTGTCGAAGTCATCTACAGACTCTGGAATCGAGTTACCGTCTTCTGCTATTTCTAAATTTGTAATAGAATCAGTTTTAGTTTATATGTTCTTAGAGATATCTAAATTCGGAGAACCATCATCTAAAAATCGTCGGGTATTTCCTTCCCCTGGGGATAAGGAAAATCGAGGTCTCATTTGATCGGCATGTTTCCTTCGTGGGGTCCCTTGTATATCAACGATATATGAATAAGGACCTGTTTGGTTCTGAATACATCCAGGATTAGAACCTTTCTTTAAAGGATTATTTACCCAAACTGTTTGGCCTCTGTAAAAGTTTGCATCTCTTACGTTTGACCGATCATGTAAACGTTTCTGGTTTAGCTTCTCATTCTCCATATTTCGCTGTACATCGGGTTTTAATTGATCAAAAATCGATCTTAGTGGTCGTCCAAACATTAATTCTCCCGGAGTTCTTCCAGTAGAACGCTGAGGTGTACACCGAAACGAAAACAAAAATTTTTGTAGTCCTACGTCTAAGCTCTCAGTGTTGTCACTAGATGACATCCTTTCTTTAAATGTTTTGACAACACGTTCGGCAATTCCATTGGATCTTGGATGATAAGGTGATATTTTAACATGAGTGACGCCATTCACATTACAAAACTCTTCAAATTCAGAAGCTGTGAGTTGTGGTCCATTATCGGATACTAGGAATTTTGGAAGTCCATATCTGGCAAAAATTTCTCGTAATACAGTTACTGTAGATTGGGTAGTAATGTTTCTCATTTGAATCACCTCTAACCAGCGCGTGTACGCATCTATAATTACTAACCACATTTTACCTTCAAATGGTCCAGCAAAATCTATGTGGATTCGTGACCAAGGTTCTTTTGGTGCACTCCATGGGTACAATGGAAGTCTTGTTTCATTTTGTCGAGACTCTTGGCAAGAATTACATTTGCTGACGTACTGCATAATATCTGCATCTATTTTGGGCCAATATACATGTAATCTGGCCATTGACTGCATTTAACATATCCCAGGGTGACCATCATGAAGCATGCGTAATACTGTTTCTTGCAATCTGTCTGGCACGCATAGTCTCCCTTTCCATCTTCGTATGACAATTATTCTTCTCGTTTTTCATAAAAGTGGTGTAAGTCGCATGGTAAATTTTCCTTGTTTGGCCAAGAAGACTTTGTATAACTTATGACTGTCTTTAAAATTACATCTTTTTCATTACTGTCGCGCATTTCTCGTTTTGATATTGGTAGTTGGCTCAATCGAAGATGGAGTAGATGTCCACGTTTTGGCAATCCTACTTCCTCTGCTTCTGACAATCTTTTATCTTTAAGTGGCAATCGGGAAAGTGCATCAGCAGGAGCATTTTCTCGTCCTGGATGGTACTTTATGGTAAAGTTATAACTTCAGCACCATTGCCCATCTCATTAATCGGTTACTAGCTATCTTAGGAGTTTCGCGGCTTTCACTGAATATCCTTTCCAGAGGTTTATGATCAGTTAACAATGTGAAATGTCTTCCGTACAGGTAATTATGAAAACGAGTAACTGCAATACCTAATGCCTCCTTGTCAATGGTGGAATATCTCTTTTCAGTGTCTGTAAATGTCTTCGAAACAAATGCTATTGGACGCAAGTTGTTGCCGGGGTATTTGTGAAATAATACGGCACCTGCTCCTTTATTAGATGCATCACTTGTCACGAATAATGGTAAGGACTGATCATAATGTACCAGAGTATTGTATGAAGTTAATATATTCTTAAGATCATTGAAAATCTTGTCGTCATCAAGATTCTATTCCCATTTACTGCCTTTTTTAAGGTGTCTATGTAATGGAACGCAAGTCACATGTAAAAGTGGAATGAATCGCCCATAATATGTGATAGAGCCCAAAAAAGATCTTAATTCAGTTGCATTACTTGGAGTGGGCATGTCATGAATGGCCTTGATGTGTTCGTCTGTGGGATGGAGTCCTTCACTGTCAACTTTATGGCCTAAAAATGTTACACTAGGTTGTAACCATGCACATTTCGATGGTTGTGTTCGTACACCTGCTGCTAGCAAATTACGTAATACCTGCTTCACTCGTTCGAAATGTAACTCTTTTGTAGGTGCCGTGATTAAAATATCATCCAAGTAACACACTGTTCCATCAATACCTGAAAGTAATTGGTCCATGGTCCGCTGAAAAAGTGACGGTGCAAATGATACTCCAAAAGGTAAACGCTGTATGTAAAATATCCCTTGTGCATTGCTATTGTTAAATATTTACGTGATTCAGGATCCACTGAAAGTTGTAAATAGGCATCTTTAAGATCTATTTTTGTGAAATATCGTCCTCCTGTTAGTTTTGCCATTATGTCCTCGAAACGTGGTAAAGGATAATCATCAATTTGCACGTGTGGGTTAATAGTGACTCTGAAATCTCCGCAAATGCGTATACTACTATTTGATTTAACGACCACTACAATAGGTGAGGCCCACTCTATAGATGTTGTCGTTGTGTCAACTGGTTCCAGAACATCCTCTTTAATCAACCGATTAAGTTCAGCAGAAACTTGATCTTGTAGGGCGATTGGGACTGGTCTTGGTCTAAATGCTTTTGGTGATACTCCCTTTGAAATATGTATCCTCGCCATATGTCCATTAATGCTACCAAGATTGTCATCAAATAATTCTTTGTGGTTCTCTAAAAGTTGTATTATTTGAGCTCTGTCATTGACTGTCAAGTTGCTCCCGGCAGAAAAGCGAACTAATTGATTTGGCTTGTTATTGTTATTCGTGGTTTGTTTATTTTTATCACTTGATGAGTTCAATGTTTTCTGTTTGTATTGTTCCATTTTGGTTGTATGCCTAGGTTCCGTATGGATTTGGCACAGTCTAGATCCTGGTGGCATGGGTAAATTAAATGCCAAACACCAATCTAATCCAAATAATGGAATATCCTCAGATTCGATAACATATAGCGGAAGTAATAGTTTTTTTCCAAAAGCCTCTACTGAGATCTGAGCTATACCAAGAGTTTTAATTTCTAAATCAGTGTACGCAATTAAATTTGGTGTTGTTTTAAGGTTTGGCCTACCAAGTTGTATCCAAATCGGTTTACCCACTACTGAATGTGCAGCTCCTGGATCGTAAACCATCTCGAAAGTTTTCTTGTTAATATTTACACTGATCATAACCTTGTTTAATGGATGTATATTACGTATGTTTGAAGTATTAGTCGATGAAACGCTTCCATTATCTCCATCGGACTCATGGTTACTATTTGCATCTCGGATGTGTCGAGTGTTCTGTACGTGTGCGTTTCCAGATACTATACAAACTCGTTTAAAGTGATTCAATTTTCCACATCCACTACACGATTTCCCTTTTGCTGGGCAATCTCTCCTTGCCTTATGAGCAGAATAACCACAATATAAACATTGTGTTTTAGCATCTAATTCTACGACATTCTCAATCTTGGGACGTCTGTTCGTTTTCTGTATACGATTGGTATGTCCCTCCCCTTGTATATTTGTGAATGATGTAAGTTTTTGGGTATGTATTGTTGCTTGTTCAAACTTTAAGGCTGTAGCTTCAACGACTTTTAAAGTTGCATCGTTTGTTGGATGTTCACGAATTAAATACTCTTGCCATTGTAAATTGTTGATTCCTGTGATAAGTTGATCTCTTAATTGTTCATTTAAATTATTACCAAACTGACATTTTCCAGCTAAACCTCGCAATGTATTTATAAATTGAATTATTGACTCATCTTCTCTTCTCATTCGTTGACGAAAAACGACTCGTTCGGCAAACACGAAATTTTTTTTTCCATAGTAATTGTTTAACACTAATACTATCTCCTTATATGTCTTTGTTGTAATCCTGTCTGGTTTAAAATGATCTACCAGTATTTTGAAAGGTTCTGGTCCGACCTTAGCGAGAAGAAGATTACGTCTTTCATTTGCGTTATCCTTTGTGTCAGCAAGTCCGTGTATAGATAGCTCTACCTCAAACCTCTCTATATAATATTCCCATTCTTCTCTGTCTGGTGTAAATTTATCGAAGTGGAAATTTTTCGTGGTTGCATCAGCCATGTCACTTATATAGTTTTACTTGTTGGCAGCTATACACTTACTTGTAGGTGATTGGCTTCCTTGACTAGCTTAAAATTTACATTTCATACACTCACTAGCTCGTCGCCAAATGTAGTATTATTATGGGTTCTAGTGCAATAAAATGTAATCTTTAAACAACTATTTATTAGACAATAAACTTTAACTGTTCTTTACAAAACTTGTCATAAACTGTCTAGCAACAAAACTCAAAACTCCCTTTTTCTTGTTACCCTGGAGACTTCATAAATTCCAGTCGCAGGTTTGTTCTACTCAATAACTTGGAGTAGCTATGAGATATATGACCATATCACACATATCACTTTAAATATTTTCTTGTAATCACATACCTGTAATTGTGTACAGTTTGAATATACTTTATATACGTTTCCTCTTTGTGCTGCTATTAGTACTTGCCGAAGTATCTTGCCTAGACGATTCGTTGAAATTATATTTATTTATCAAACTTCAAACAAAACAATTATTATCTCTCAAGATTTATTTTAAAAAATAATAATCGTTTTTTAGCGTTGACCAGGTCATATGACCAACGACCTTGGTCAAATATATGTTTATTTTAGCGTTTTGGTCAAACGTTTTCTAGCCTCTTCAAAGGTCTCATTTTTTCAAGCTGGTCATGAATTGATTGAACAAGCTCTGGAGCTTGTTAAAGTATTTGGTCAAAATGCTGTCATGCTGTCACTGCTTTTAGGTTAGTCTTATATCTTCTGTATATGGCAGGGAGTGTCAAGATTTATATACATATAGAGGTACAGGGTTAGAAAATTGTGTAAAATTAGACAAATTATTCTACTGGATGAAAATAACACAAAATATACAAAAGTGGTAGATGATCATACATATAAAAGAATTTATGAAGAAAAAGGTAGGTAATCTAAAACTATTTCATTATCAACGTCAAGTCTTGTAAATAAATAGGTCACGTTAGCAAAGTACTCTGCAAGGTTAATTTCGTACAGAAAATGTGAGGTTAAGGAAGACCGAAAATCACAAAATATACATTTTCGCGCTTTGGTCGTGTGACCAAAACCAAACTGAAAGTGTAGTTGACCAGGCATTGACCAATAATGACCGAAACCTCTTGACCTGGTCAACGCCAAAAAACGACTATTATTAACAAGTAATATTACCCACGGTGTCGTTTCAGTTTAGCATCTCTGAGCAACTCTATCGTATCATCTGAAGAGGACATCGAAGGCGTAAATGAGGCCATATTCTGAACTGAAGTTACAGATCTAACTAAACTTGTAGATGGGGTGTCTACTAACCCGGCCTCGGCCCGATACATCTCTAATCTTGGTACAGCATTAAGTTTTAGGCGAATTTGATTATCACTTTTTATAAAATCTGTTGCTTTAAAATTATTAAAGCAAACAAATTTATTCTCTGACCAAGTGTATTCATCACTCAACTCTCCAACCACTTCTTAAACATGTCACCTCTTGAGACACTAGAATGTTATACTGTTATAAACGACTGCAAAAAAAATTCATGAAAAACCTCACTGGTGAAATGTAATACCTTCAGGCTTAAATCGTCTTGCGTTAGAACATCCTCTTACAACACAGGACATAATTAAAAACAAACATTTTCAGTTGTAAATGTAATACAATAATTATAAACAAAAACGTCCACCGCGATAATAAAGTCTAGAAAATAACAATAAAAAAGTCCACACCACAGCGCTAAATGTTAAATTAGTTTATAGAATAAATAAAAACATATATGCAGTCCGTAAGGTTTATAAATAAATATAATTAAACGCACACCAAAAAATTTTAATAACTGTAACCTCACTTTACTCAACACTACTGTAACAGTTGCACGACAACAAACTTGAACAAACCACGTGATCATGTTCAAAATGTCTGCCCTCATGGTGTCTTAGGAAAATTGGATGCGCAGAACGTAGAAGGTCTCCCCTCTCTATTTCTCTGGGTTAACCCGAAAGGGTCGGTCGGCAACATTGAATGTAAAACAACAGGAAGGAGGGTGTGCTCTACTGGCTACAGTAGAAAGTGCGACGGAAGTGGCCATCTAGAACGACCAAGTGTGACTCATTTAATTGTTGACAATTCAAGTGGTTGAGTGTTAGTAAAAGTGCATAAAACGAACAATTATGGTTAGTTGTGCAGCTTGTGCTTGTTCCAAAACTGCGAAAAATAAAAATTTGGGAGTTACATTTCATAGGTGAGTATATTCTTTCGTTTAATTTAACTAAATATTGATGTATTTCAAAATATTTGATTGTAAACGTCATTCAAGGTGAAAACAAAGCACACGAGACAGATCATGGGCGTAACATAGGTACATAAAGCCGGGTTCATGCACTCGCGAATTGCGAAAAACGAAATGCGATTTCCACAAAAGACAAAAAAGTATAATTTTTGCGAAATTCGCTATTCAGTAGACTTTGTCTCTATTTTTCAAAACTAGAAATAATTTTTTTCGCATTTATTTTAATTTTAAGTTAACGTTCGCATTTCGCTTTTCGCAATTCGCGAGTGCATGAACCCGGCTTAATAAGAGGTTTGGGTATTTTTAGTGTAAAATGTTTTCAAGTATCTATATGTATATTTTTTGTTCAAGATCACCAAGCATTTCTTGGATTACTTACATACGTTATGTAAATAATATTGTTGTTAAAAAAAGTGTTAATTTACCCTGTGATTTTTTTAGTTTTCCCTAAGATGAAAATAGAAGAAAGAAGTGAATTAATTTTGTGAATAAGCCAGAGTGGATACCAAAAGGCTCAAGTGTCCTGTGCTCGCATCATTTTACTCAAGATTGCTTTGATCGAACATATCAGTTAATAGTGAGACTGCTACCAACGGCCCTCCCTACAATTGAAGTGGACCGATTAAAATATGAAAGTACCTTTATATGAACTTAATCGCATATACAGTGTAAAAATCGGTAAAAATAATAATACATTCATTTGAAAAGCAAAGGTAACCTTCCGAAACTGTACGCCACTGGCCAAACCGGAAACAGTCATCCGCCATATGCAACGTCCATTCCGGACGCATATTCATCTGGTAAATGCTCCTTCCTGTTGTTTTAAATTCAATGGTCGGCAATAATCCAGCTTGTCCGCGTCGCGTCCGCGACCATGGAACAAAACAGAAAGACAGAAAACCGTGGAATTACAATTTCGATGACTAATCAAGCGATTTCATTGGTCAAGTGGCAACCCTTGGTCTTGGCTTGACCAATGAAATTGCTTTATTAGTCATCGAAGTCGTCTTCGGAATGCAGCCACTGCAATTAATCCATATTTATTATTATTTAAAATATTAAAATTTCATCATTTCAACAATACAGAGATTCATTCTAAAATAAAATAAGAATTTAATGTAGGTATTCTCATAACAGATACAAAAAAAAATTGTTTATTTCTGCAAGATATCTGAAATATTAGCAGAAATATATTACATTTTCAAGTTATAAGATATATGTCAGCAACATACGAAATGAAATATTTCAAACTTTATATCCTACAAATATTTCAGAAATATAAACACTGAAATGTAAGATTTGAGCAACATTGGGACATTTCTGAAATATTACTGAAACAATGCGTGCTGTGTGGGTATGTGATACCATAAATATTCCAGGAATATGGTTTTAAGTATATGTCTAAATTATTCACCATGAATATGTCAGTAATATTCATCTTGGAATACACACATTTTGTCTTATTCTAAGAATATTCCATGAATATTCTTAGGAAATGAAGGAATAATTATTATTTAATAACTATTTCTTCATTTCAAAAGAATATTCTTGGAATATTCTTAACCTAGGACAAAATGTATATTCCAAGATGAATATTACTGACATATCCAAGGTGAATAATCTACACATATACTTGAAATTATATTCCTGGAATATTCTTTTATCACATATATATTCCGAGATTATTCCTAGATTAATCAGAATATATTTATTCCTTCTTGCATAATTACAGAATATTCTAGGATTATACGGTGCTGTCTGGGCTGGTGAGAGATATTCGCAAGCGGCTATTCAGGAGGTGGATAAATTCGGAAATGGATCGATAATGGTGTGGGGTGGAATCAGCATAGGCCATAGAACCGAACTGGTTGTAATTAATGGTAGACTGAATGCCCGTCTGGCACGGATTCAACAGCTCCAAGAAGCTCTAGACGAAGAGTGGCGTATAATACCACAAGAAGACCTGCGTAGATTAATACGCAGCATGCCACGGCGCTGTCAAGCTGTAATTCAGGCTGGAGGTGGTCATACGAGATATTAGATGATCGAATTATTGCTTAAATCAACATTTTGTTGTTCACTCTCTTTTCAATTACACTTTAATTTCGGTACTTGATTGGTTGCAATGCGATATAGACAAAATTTAAGGATAATGAAAATAAATGTAGCTTTAAGTTATCGTTCAATTTTTTTTTATATTTCAATATTGGATGAAAAAGGTGTTGCGTTAATTCTTTTGAGCAGTGTATTATAAATTTAGGAAAAATGCGCGTAATGAGGCAGCCCGGGACTGGGATGTCTCAGTAACTTTTAGTATTTTTTCCATGGATTTCGAAAATTTCAACAAAAAACACAAATGAAAGTCAAAAGTGGAGAAAACAAAGAATTTGTTTTTTTAAATGTAACGTCCTGTATATTTTTACAATTCTAAGAAAATTCTGTCTAAAAATATAACGTAACATATATTTACCTTCATTTGAGCCAAAGCAATTTCAAGTAAAAAATGACTATACAGGGTGAATCTTAGAGTGGCGGCCATATTTATAGGAGGCGACATCGTTCAACTATGGGAACACAAAACTACAATTTTTTTTTTTAACGTGCTATGAAAAATGAATATTGTTTAAACCCTTTTTATTTGAATTTGGGTACCCCGCCAGTGGAATGCGCTAGCGAGAGTCAAGGCTTCTAGACTGTACAGGTTACCTCAATAAGCAGCATTAGGGCAAGGAAAATGCGGGGTGAGGAAGAGCTGGCGACCGCGATTCTATACGCTTAAAAAGAGACACTAATACTGCTCTGCTGTTGTAGAACAGAGAACGACGATCCCGGTCTGCGGTCGCCAAGTGACGTATGTTGAGCGGCTCAGGTTCAGATGGGGTAACCTTTGGAGTTTACCAGCCTTGAGCGAGAGTAACGTCTAATAACTGAGAGGCACACGCGTGTCTTGAGCAGTGCGTTGTTGCCAAACTTCACGATTGAAATAAAATACGGGGAATTTAATAGTAAAGCAAATTTCCACACCATAAAATAACTAAAAACTTAATAGTAAATAATGAACAGAAAATTATTTTTTCTAATAACAATAAATCTTTACTTATCTTGGATCGGCATTTCTCATAGCAGGTGTTGAAACTGTCCTCCGTTATTTTCCAAACACGCTGCAACTCAATTAATATCACTAAACACAAACACAAAACTTCCACTTTAAATTTCACTAAGAACTGAAACTATGTATTTAATTTTATAATCACAATAAACCACACTAGCTGCTGTCTGGCCGTTCACTAATACTAAAACTAAAACATAGAAAAACGTCGACCATGAACAGGTACGCTTCGCCGTATGCCGTTTTTTATCGCCATTTTTTGTTAATGCACCTGCTTGTAACTAGGTCAGTGTCATAGCTTGTAAAGAGTTCAGCTACTCTAACAGCTGATGGGTGATAAAAGTCCTATAAACGAGTTCTGTTTTTAAAACCTTTTTATTTTGTGTCATAATAATTATGCAGACTATGCAGCCGGCTTTTTCATTTTATTTTGTATTACAATTTTCCGTATTTGAAGTTAAAACTGCGTATTTCAATAAACCTGTTTATCCAATTCAATTAATTTTTCATTTTCACTAGGTACCCTTATCTCTCTCTCGTGATTGGGTATCTCTGAATTATTAATGAAGAGTGAAAAATGTAAATGTAATTGATTAGTTTTATATCATCATCTACACTTGGCAACACTGTCGACCGGCCACACGTAAAGCGGCCCTAGACGATCAATATTTACGTCAATATATTGCACAATATTTTGTACAATAAATTTACTTGGCAAACCCACACGGTGCAATATTATTGCTCAATAAATTAGTTCATGGGTGATACTTGTGCAGTCAACATGTGGAATAATAAGAAGACAGCAAGTTGTGTGGCCATAGCATTAGTTATAGCTTCAAGAAAAAAGGAGAAAAAGAAGCGCAGGTGGATGAAGGAATGGTTTAAAAAAAGAAATAAATACACTCAAGAAAATCTGTTGAGTGAACTAAGAGTTAGTTTCCACAGAGCGGGTAAGCTCCGATACACCTCGATACATTCTACAATGAATTTTCTTTCTTCATCTTTTCCCTTTGTAGCCATGGTAGATGTTTACTCCAACACTGTTTAAAAAGAACTGACCAGTATTGCGCAATATTGCCCACAGACGAAGCAATATTTACTAGATTGTACAATAAATATCAAACTCTTTTTGATTGACTCAATATATTGCGCAATCTTTCAATCTGATCTACAGACGTTCAATATTATTGTACAACATTAATTATTGTGCAATATATTGACGTAAATATTGATCGTCTAGGGGCCGCCTAATAATGCAGTAAGTGCTTGCCCAGCGGTGCCAGAATTACAGGAATTATACTTGAATCGCGAATTTTTAAAAAAAATTCATAACTCGGCCAATTTACAGCCTAAAAAAAAATTCGGATTCATGTTCATGACGACTAGTACTATTCACCCCAAAAATATGGCCGCCACTCTAAGATTCACCCTGTATAATGAACATATGCCCTAACCAGTGATGTAAATTTGAAAGTTTCAATTTCACCTTAAAATTTATGAAATTTCCAAGGGCCCATTGAAAGTTTCACATATATCTGAGAGTTTCTCCAAGTTTCACATATAATTTTAACTTTGACGTACCTACCTATTTAAGGATTTTTTAGGACTTCCAGTTTAGCCAGAAGTGGCACCTATATTTGTTTTCTTAACCTCTCATCTCCTCTCAAGTAACAGAAGTAAATTCTGGAAAATCGTAAGATTTTGTGTTAAAGAGCGGCCCTATACATCAGTTTATTAGTGAGAATCACATGTAGGCCACCGACAATTCTTTCTTTTGCCTTAGTCTGAGGCAAATCACGAATAAATTTTTAATTTCCTTCAGGATCACTTACACAGTTCAATGTACATACATTATAATGTATGTAACTTAAATAAATAAATAAATAAATAAATAATATGAAATAAGTAACTTATTATTTTCTTCATAATATTACTGATTAATAAAAATAAGTGCAAGAAAAAAATTGCTTTTAACGATTTTATACTTTATGAATATTATGATTTGCATTGCATTTTTTTAAATAAATATAAATAATAAAAATAAATGCAATTTTTAAAATAACTGGCTAACGAAAACTGGAGGAATTTCACGATCCAAAATAAAACAAAAATTCATTTGAAAGCTCGATCTTTTTAAGCGCAATCTGAAAAATGAAAAATCCATTATAAGATAAGATAAGATAAGAATCTTTATTTAGCATTAAGCTATTTTTACAGCATATATGTACAAAAATATAAACAAAAAGATAAATATACAATTCCTTAGTTAATTGTCACAATCTGACAAATATTTACTTATATTTGTAACAAATATATTAAGGCTGGGTGCTTCTTTCAGATAACTAGGTAAAGCATTAAAAAGGCGAATACCTTCATAAAATATAGAACCCTGTAAAAACGTCTTATTTACAAATTCTATGTTAAAGTTATTCTTTGATCTAATGTTTCGCGAATGAATGTTACAACGTTTTTTTAAAAAAAATTGTAAATATTGAGGTACCATCTGATTACTTATTTTAAAAATTAAAATGATGTTTGCCTTCTTAATGCCTTGTTCCACTGACAACCATTTTAATGTATTTAACATATATTTAATTGGTGTATAAATATTACAATTTAATATTATCCTCATACACTTGTTTTGCAACAGCTGCAGTCTGTTTAATTCGCATTTATTACATGATAATAACAAAGACGCACAATATTTAAAGTGAGGGTAAATAATTGTGTTATAAACCAGTAATTTACTCCATTGCGATATTGCGATGGCTGCCATAAGAGAAACAAAAGTTATCTCGAAAACAAAAGACTATCGAACATTCATTTTTACACCAAAATATTAGACTCCAAAAAGTGTCCTAATAATGTAAGTCTAAAACCTGTCTGACCAGGATTACATGTCTAGCCAAAAGGAGAAATCACAACATTTTTGTTTTTTTGGAAAATTTAGGTTTCAGTTACCCGTGACTTCTTAACACATTTGGAATCGACGCATTGGCAAATGAAATAAACATTAGGGCGCATTACAATAAACCATTTGACCTCAATTAACCGGAAAACTATCAAAAATTGCGAACATTTAGGTACTAGAGACATTTTATGTGCAGAAAATATCGGAGAATAAAAAAATCATATCCATTTTTTGAGACGACTTTTTTAAAAAGGGGTCCGTGGTGTCCATATCTACGCCTCTGCGGGGGCGATATTTTCAAATCTTTCAGACCATTTGATAAACTTTAATCTAACATAAACATTATAAACAAAATCCAAATTTTATAAAAATCGGTCTAACTTTAAAGTTATTCGTCGAGAACTAAAAAAAAAAGTTCAACGTCCTGTATCTCGAAAACCAGGTCCCATAAGAAAAATGTTCATAGAACAGACAACACTTATTATTTTTCAATAAAGAATCGATTCTCGAAGTTTCCCCATTTAAAGTGAACTCACCCTGTATAAGTGTATTAATAGGTTTCCACAATACAGTAAAGAACTAATTACTTACATTTTCAATTTCAGAGTTCCAAGTTTTGTGGCAAAACAATAATAATAATAATAATCCATTTATTTACCACAGAATACAAAATACAAAATTGTTACTTAGAAAATAAATTTTATGGTAAAACCGAACCATACTTCACCATACGGTGAATTACAATTACAATTACAATAAATGACAATATTATATACAAAAATAATAAAAAAAAATGTTTATACAAGTTTTTTTTTTGGATTCCTTCAATGCAAAAAACCAAAGCAGATACAATAAACAAGGGCAGAGGCTGTTGATTTTTTGTTATCAATAATTTTTATCGATAAATGAAAAGGGTTATTTATCTTAAGATTTATTTAGTTGAGTTGTTAGTGTTATATTCATTGTTGTGCCAGCTAATGTCGGGTGAAGTATTGGCAAATTCAAAAGTCTATGCGCCACCTATGCGGAAAATATGTGAACATACTTAGTGAGTAGGTATTCGGCTTTGTTTATGTTTACATAGGTTATGTCGTTATTTGACATTGCAACAGTTTTAACAGTTGTGTGTGTGTATGTGTGTGAAATTCGTTACATAATAGCATTGTTTATAAAGTATTAAAACAATGATAATAGCTATATCTAAGAATGTTATGAGTATTATAACTGCCGCAGATGTCGGGTTGAAATCCGAGCTCATAGAGCGAGAATTCTAAGTCATCTAAGGCTGTTGTGATTCATAACATCCGTGATTTGTTCAATAGTTTATTATAATAGAGAAATTATTAATTATTATTATTAATAGATAGTCTAAGAAGCAGTAGTGATATATTTTTTTTAGTTATGACTTACTTACCAGCCTACTTTTGTATATGTAAACAAAGAATTAATATCCTAAAACCGATAATAATTATTTTTGTAATAAGGATCATAAATCATAAAGACAAGCATTATGGTACTATAGCCGTGAATATCATCAGGCGAGGCGTTAGCCGAGTCTTATGACACGGCGTGTACCATAAACCATAGTGCGTGTTTTATGATCCAAATTAGATACAAAATTTTATCATTAAGTTATTTACTTAAAAAAATAGTAAGTGACCTGTGCCTAACCGTTTCCTTGACAACGCGTCACCAAATTATTTATTTAGCTGTCAAACACTGCTGTAAGTTGCAAATTGAATATGTATTAAACGAATTAAGACATTATATAATGGGTGATTCTGATGAAAGTATAAGATTTGGAAGAAATTGGAGGAAATGTCATGGACTCTCTTTTGTCTGAAAAATCACGGCTGGTTTGCTCGTTATGAGGAATGGTGTACCAGTAAGAACACGAAGAATGTAATAGATGAAGGTTCAGCTTTAATTGCTCTTTTACAATTTATAATAATTAGTTAAGTTAAATTGTATTTTGAATAAAATTACATATATTTTCTTCTAAACTTATTTTATTGATGGTAAAGATATTATAGAATTTTTACACAAGATAAATAAAATTATTGTAATAGTACTTTTTGAATCTCATTATGACACTAGGGCTTTTTCGAATTTCATTATGATACTTAACATAATGAACTTACTTACGTCACTATAATCAAATGACATAATGATGTCATTATGACATGCCACCAAAGGATCATAAAGACAAGCATTATGGTACTAGCCGTGAATATCATCAGACGAGGCGTTAGCAGAGTCTGATGACACGGCGTGTACCATTAATGCGTGTTTCTAAAAATTAAAAATTTTGTATTTTTGAAACGATGCCAGGTGCATTAAGTTATTTATTTAAAAAAAATAGTATGTGGCCCTGTGCCTTACCGTTTCCTTGACAACGCATCAACAAATTATTTACTTAGCTGTCAAAAAACGTGTATTCTGTAAATTTTCCGTTAAAAATAACCTGACTGTTATAGCTATTAACATATCTAGGAATGTTATGACTATCATAACTGCCGCAGATGTCGGTTTGAAATCCGAGCTCGTAGAGCGAGGATTTTAAGACATCTAAGGCTGTTATGATTCATAACATCCGTGATATGTTCAATAGTTTATCGATTTCAGAAAATAAAGACATTATTAATAGATATTACCTTTTGATATTCTCTTATTAATAACGTTTTCATTTCATTAGTTGGTCAAGTCTGTATGGGTTGATTTGTCGCCATGGTTACAGTTATATTTTGTTTGTTTTTATTTGTTACCTTTTTTCATATTACATAAATGTTTACATTTTTAATGTCACAACGGCTACATAAAAATGGACCTTGGATTGCCTGAAAATACATTTCAGGTGGATTTCAGTACTTAATTATTATTGTTTGGAGTTTTCTGTCTGTTTGTATTAATAAATAGCCCTATATTATAGTTTCATTATTTATTATTTCATCTGTTGACAGTTATTGACAGATCTGTATTTGTAATATTATTACCGTACAAGTTTTAAATATAACTGTACAACTTTAGTTATTACTTGTTTACCAGCCTACTTTTGCATATGTAAACAAAGGATTAATATCCTGAAACCGATAAATAGATATTACCTTTTGATATTCTCTTATTAATAACGTTTTCATTTCATTAGTTGGTCAAGTCTGTATGGGTTGATTTGTCGCCATGGTTACAGTTATATTTTGTTTGTTTTTATTTGTTACCTTTTTTCATATTACATAAATGTTTACATTTTTAATGTCACAACGGCTACATAAAAATGGACCTTGGATTGCCTGAAAATACATTTCAGTTGGATTTCAGTACTTAATTATTGTTGTTTGGAGTTTTCTGTCTGTTTGTATTAATAAATAGCCCTATATTATAGTTTCATTATATATTATTTCATCTGTTGACAGTTATATTGACAGATCTGTATTTGTAATATTAGCTTTGTTTGTCATCAGCCACTAGTGTACACTTTTTTACACTTTTTGCCAATAAGTCGTTTGTTATAAATTAGTGCAGACAGTGCTAGCCGTTTGGTATACCAGTATAGTGTACACTTTCTTGCACTTTTGACACTGACTCCTGAGGAGGTGTAACGAATGTCGATAGTGCAGCGCAGGCACCTGAGTTGAAGTTTGAGGCTGTTTTGTGGTTTGAAGTTTGAGATTTACTGAAACGGGTTGTCTGACAGAGGTATGAATTGAAATAATGTGATTTTGTCACAGTTATTTAATGATGAGAGTGAAGATACTGGTAGTGAATCTATTATTGCTATTATTTATAGGTTATGTTGATTTTCTGACAAGAGTACGTACACTCTAAAGTTGTTTGTTATAGAATTACACATCTGCACTAGTTAACATTTTGTACACTTTTAAACCTACACTTTTCTGCACTACACTTTGATGACAAACAAAGCTAATATTACCGTACAAGTTTTAAATATAACTGTACAACTTTAGTTATGACTTGTTTACCAGCCTACTTTTGCATATGTAAACAAAGGATTAATATCCTGAAACCGATAAAAATATTAATTTTAACGGTTCGCTAAAAATAATAACCAATTTTGCTATTCTGTATGCATCATTTTAACGGCCTTTTGTTAACATCAGGTTATCGGGTTATTTTCAAATTTCTACTGTAATATAATATAATAATAGGTATATGTTTATTATATATACATAGTTATACATTTGATCTAATCGTTCTGCCTCTTGATTTGTAACGCCATTTTTATTAATTTTTAACACTATAAGATACTGTTAATTTTTAGCGGCTAGTCCGAAGGCGCCTCTAATTTTAACAGATTTTGATTAAATTTAACAATCAAGAAAGTATAGAGAATACATCTTTGGTTAACTTTGGCCTGTTAAACATTATATAATGGGCGATTCTGATGAAAATTTACCCTCCGATTTGGAAGAAATTGCAGGAAATGTCGTGGACTCTCATTTGCCTGAAAAATCACGGCTGGTATATGAACCTGTGCTCGTTATAAGGAATGATGTAACATCACGAAGAATGTGATAGATGAAGGTTCAGTTTTAATTGCTCTTTTGCAATTTATAATAATTAGTTAAGTTAAATTGTATTTTTAATAAAATTTTTTGATCTAGCACGTATATATATTTTCTTCTAAACTTATTTTATTGATGGTAAAGATACAGAATTTTTACACAAATCAAATAAAATTATTGTAATACTTAGTACTTTTGAATCTCATTATGGCACTAGGGCTCTCTGGACAACTGTTTATTTGGTATTTTAATGGCATCAACTTCTAAAGGGTGATTTTTTTAGTGTGTCCGAACTTCCAAGATGAGTCGTTGTCAAACGAACTGTGAGTTTGCGAATTTCTAGTGTCAAAATTATTCAATATTCATTCCTGGCAAATCATCCTGAAACGTTAAACATCAGAGCAACGCTTGCAAATTGCCGAAGAGAGCGCGTTACCGTTAATGGGATCATTACAGAGCGATGATCAATAATTAGGTATTTTAATTCCGAATTTGAATGGTACTCTTCTGGAGGAGATGTGGTGCCAACAGGACGTCTTCCACATGTCATACAGCCAACGCAACAAACGATTTATTGAGGGAATAATTCGGTGAGAAAATTATTTCGAGGAACGGACCTGTTAACCTTATGAAGTCTGGTAAGAAATATAACACGAATTGTTGTAAGTATACGATGTCATTCCCTTTTCAAATTCCATTTCAAATAACAAAAACAGTTTATAATTTAGAATGAACTAAAATAGCCAGGAAAACAGTCAATAATCGCGAATGCCATCGCTTATCATTTTTAAGACGAAAGGTGACGTCCATTGTACAGACCAATTCTGAGAACAGAACGGTATGCTGGTAAGTACTTCATATGCTACCTACATTAGAAAATGCGGTTACGTGGAGGACTCAATATTTTTATTCCTGGTCGACTGGCTCTTTAATACCCTTAAATATTGAAAATAAAAGCATATTATTCTTCTGAATTTTGAGTCACTGAAACCGAATCTTATAACGTTTAAATCGCTCTATTGTGTCTGTAAAACCATGATACTTTAATTTAATGTATTTTGAGCTGCTGAAACCAAATGTCTCAATTATTCTATCAAAAAACGTCAACGACGGGCATATGGCGTTGGCCTTGTGGAGTTGGGATTGTTGGGAAGGATTGGAATGCACTTCCACACCAAAATTTATATTTGAGTTCTATAGCGTTGGGAAAGGTTCGGTGTTAGATAGTACAAATTGTCGAACGATGAGAACGATTTATTGTTGGGAAGTGCGGGATTTATAATAATGTATTCTTTAATTTCAAAGGAAAAAAGGAACAGTGAACAGTGGTCTTTACGTTGTTAGGTGACAACACTGACAACACCGTTTAAAAATATAAGTTGTACAGTGGCAGTCATTTCACAACATTTTAGAAATTCAGAAATGTTTATAGGATGACCCCTCACATTTGTCATACATATTATTCTTCTCGTAAAACCAGAAATTAAGAAGCAGATACATTTGGTTCCTGCGCTTTACCACTTAAAGAGAGGGTTGCTGTCACGCTTCATTTTTTGACGATTGAAAAACGAAAAAAATTCGAAGAAAGCACAATTCTATTCTCATTAAATACAAACAAACGACTGAACACCCAGGCAAGCAACAAATCCTGTCCGGACCAAATCAAACCATTCTTTGATGTATCGCTCGAGCACAGACCTAAATAATTAGACTGATTATGAACGCACAAGTTTGTTTTGTTGTGAGGGTTGCATAATATGACTTTAGCTGGCAATTGGGAGACGATCCGAAACAACAGTACTTAGAAGGGGAAAGTAGTTTTGTACGTTGTACGTTGTATGTCCTCTATGCAGTTTTTACATAGATATATTTAATTTGAGAATTTTATGGGCTTCAAAAACTAGTAATTAAATATAAACTAAGAGTAATTTTAATTTCTAAAGTACCTTCTACTTTTTTTAGTCTTTTATCTGCAACTGTAAACTGTACAAGTATGTTGAAAAACTTCTAACTCTGAAATAACTTTTCATCGGCATGAAATACATTTGTAAGCAAACGGAAATGTGTATATAAGGATTTACCAAAGTCATCCATATACTATTATTGAAAAATTAGATTTTGTAACGTAGTTAAGAAGTACTTATACATCCTTTTCCATTTCGGGCATTCATATTAGAAAAGAACTAAGTAAGTTTATTTTATTTCAACATCATAATAAAGTATTTATTCTACTGCCGTGCATAAAGTACTAACTTTACATACGCTGTGTAGTGCCTAAAGTAAAAATTTCATATAATCGCCTATAATAATAATCATATCGTATTCAAAAACGTTAAATATGGTTACATATTTAATTTTATGTAGGTAGTCCATTATATTAATATAAAGTTCCATTTCCTAAAAAATTTCACTTTACACACTTGTTGCATTGGTATATAACTATTTTCACAATAATGTTTATTACCTATTACCTAATATTATTTTTAAGGCACATTTAAAATTACAGTAAAATATTAGTTATACTTTCAATAGCATTCTTGACTCAAAACTACTTTCCGTTACGACTGCGATGTTATTTTTAAAAATTCCCGCTTCCAAGTATATAAAAATGGCGGTGTTCAATATTTGCCATAGACAAATACTATGTTTGTCTATGATATTTGCAAGTAGCTACAGCAATCGCAGCCAGTCGTGGCGAGCTTAGGGGAATCTGTATGTAGAGAGTGGTATACAACAATGGTCGAAGTATACAACAAGCGTAGGTACGCATCGCTATCATGATTGCAGTGGCTCTTCTCTGATAGGTCGCCTCAAGGCTGATAATTAGCCTTGAGGTCGACTATGTTCTCCTACAATCCCCACCGCTCGCCACGACTGGCTGCGATTGCTGTAGGCTTGGAAAGAACCTTCTCCTATTTTAAGTTCTGTGCGCTCGAATAGCGAACGCATTCCAACACCACGTCAAGCTTGGAAACCGTTGGGTTTGCTTGCGCTGTACACACCGATTCTAACGCTTCCGAATCTCTACCACGTGCTTTGGTTAGAGTTGGAATCTTGGTGTATATGCGGCTTTAGAATTATTACCAATGTATACAGGTAACTTTAAAAGAAGTATCATTTTGTTGTCAATGGTTAGGACATAAAGTAAAGTAAAGAACAATGAACTTTAAATATATTTTTTATATACATTTTTTTTTCTATAAACTTATTTAAGATCAATAATACCTAAATTAAGTATTAGGAATTCTTTTAACATTTCTCAATAGTTAGCAATTGACAGATATACGAGTACTCATTTATACATGTTAATATAATTGCATAGATTTTGTTACTGATGCTATCCTTGAAAGTTTCATATTGCAAAATTATTTATGTGTTGATATTTATTGAACCCTTTAGGCTTAATATATTAAATAAGTATAGTACCTATAATTATTATACAGGGTGTCCCGAAATTAGCTAGAAAGATTTTGCCATCAGTTTCTACGTCCAAAAATAGTAAAAAAATAAAAATAAACATGGGTCCAGAAATATTTACATTATAATTTTATCACAATATTTTGTATTTAACATAACTTATATGGTAAAATAATTGGTACAATTTGGAATTGTGGTGGACCACTTTCCATCTGGTAAACATTTTGGTGTTGCTTCTAGTCTTAATTGAAAACCCGGATTGCAAATTATTTCTAATTCATCACCAGGATCGTAGGCAAATTTGGTTGGAGCAATAAATCCATTATTAGGTTCTCCCATATAAGAACATCGTGGTTTACCTTAAATAACAAAAAACTAAGTTAATTAAATGAAAACCGTTGAAAACCAAATTAAAAATTGAGTTTGATATATGAATATTAAAAAAAAAATTGTTTGACGGAACACGAAAACCATTTTCCAAAGAGAAAATTTTTAGAGTTTGAATTCGCGTGCTTCAGTCTAGGACTCTAGAGCGTTTGACCTTGAAATATATACAAATTTTCGCCTGCGGCGCATTTTATGAGTGAGAAGTTAATTCATTTAAAAGGGCCCGTCCTTTACAATTTTCTCGCTGTCGCGTACCCAGATGTAGAAGGCACGAGCCGCCACTGGGATATCAAAATGTACAGGATGATCATTTTAAGTGCCTTACTCGATTTTCCGGATTTATTTTTCACCTAGGGAAAAAATTCAAAAACTATACTTGTGTACTTTTTTCCGAGGAAGCCGATTCCGAAAAGATAAAAAAACAATTGAACTTAAAATAAAAAAATTAAAGCAATTTCCGGTCAAACCGGAAGTGAAAAATATGTATCTGATCCGCATTTACAACTAGTGAAATGTCACCTATCCATTTCCGCATTAATATACAGGGTGTATATTTTTTCTTTTTCAGTTTTTCGGCCATAACTTCTTTCTTTGACATTCAATTGTTTTTATCTTTTCGGAATCGGATTCCTCGGAAAAAAGTACACAAGTATAGTTTTTTAATTCTTTTCCTATGTAAAGAATAAAGCAGGAAAATCGAGTGAGGCACTTTAATATAAAATGATCACCCTGTACACGTTAGCTCCGTCACTTACATTATATTCAATAGTAGAATTACAACATGTATATAATATTCGTTGATGTATAATTTGCAATCATTGGTCGACTGATTATTTAGATTAAAAGATGTCCAATAAAGATTATTTATTAATTTTACTTGTAATTTGTTGACAAAATAATTAAAGAAATTCAATACATGGATTTGGAAAATAATGAGACATATTTTAATGGTAGAACCTCTCCCTACCTTAGATTACAGATGGATCGTCACCTCAAAATTGTGGAATATCAATGAATGTTTGGTTACAAACGAATTCTAAAAAACTTCTTAAAAAGATTTTAAAATTAACATATTTTTTAATTTCCAAATTTCAGCTTTCTCTTCTGAACATATTTCCAGTTCAGTTATACAGTTATATATTCAGTTATCATTTATTATGTTACTAATGGCTTTGCAAAAGTATATCAAGTATAATGCAATGTAAATATCGTAATTTGGCATTTATTATATTTATACTAATGGTAATGTACCTACCTATATGTAATATTTCATTTCATTTATTTTAAGACTATAGTTACTGCCCCTGTTTATTTTGGTATGATATTCTCATGGTTCAACTAAAATACCCCTGTATTTTGTTCTGAAAATTCCTTCAAAGAAAGTCGATTGTTTTTTATATTGATTTTTGCAAACAAGTCGGTACAGAAACAGGAACTATCTATTGGTTCAACCAAAATTCGTATCACTACCTGATTCTCATTTCTGCACATCTGACAGTTGTGGATTGTGGAAGCTAGAGAAATATTATGTATAGTTCATTAAAATTGTAATAGTGGCATGATTATTACTCATTAAACTTTTTTATTCATGTATCGTGTTCAGTATAAACTGATGAATAGCCACGATTTTTCAAAAGTTTATTACGACGTGAAAGGTTTATGCGAGGGTTTATGTTAAATTTTTTTTTTTTTTTTTTGGCATTCGGCCACTAGCCATACAGCCAGCCACTAATAATTTAAAAATCGTTTACTCCAGCTAACCTACAAAGAAGTTGAGGATGAGCAAGGGATAAAAAATAGAACGGGGACACACGCTTCTCGTCCTGGGGTCTGTCAGGACATTTACTTTTTTTTAATAACAAACAAGTTTAGAGGACCACTATAAGTTATAGGCTATAACAGAGGAAGAGTAAACAAAGGATACGAAGCTAACCTACTCAAGTATTCACTCACAGAATTCACAATAAAATATTCGCTTCCTCCAAAAAGTCGATGAAACAATCAAAAATTTCTTTATTAAATTGGCTAAGTAGAGAGAGTACATTAAAGGGAGACTGAATTTTACAAGTATTAAGATTATTATATAATCTGTCACTTGATGCTCTGTATTTTTCCCGTGTTTAAAATATAAATAAACTAGTAATGCGACGATTGCTACTTTTACAATTAAAATTATCATTTTGGTAATCATACGATTACTTACAATCATTTTATGGTTATGGTATTCAACAAAGCAAAGAATAATGAAAATAAGTATTATTTATGTAAGTAATACTACTCTAATTTATACAGTAAAGACCGAGGAGGTTCAAACATGGGTACCTATTAGTTTGCGCGATTTACTTGTGCTCGTTGTAGGCAAGCGGACACGGTGTGGGAATCGTGGATCTCCGCGCTGTAGCTGTTGGCACTCACGTCTACTGTTCCTTGTTTGGATTCTTTTATAATAATTTTTATTACACCTGCAACCTGCAATGTCCTGCAACACTCGAGGTGCAGCAACAATTAATTTTATGTTGTAGAATCACATTTTTGTTGCGAAAAAACAAACAATTGAAATAATTAAATGTATTTTGAGATTTTTTTAAATTACAATAATTAATCTTTTTAGGATGAATTATTGAAGTTAGAAAAATTTCGAAACGCAAATCAAATTTCTTTCAGACATGAGTTCTACATCCCAACACGGTTAAGGCTTAAACACAGTGAAAAAAATAAGAGATAAGAAATAAAAAATAAAGAATATAGAATAGAATTAACAAATAATGATATCCGAAAAGCAAGGAACAATTTAAACAGTTGAATTTTAAATCGAATAAGAACTAATATATTATCGAGTATTGTGTATTTAAAACTTGGAATAATTATTTATATTTCTTATTCCATTTTCTTATCTCTAATTTTTTTCATTGTGTTTAAGTAAGCCTTTAATGAGATACTAACAACAGTGCTGACTGCTGAGCGAGCAGTGAGTGGCCACAGCGCACTGCCGCCCTTTTCCTAATGTACAAATTTCGAACTGAGGCGAGTTGTCGGCCACTCGTATATTCGTCCCAATCCCTGTCGTGTTCGAAGCATCCTGAACTTATCTGTATATTACTGTTGTTGTTTTATATTTAATAATATAAAACAACAACATTAATTAGTACTTAGTAGTAGTAGTTTAACAAACAAACTTAATGGAATATCAATATCATAATACAAAGATAAAAAATAAAAATAAAGATTATATAAAATAAAAAGATGCCAATAGTATCTAGCTATAATTAATTGTTATTTTGCGTAGCAGTTCTTAATACTCAAAAATACTTAAAGTAGACTGTAGAAGTTTTTAATTAGAAATCAAAGAATCTGTCACCTCTCTATGAAATATTATACGAGCCTGCATAAATGTGAATAAACTAGTCAATTATTAGTCGTACCAATAATCCGCGACTACGGTTAATTGAAAAAATGCCGATAATCGCCGATTGTGATTAACCTGAATTGTAATCGCTGCATCCTTAAAGTAAACTCGATTTATTTGGCAAATTTATTTCACCTATTAGACTTATATTTCTCATGCTCATGGCGATTTTCCACATGTTAAATAATTATGAGAAATATAGCAATTTCCCGCCATTTCCGCGTTGAAAAAAAAAAAAAAAATTATTTTGAATAGCTACTAAATAGGTACTATCATAAATATAATCTACGTCTATGGTATTCCCTTACTATCACTTCCGATATTTAGAATTTGCAATCGTGGTAATGGCGTTATTACTAAACTTTTGGATTTAAAATGTGGGGTCAGCTTAAAATTTTTAAGGATTTATAAATTTGAATATATGAACATATTTCAAACACACACCTTGTATACAAACTGAAATATTATAACATAGGTATATTAATCAGTGGAGTACTCCATGACATTCGTTTTTGGGGAGAGAGAAATCAATAAGAAAGATGGTTTTGTCCAGAGCATTATGAAAGTGAAAACTTTCTATACTTAATTCGAAACCAGACGCACTATACTCTGTTTGACGAAAAGATAGAAATAGACTCCGCCCCATTAATTTTATGGTAGCGCAGAACAGTGTGCGCCGCAATAGTCAGTTTTACTCGATGAAATTAATGAAAGCTGCAATAGCCACAAATATATTATATCTGAATATATTTAGATAGCCATTAGATTTCGATGAAAACTTAACCTTAAAAAAAACCGTTTTAACATTTAATCAATATTAATCGTTTGCATTATGTAACCTTAATACTTAATACACAAAACATATAAGGTTAATTCTTATACGTACCTTAATACACAAAGTAAGATATCTTTATATAACATAAACGGCTGACATAAAATAAGAAGTAATGAAATAATTTCACAAAAACGAATGTTCCGGCCGGCTCTCCATGTATTCACGTTTTTCATACGTTTAGCGTTTATGCGTTTCGCGACAATTTTAACATAAGCTGATTGGTCTGCTGCATGATGTGTAAAGTTTAATGCGTAGGTACACTGCGCGTCATATGTGGTACACTTTAATTTTATCAGTGTATCTGGCTCAACTTGTCTGACTTCTTTGGATTTCATTTCTATCAACTTGTCAAATTTGACATTATAAGATCTGTCACATATACTTATAACACGGCAAATAAAACAACCAGCAATATCACATCCTCTTTTTTTCACATCTGCGCAAGTCTCCGCGCAAGATACTACTTGGTAGGAAATCCGTCAAACTGCCGCCAGTAGCGTCGTATTTTACCGATTAGTTTATTTTACTTGCTGTCGAAATCATAGGCGTGTATTTGTTAAATTGTGCAGTAGTTAGTGTTTAGTGTGGTGCATGGTAGAGATATAAGATGGTATGTCACGGCGCACATTTTGACTACCGCTAGGACTACGTCATCAAGTAGAAATCTTGGCGCGAATTTTAAATATAAAGTAGAATAATTTGACAGATTTTGGCGTTTCTTCTAATCTTGAAATCAAGTACCACAAATTGAAAATCTACCTATTTATATATGGCCCGTGCTTATTATCGTGGTGGTTACCTGCATTTTTAATTAGAACGTGTTTGACATAATATGAAATAAGCTTTGAAATTAATCATGATTTTTAATAAATAAAAGTTGTAACATTTCACAGTTGTAGACTTTAGTAATTGAAAATAATTTAATATAATTATAATTAATAATAATAATAAATAGTTTCATTGAATATTATGAATGTTAGATAATGTTTACATAATTGTTCATAATATTCATTAAAAGAATATATAATTTAAATTTAAAGTAATGAAGGGATATTCAACAAAGTTGAAATCTACTTACTATTAAAAAGGACATGGGACAACATAATAATAACTACATAATATAAAGCATAATATAACTATTTTTTGAATCCTGTAAATTTTGTGATCTTGTTTGTTTTTCTAGAGTTATCTTGTATTTTTCTGTTGATTTCTCGTAGACAAAGATAAATGTAAGTAAGTTCTTGTACAAATGAGAGAATGAATAGCATAGCTGGCAAGAGTGGCAAGCATCTTTATTTTGCTACATTGTCAAAGATTTGATCCTCTTCAATTTCTCGCCGTGGTTAAAGGAGTCCTCCATGACCTTTGTGCATTTTTCAATTAAAACTGATACCACCAGACTAAATTAATAAATTCAAATAACCAAAACTTAACATTCTTGCAGATTTGACAATTTGTTATTTGACAGTTGACAGTTCCAACTTTGCAGAAAACATATAGCTATTTAGTGGCACTCAACAAGTTTTTCTACTTGCGCAGTACAGTAAGAAAATCGAGCCGAGATAAAACTAACCATGTTTTATCTCAACCATGAGTGTGGTGTAGTAATAATTGACATTAGTGACAGACTAAGATTATATTATACTGTTAAGGATATTAACAGAAACTTTAAAAATATTAATAAAAACAAATTGATTATATGGCGTCATTTGTGATTGTAACAATAAATTATGAATGTTGTTATTTTATTATGAAATAAAATTTAGTACTTATAAGAGTTGATTTTTTTATTTCCCTTTACAAAACATTCCTTAATATTATTAAAATAACAGTATACTTATTATCAGTATTAGTTCAAACCCCTATATAATTAAAATTACATAGTAGTGAAGTCACGTTAAATCAAAGTAATAATAATTATTAAAAACTAGCAAATAATAATTTTTTTGGCAGTCTCACGATTTTCAAATTTCCGAAGTGCAATATTTGTACTTGCCTATATCATTGTCATATATACTGTACAAAAGACATTAGCTAATTTAGTCAAAATGTAAAAAAGTTAACATCATGGCGTAATATACTAAATAAATAAATATATTTCATAATCCATTGATATTTAAAATTTTATATTACGACTCTGTTAAAGGATAGTCATAAACCTATAAATATTTCAAATCCAGCCCTGACTTTTCCTACCCAATTGACATAAGCAAGGTCAAATTTAATTTAATTTTTCGCGGGAAAGATAGAGTGATATTGCTGGTTGTTTTATTTGCCGTGCTTATAACGTGAACTGGAGACATAATCATAACCTACAAAGCTCTTAAATGACAGTTTGCATTAGTCAGGCTCAGGAAGATCACCATACACAACTATAAAAACCTGATTTTCGGGTTACAAGTTACATCTGTTGTACCACATTTATATGACGCGCAGTGTACTTGTAGAGTCGACCTTTGTCAGTCAAATCTAGCGGTTGCTTTGTAATTAGGGTTCTATAAATACGACCAATAGAGAAATTCCATTCAAATGTAGCGGGCATTTTTGGGGCGGAGTCTATGTCTTTAACAAATAGAGATTAGATAATATCAGTTAAGTGAGGTTTCGTAAAATTTGTTATTTTTGGTTTGTCAAAATTTTACGAACAAAATCCTATAATCTGTCTCACAGATTAATCCAGATGAGTGCTCAAAAGAGGGATGAGGGTACATGGAATATGCGAGACTTTTTGACTTCAGGACTTTGTTAGGAGTAGTTAGTAGGTAAATATACTAAAAGTCCCCGCCCCTGGAAGGTGAGCTTACGGTGGAAGAGGGGGAAGAAGGTCTCATTTTTGGGTTTTTCGATTATATCTCGGAAACGGTGGACTCTAGAAAAAATATGTTGTATATAAAAATGAAAGCTAATTAAATTTCCTATAAAATTGTATATACATATTTGTCGAATATCCAACGGTTTTCGAGATATACGTTATTGAAAATCGATAATTTTCTAAAAAATCATTTTTACCTAACGCTTTTTGACAAACATTTGCTTCTAGTGCCTCTAACGATCGTTTCTCAGAAAAACTGTAAAAACGAAGATGTAGAGCATCAAATTTCCTTCACTTTGATATACACTTTTGCTAACTAAAAGTTATAGAATTTGTAATAAGTACGCTCAATTTCGATGTTCCTCTAGAAATGATTATATTGACGCTACCATGATGATTATGATGATGATTTCCTTCCCAACTATCATAATAAGAGTCAGCTGATAAACCTGCTGATGATGCAGCTGCACAAAATGGGTAAATATGCTCCAAGCTTCAGGTGATGCTGACGTTGATATTGTGAAGACAGCTATCAACAGATCGCAAAATTCCTCGGTAGCTGTTATTGGAGAGGACGTCGACTTGGCTGTTCTCCAAAACCCCAACTGATCGTGACATTCTGCTGGTCAAACCTGGAAGAGGAAAGGTCAAGACTATTGTATATTCCTCACAACAGCTGCAGCAGGAGCTGAAATAAAAGACAATGCCCATTTGTTATTCTTACATGCATTCACAGGCTGTGACTCAACATCCGCAGCGTATCGCAAGAGTAAAGTGGCCCAAAATCATACAACGTGCAGCTGAGGTATTTGCCAGCGGTTCTTCTTCCCCTGACTCCATTGAGACAGCTGGGATCATGAGTACTCTCTCATAGTATGACGCTCTAGCCACAGGAAAATCCCTCAACTACAACTTCCACTACAAATCATTTGTCAAAGCAGCTGCAAACATGAAGCCTGATCGTTCAACTCTCCCTCCAACTGAAGGAGCTGTTAAGCAGCATGCATTCCGGACGTACCACCAAGTACACCTGTGGTTAGAGGAGGAACCTAATGGTGGGGCGCCGATTGGGGTTGGGAGAGGAGGAATAAATAAATAAATAAATACACCACATGTAATTACGACCCCCTTTATCCCAGAAGGCTGAGCCTTGTGCGGGAGGGGGCCACACATTTAAAGACAAGGGACACACATCCAATATCCGTGTATAATGGAAAAATCCCTATCACAGTATTTTTCATTGCCACGACCGGGATTCGAACCCGGGACTTTTGGGTGAGAGGCAGGCACTCTACCATCTCGACCATCAGACCATGACCAACTAGTTCCGAAATTGTCAACGTTGGATGCTGCTCCTGACAAAATCTTAAAGATGGTTTTTTGCTGATGTACGAAAGGATGTGACAGTGGCAGGTGTGCCCAAATTGCAAGGGCAGTTGCAACAACAGAGTCGGCATATTAATTCAGAAAAAAGGCGACGACGACGACATCGATATACACTACCAATCTCTTTGGACAACGTCTCCACTGCTGACGAAGATGAATGAGCATCGACCCTTCTGCATCAAAAAAACCAAGATGTCACCTTGAATGATTATTTTTTCATTTTTTAATTACTATCAGTCCATGTAAATACTTTCATTATATGATTCGTAATAATATAATAAAAGCTATAATTATAAAAAAAGTGTTGTGTCAATTGCAACTACCTTATTTCTATTGTTAAAATGTTGTTAATCATCATGGTAGCGTCAACATCCTCATTTCTAGAGGAACATCGAAATTGAGCCTACATGTTAGAAATTCTATAACTTTTGATTGGTTGAAGATAAAGTAGCAAAAGTGTATATCAAAGTGAAGGAAATTTGATGCTCTACAACTTCGTTTTTACAGTTTTTCTGAGAAACGATCGTTGGAGGCACTAGAAGCAAATGTTTGTCAAAGAGCGTTAGATAAAAATAATTTTTTAGAAAATTATCGATTTTCAATAACGTATATCTCGAAAACCGTTGGATATTCGACAAATATATATATACAATTTTATAGGAAATTTAATTAGCTTTCAATTTTATATAGAACATATTTATTCTAAAGTCCACCGTTTCCGAGATATAATCGAAAAACTCAAAAATGGGACCTTCTCCCCCCTCTCCCTCCGTAAGCTCACCTACCAGGGGCGGGGACTTTTTGTACGTTTACCTACTAACTACTCCTAACTAGGACCTGAAGGCAAAAAGTCTCGCATATTCCATGCACTCTTGTTTATTAATTAATACGTAAGATTACTTTCGGTTCTTTTTATGAATAGTCGTGGAATGTTCAAGCAATAAAAACTATACCAACTATATACGTATATCTTGCTTTATTTTCATTGATAAAAATCTTTAAAAACTATCATTTGCTAGAAGGCGAGAACTTAACTATAAGTTTTAGCATGTCCAAATAAATAAAACAACACATAGGTACCTATTATACCTATTTTTTTTTATCTTCACAAGTTCCATTACATTTCGTATAAGAAAGTTATGAGAGATATCAATATACTTGTAATATATTAATAGAATGCTTTATTCATCATTTCAATACATTTGGTAGAAAAAAATAGACTTTAAACGTGTTGCATATACAGGGTGAGCCACGGTGGGTGGAGTATTAGAAGTATATGGAGAACGGATCAACCGATTGCTTTGAAATTTTGGTTACCAAGATAATCGAGTATGATCTCTCCAACTAAAATATTTTCGAAAGTGCAGTGTTGCCACTTATGCGTAAAACTGGCAACAACTTCGTTATTTTAAATGGAATGCCCTGTATCTTTTTGCATTTTTTGGATCGTCGTCTCCTTCTGAGTAACTGTTGTTAATATTTCCCTATTATCTCAAGCGGTTTTCGAGATAATATTTTTTTTCTGAATTTATTGTCAAAAATTTGACTTTTAGTAAATCGTGTTTTCTCCTACCTACGCAGCAATTAAAAGATAATTTTTTAGTTGCAGCTATAGGCAGGGCCTGGGGGCATCTCCTCCATTAATCAAATGTTTTAAATTTTATACAGGGTGAGTTAGAGAACGCTTTCTATAAGTGACTTAGAAAAATGCACGAAACTCAATTTTTTTAAATGAAACGCCCTGTATATTATTACTGATTGGGAAAGGTGATACATTTACCTATTTAAATAGGTAATACACTATATACCTAGTGCTCACCGTTTTCGATTTATGGGCACTTTCCTCTAACCTTACTAAGAATATTAGTCTTTTGGTAGGTATCATGACGGGTGGGCCATGAAATTTTTATTTTGTCATTTTGTAATGACAACAGACATGCTACTTTTCTAAATAAATTTGACGTTAGTGATATTTGCAGTTAATTTGAATAGCTGTAGCACAAATATGGCAGAAAATAATTATACAAACACAGTTTTAATGGATTTGTTTATTATCCATGGACAGTACAACATTATCAGCAGAACTTGTAGAAAATTTAATGAAAAATATCCCAATTTGTCGCAGATGAACAACAGAAAAGTTCTACGAATTCGAAGGAATTTTATAAAAATAAACAAATCCATTAAAACTGTGTTTGTATAATTATTTTCTGCCATATTTGTGCTACAGCTATTCAAATTAACTGCAAATATCACTAACGTCAAATTTATTTAGAAAAGTAGCATGTCTGTTGTCATTACAAAATGACAAAATAAAAATTTCATGGCCCACCCGTCATGATACCTACCAAAACACTAATATTCTTAGTAAGGTTACAGAAAAGTGCCCATAAATCGAAAAGGTGAACACTAGGTATACAGTGTAGTACCTTTTTAAATAGGTAAATGTATCACCTTTCCGAATCAGTAATAATATACAGGGCGTTTCATTTAAAAAAATTGAGTTTCGTGCATTTTTCTAAGTCACTTATAGAAAGTGTTCTCTAACTCTCCCTGTATAAAATTTAAAACATTTGATTAATGGAGGAGATGCCCCCAGGCCTTGCCTAGCTGCAACTAAAAAATTATCTTTTAATTGCTGCGTAGGTAGGAGAAAACACGATTTACTAAAAGTCAAATTTTTGACAATAAATTCAGAAAAAAATTATTATCTCGAAAACCGCTTGAGATAATAGGGAAATATTAACAACAGTTACTCAGAAAGAGACGACGATCCAAAAAATGTAAAAATATACAGGGCATTCCATTTAAAATAACGAAGTTGTTGCCAATTTTACGCATAAGTGGCAACACTGCACTTTCGAAAATATTTTAGTTGGAGTGTTCATACTCGATTATCTTGGTAACCAAAATTTCAAAGCAATCGGTTGATCCGTTCTCCATATACTTCTAATACTCCACCCACCGTGGCTCACCCTGTATAACATAAATTTGTAAATAATATTAAAACAACGATAAGTAATAAGATAAACCTATAAAATATAATTGGGAAAAAATGTATGGTATCACTTTTATTACCTACACTGAACTGTCAGAACCGGCGAGCGGTTCCTATTTCTCCACCGAAAACGAAGAAATAAAAAGTCCGTTTACTCACCGAAAGCCAATTTCTCTTATTAATAGCCTCAAACTACTCCTCTTAAATAATCATCTTCATGCACTGCTGCTAAAATTTTGTTTGTAGTTGGTGGTTCATTTCTTTCAAAAGAAGATTCAATATTAATCGTTTGCACTACGTGGTACCTTACTTAACACAGCACAGATGACATAAATTATTAAGAAATGTCACAAAAACAAATAAGAGAGTTGACAGTCAAGCTAGCTCCCCATTTATTCGTGTTTTTCGTATGTTTAGCGTTTATACGTTCTGACTGGTCTAATGTGTAAAACCGAGCAGGCTTTTGTCAGTCAAATCTAGCGGTTGCTTTGTAATTCGGGTTCTATAAATACGACCAATTGAGAAATTTCATTCAAATATTTTTGTATATTTATATTACTAACTTTTTAAGTAATTGTCGTCTCTCAAAATTCAAAATTCAACTGTAATGTTGTTTTAAAAACCCCTTTAAGGAATGATAAAGAACTACTGAAAAATTTGCGAAGGCTCCTTAGATAATTCTACCAGGAGTTTGATCTGCAACAAATTATAAATATAAATAGATGCCAAATTACGATTTTTTATTACATACATTAGTGGCATCTGGGAAAATGATGTCACTAACCAAAAACCTTTACTTATGTGATAATAATGGTAATAATTTAAAATCGGTATTAATATTATTCTAATATATTGTATGTAATAATCTAATATACTATATAAAATAATATATTCAAGCAAATTTCTCTTGCGGAATAAATAAATAAAGTACAATTTCAATTAGTGAAACTGATATATATTATAAAATAGGTTTCATAATAGAATAAGAATAATAATAATAATAATAATAAAACGTTATATCAGAACGAAAATATAATCTATAATCTATAATGAAAATAAGTAATAAGTATGTAAAAGGCAGAGAATTTGAAAAAAGGTTATTTATGTATTTTAGTTCAAGTAGTTCAAGTAGTTTGTTAACTTTAACCACATATATTGTCTGTGCCTTAACTTATGAACATATAAACGAGGTCTGTATAAATAACTGTAATTTTTTTAATAACTTACAAAATGGCGGTGGATGTGACCAAAATCCTGTTTCAGTGCATATTATGCTGGCTTCTCCTTCTAAATGATGTGCTCCTTGACATGCAAACTGAACCAAACTCCCAACAGCATATCTGCCTCCATCCATGCCTGGAGCTTCTGATTGTATAAGGTGCCCATTAATAGGTAAAACAGGCGGTGGACATTGAATTGCTGCAAATAGTTACAAAGTATGCAATCATTATATTATATAATGTGATAAGTGTATAATGTTTAATACACAATATTGACTAGTTATAAAGATTTTTCTATATGACACAACAGTTTCAGGAAAGTATTAGTTTTAGTAATCTTAGAATTGGATAGGAAAACAAAACGAGAATGATTTAGTACCCAAAGATCTGATATGGATATGTCAAGGTGCAACAGAAACTTGGATCTTAGGAAAACCTATAGCCCTAAAAGTAATAAAAGGACATGATTGTCAGAGGATTAGTGGAAAAACTAAGCTGAGAAAATACTAGATAAAGCCTTTAATTAGGACGTTTAGCCTCGATGAATAGGAAGGACACACTTTAAAATAAAAAAACTTAGGGTATGCATAGCATGTAAAAAATCTTCGAACTTCTCCTTATCATGCATGGATGATCCTATTATGTCACACGGGTGTCTCAAGAGCGGCAAATATTGGTCTTTGGATATAGCTATTTACCTAGTTTAACTTTAAAAGCCTGCTAAGAATAAGTCTCATGGAAGACTTGATTGATAATTACATACCTTTGTTATTCGAGATAGAAATGATGTCTAAAAGATCCATTGGGTAAAAGGGGGAGTTGCTGCTTGAAACTTGATCATTAAAAATAAAATATAAACAATATTACTGTAGTCATATAAAGATTTATACCTATACCAAAAATAATAAATAGTAGGAATATGTTTTTATAATATTCTCTATAGCACTTACGCACACACTTTGGCAATGGCCCAGACCAGTTACCCGTTAATTCACATTCTATACCAGGAGGTCCTATTAATTTGTAGCCCCAGGCACAACTAAATACAGATCTACCTCCATAACTATTGTTATGTTCTTCCAATTCTAAATGGGGTTCTATTAATCCGCCAGGAGTATCTAATGAAGGACATTTTACCAATTCGCATTTAGGTATAGATGATGACCATTTACCTTAAAACAAAAATGTTTTATATTTATGCTATATTGCTCAGTGAAGTTAATTTATTTAACTTTCTTAACTGAATATATTTGTAATTACAAAATAAAAAAATACTGAAATAATTATCTATATTTTAGGTAGGTACATATGTTAATTACTATGATTTTTAAAATCTCACTGTCAAAAAATTGTAGTTAAACGTTAACTTTTCCAAAGCTAAAAGTGTGCTAAAACAATAATTACAAAAATTTAACTAACTAACCAATTAATCAATTAAATAGCAATAGATGTGCAACTCTGCAATAAGGCTGGCTTTGAGACATAGATGGCACTACAGCACTGTTTCAAACATTCTCAGTTAATATTGTTTTACGCTAGTATGGACAAGTGTGGCTTGAAACATTGTCGAAGCGAAGTAACATCGTTGTCGGTATGAACATGCTTAATAAATAGGATTATAGGAAACAACTACTGGACGGGCAAAGGCCCCCTACTCCCATTGAATTATACCTATAAATCCAAAATTGGTAGCCAAATTTGTTATTTGTCTTTTCTCCACCAGACACAGACCGGTTTCGAACTCTTTATGTTCTCATCAGTGTGCCACAGGTAGCTGAAAAGACAAATAACAAAGGCAAACCAAACTGGCCTATGGCAGACCCAGCACATAGTAAGTAGTGAGGGATAAGTACATCCCTCTGGTGGTCAGTTGCTACTACCAGTCATCTACTACATCGACGGTGCCTCTGTGACCGATAGCGGCTTGCCAAGCAAGCACCAAGAGCGGCAACCTCTAGCCCTGATGGACTAAAACATGCTTAATAAATAGGATTATAGGAAACAACTACTGGACGGTATTGGTATGAACATGACAATTTTAACCTCATCAACGATCTCTGAAACAATACTGCAGAAGTGTCACCTATATCTTGGGAGCCAACATTATTACGCCATTGTGCCTAATATAATTATTATTTCACTCTATGATTATTTTACTATAAAATTAACATACCCTCAATGCACAAACTGTTAGATAAAGTCACGGGCGGATAATGTGAACATTTGCAATATACAAAAAAACCGAAATTAATTAATACTGAATTCCAATGTCACCTACTACCGTATGCCTTTAAGACTACCAGTGGATAGGGAATTAAGGGAATATTATAATACGAGGTACAGCAGTCGTCAGACGTGATGGCGAGAGGAGGAGGTGCGCCGTTAAGTAATTCTCCTTAATCTCCCACTACGCTTTTGACCGAGAAGAGATGTCAGTAGACGCACGCAACAGTCAGCGGCGTACGATTAACTTCATAGTGAACTCATCTATAGTGAAAGGAATTGCACGCCACTACTGAATCTGTTTTAAATTAGGGAGTAGCCTAACCTGCGTGGGGTCGCCAGTACGTTTGACGGCTGCTGTATGCAAATATAATAATAATAATTGCATTCATTTAAACTACAAAAATTATAAAACAAAGTAAAATATACAAATAAATGTAGATTATAATAAATAAATAAATAAATATAGGTACACGTGTAGTTAGAACGAAAGACGTATAGTGCTTTTATTTATTTCGGCTGAGATGTATATGCATCGTTTGCGCACGCAATCTAACCCAACTGAACTAACTGACTCATGGTATAAGGAGAATGGTATGCCCGCGCGCAGGCACGGTGACGTCACTCAGTTTAAAAAGTGGCAGGGGTGACATCACAATTAACCTCAAAAATATATATTTTCTAAAATTTTCTAATATTATGACAGTTTTATTAAAATTTCTACTTGATTTCTGTAGTATCAACTAAAATCTTGTTCAGTACATTATTAATAAAGTTTTAATTGGCTTAATCTAATAAAATAAGATGCTTTTTGTTAGTTGGAATTCTAACCTAAAATTAGTAGTCTATTATTAATATTTTTTCCACTCTAAGCGATCTATCACAATTTATTTTTCTTTTACGACAGTCAAGAAACAGCACCAGACATATTAACAGTTGGAACTACATCAGATCTTCAATTTCTACTGTTTCTGGGGGAATATAACAATATCTGCTGTATTAAAGAAATTTCAAAATCTGTTGATTCTGTTGGGTTGAAATCAATAGAAGAAATACGTGCTATAAACAGACAATAGGCAATGAAAAGGATAAACCGGCGAAATTAAAAATTAACCTGCTATTTTTCGAATTAATTTTATCGTTCATCCATATACTTTCGCGAACTTTTCAACGCGGAGAAATGTAAAATACTTGATGTCAGTACCTTTTTATCATCGTGCAATAATTGTTACACCCAGCCACAGCACAAGCAAGCATAGTGCTATTCGTTAACGCTATTAAAAATATTAAAATAAAGATTAAATGTGCGAAATTACAAATGACTTTCAACGTTTTTTAAACTGAGTGACGTAATGCGCAGTAGATACACAAATTGGACGGCAACCTGACATACCATTATCCTTATACTATGTAACTGACTATAATCTGGTAGATGTCAAGGTCCGCACCACGGTGTAATTGTCTTACACCGTGGTCCGCACTTTCATTATCTGTATATTACAGGACAGGTATATTCTGCACCATAAACAAGTGTTCCCGTCTATCTCCAAATTTTAATCCCACTCTCGTCTTAAGTATTGATGTGACAAAAGTCCAAATGATTTTGATTAATTAGGTACCTACTTTAAAGACACTTACCTGAAGCCTGGCACGTCAGATTAGCTGATCCTGTAACACGAAATCCAACAGGACATTGGAATATTGCTGTATGACCCAACCTTGTTCCTTCTACTCTAACACTGACATGTAAACCGGACACAGATATTGGATCACAATGTATTGCTATATGGAAATGTAAAATATATTTTGTAACTGCTTAATCATGTTTTTTGTCACATTTTTTTTAATAATATAAAATTAATGTGTAAATAAACATTTTGCTAATTTATAAAAAAAATGTTTTCCAGTGAAATATTTTTTTTTTTGTTATTTGCACCACAGTTTTAAAAAGATTTCTTTAAACTGTGGTTACATAGATTTAAATGAGCAATTTAAATGATCACAATTAATTTTAATTTTGGAAAAAGAAAGTGTATAGGAAAAAAAACGGGTTATTATTAGGGCTATGTATGAAATTTGGTTTTTGGTTCATAGTAATAACTTTAAAAATAAAAAAGTTATATCAAACCCTGCAGCATGGGGATCTCGCTTATCTTAAGAGATACGAAGTCGGTTAAATTAGGGCAAAGTTGCGCAACTTTATGCTGATCAATAATCTGAAAAGAAATGTGTCTATCGTTTTTAGTTTTGAAAATATTAGATAAAAACAAAAAATCGTGATTCTCGTTTTAAATTTTTAAATTGAAAACTAATAAAACTACGTATTTTAAACAAACTTTTATTATTAAAGATATAGTCCAAGCAATGGGGGGTTTCTATTCGCAAAAGGTCGGAAAGAAATGAAATTTGGTGGGATGGTAGACATAGGTCTCCTGATAGTACACCTCAGTTTGCGACCTCGGGGGGGTTGCCGCTCGAGGGGTGGGGGGATGAAAACTCTGCGTCGCGACGCTTTTCGGGAAATAGCGCCGTTGTGGTAAGTGCTATCGAAAAAAGTTCAAATGAAACATGTAGAGAACAAAATTTTCGTCTTTGCATTTTTCGTCTGCGACTAATAGTTTTCGCTCTACGGCGCGCCAAAGTTGGGGGTTGATTTGCAATTTTCAACAAAATCAGAATTTCATCGCGGATTAAGACGAAGATCGCTATCAAACAATTCTGCAATATTTTTTTTCTGAAAGAGTAATGTTTTCTGAGTCTGCAGAAGCCCGATTTGATACATTTGGTCGTGTATAATAAAATATATGATTTTTTGAAGCGCGCCCCTACATACTCCGATATATGTATTTTTTAATTATCTTTATCTACGGTCAATATTTCCTTATTATTGTTGACCTAGGCGCCAAATTGATTATTTTTGTGCATACATGATTCAAGGAAATTTTTCACACCACCCTTGAGGTAGAGTTAATCGGTGCGTTTTTTTTAATGTGGTATCCCCAAGAGGCCTAATCCACGGTCGATATAGGGGTCTATTTCACTTTGACGCGCTTGCGACGTTGTAAAACTGCCTTCGTTGTCATCATCCTCAGACATCAATTCCGAGCCATAATCGGCTAACTCGGCGTTGTCTGTTTGGTCCTCATCGTCTTGTATCTGATCGGGAACGTTTTCGGCATCTTGTGCATCTTGTGCATCGTCGTCGTGTAACCCAATCTGGTTTCGTTTTTCGCAATTCGCGAGTGCATGAACCCGGCTTTAGTGTTGGGTTTTTTACTAAAGTTTTGAGGAATCGAATCTTGCCTTGATTGAACAACGCCGATGTAGTGTCACATCAATTGAAGGCATGCACAAATAAGATACTTTTCGCAATAGCATCGCTATATTGCAAACTCTGAGGCAAATAGAACATATCCTCCTTGTTCCCTTTACCCGGCTTGCACAAATAAACATTCGGGATCTCTCTGGCTTGAGCAGTCAACAACACAAGCAAATCTACGTCTTCTCCAATTACGAATACTGAGGAAAAAGAGGGAGTAAGTTTGATGGCAGTCTGCACAATTAATGAATCCGTGTCTTCAACCGCTTGCTTAACCGTGTAATTATGTGCTTCCAAGTTTGTCTGCAGCAATGCGATGGGACGAAGGGGCTCGTGTCTTATACCCCAACCAGGATATTCATGACCACTAATGCACAAAAATAATAAATTTGGCGCCTAGGTCAACAATAATAAAGAAATATTGATCGTAGTCCGTAGATAATGATAATTAAAAAATGTCCATATCGTAGTATGTAGGGGCGCGCTTCAAAAAATCATATATTTTATTATACACGACCAAATGTATCAAATCGGACATCTGCAGACTCAGAAAACATTACTCTTTCAGAAAAAAAATATTACAGAATTGCTTGATAGCGATCTTCGTCTTAATCCGCGATGAAATTCTGATTTTGTTGAAAATTGCAAATCAACCCCCAACTTTGGCGCGCCGTAGAGCGAAAACTATTGGTCGCGGACGAAAAATGCAAACACCAAAATGGTGCACAATTTTATTCTCTACATGCTTCATTTGAACTTTTTTTCGATAGCACTTACCACAACGGCGCTATTTCCCGAAAAGCGTCGCGACGCAGAGTTTTCATCCCCCCACCCCTCGAGCGGCAACCCCCCTAGGTCGCAAACTGAGGTGTACTATCAGGGGACCTATGTCTACCATCCCACCACATTTCATTTCTATCCGACCTTTTGCGATTAGAACCTCGTTTTTAGTACCCATTGCTTGGACTAATATTCTTAAGACACTTTTTTCCGAGGAATCCGAATATGACATTGCATTTGTCATGACGTCTAAGATATGGCAGAGAAACAACCGTCAACTTTTTTTTTATGGGCGCAATATTGGATTTTCACATTTTTGAATATATCTTTTTTTCTGATTACGGTGAAGTTGACACATGATAGTTTAGTTTTATATTTCAACCGAAATTAAACAATTATTAAGTTTTGCAAATGGTACTTTGGAAACAGAGGCATGACTTTCCTTTTAGACAAAATATTGACAGTTCAGCTTGATTTTAAATCTCAGCGTTTACACTTAGGCTAAATTTTATACGATTTACAAGTAAAAAAACAAGCGATTAGGTATGCTGAGAACAGTGGCAGCTGCTCCTTAGAGGCTTAGGAGCTCGTGCTTCCCAAGAGTCCCAAGTCCCACTATTATTAGGAAAATATAACTGCAGTAATTAAATACATACTTTTTCAGTTTTTTGATATTTAATTAATTTAATATTTAACAGTTTACCCGTTTACGACGGCTATGTATACAAAGTCAATACATCATTCAAAATTTACCCCTCCACAGTACAGGCAACGTTGGGGCTCTGCTCCGCTTGTGTCGTTTTACACTTTTAGGTTTGATTGTTGATTGACGCCAAAATGACAATGAGAATATATAGTATTCTGAAAGTTATTACGTTGTGTAGTGTGTAGATTTTTTTTGTATGTATGTTTTAAGAAACTAGGTACATACAGATAAGTCCAGGATGCTTCGAACACGACAGGGATTGGGACGAATATACGAGTGGCCGACAACTCGCCTCAGTTAAATATTTGTACATTAGGAGAAGGGCGAGGCAGTGCGCGGTGGCCACTCACTGCTCACTTCAGCAATTAGCAGACGGTTGACGGTTGTTAGTATCTTATTAACCGCGTTGGGATGTAGAACTCATGTCTGAAAGAAATTTGATTTATGTATTCTGGACCAACGTTTCGAAATTTTTCTAACTTCAATAATTCATCCTAGATAAGATTAATTATTGTAATTTTAAAAAAATCTCAAAACTTATTTAATTATTTCCATTGTTTGTTTTTTCGCAACAAAAATGTGATTCTACAACATAAAATTAATTGTTGCTGCACATCGAGTGTTGCAGGTGTAATAAAAATTATTATAAAAGAATCCAAACAAGGAACAGTAGACGCGAGAGCCATCGGCTACAGCGCGGAGATCTACGATTCCCACCACTGTGTCCGCTCGCCTACAACGGGCATAAGTAAATCGCGCAAACTAATACCATTGATTCCGGAATGAATAAGATACGCGACTCCAATGTAAAGTGCGAGGCTAATTTTGGCAGCGAGATTCCTGGTAAGTTGCGAGCATTCCTGTGATTCACGTAGTATGCTTTTGATAAACCTGTGTCGTGTTTGGTTTTATATAATTTATAATCCAGTGAAAACAAAAATTTAATGTTCAGATTGATTTTTGTTTAAAATTATGTGACGGTTAAAAGTCAAACAAACGTTGAGAAATAGCTGGCAGAGAGAACATACTACGTTAATAATTTTAAACTGAAATTAATCTGGACATTAAATTTTTATTACCACTAGATTATTAATGGTTTGTCAAAAGCATACTACGTAAATCACAGGAATGCCCGCAACTTACCGAGATCTCGCCGCCAAAATTGGCCTCGCACTTTACCATTGAAGTCGCGTATCTTATTCATTCCTTAATCAATGCTAATACCCATATTCGAATCTTAAATTCATATACATTGATATACAAAGTAGTTGTACTACGCTAAATTTAGTACTTTTCAGATTATTGATCAGTATAAAAATGTGCAACTTTGCTCTAATATGACCGACCTTATTGTATCTCACAAGATAAGCGAAATCCCTATGCTGTGGGTCGAAAAACGTCATCCACTATTCACTTAAAATTAGACAGCCTGTACAGTGTACAGGATATTGGATGTTAAAAAAAAACTTCCTCTTTGCTGCAAATTGAATCAGATTCTACTACAATAAGACGAATAATGAATATGGAGCAAAATTTATAAAACTGTTTGCAAACAAAACTATAGCATTGCCAGGCATACACACGAGAGGGATTTTTGAGTGATCTTTCCCGTCGATCAAATCCGTTATTCCGTTTTCACCGATCCGGTCTGGGACAGATCGGATATTTCATTGAACACAAACGTAAGAAGCGTCTAAACGGAGGCCTAGGTTTTAGTCCGACGTGAAGTTGGTGAAACGGGCTGAACTTATTCTTGCTTTACTCGCGTTTTGTCAGTGGTGCGATGGCCTAGCGGAAACGAGCCGGGCTGGCATGCAGATGGTTCCAGGTTCAAATCATACACCTTCTTTTGTTTTTTTTTTATTAATTTTTTTTATTAAATACTTCAGGCACGAGGTCTATTATTGCGAGTTAGAAGCCGGAGGCGATAGCCGGAGGCAGGTTAGATATGTGTGTTATTCCCCTGATAAAGGAATTTTTTTTATTAGGTTAAAGGAATTTTTTTTTATTAAATGCATCAGGCATGACATGAGTTTTATTGCGAGTTAGAAGCCGGAGGCGATAGCCGGAGGCAGGTTAGATATGTGTGTTATTCCCCTGATAAAGGAATTTTTTTTATTAGATTAAAGGAATTTTGACAGCCCGTTTCTGTTCTCTGACTAACTTCACGTCAGACTAAAACCTAGGCCTCCGTTTAGCTCCGTCTCAAACGTAAAGAATAAAGATCTCGTTTCGTTTTTCTTGCAGTGTTGTATAAAGGGACAGTTCTCTTGGTTAGTTGCAAATTCCCTCATATATTGGGGATTGAGGTTCGGATTAGATGGTTTTTAGTTGTATAAAATGTTTACAGGCGCGCGAAAAGACGAAGCTTCGTTTTGGAACTGCATACGTCAAAAACTGTCAACGATCTGGTATTTTCACCGATCTAGAACGTCGGCAGCATAAACGTACAGATAAAATACGAGGGATTGGCCTGTGCCAGACCAGATATTTCAAAAATTCCCCTCGCGTGTGCCCGCCTAAGATAGGCGGGCACACACGAAGGGGATTTTTGCAACTAACCAAGAGAACTGTCCCTTTACACATCAACACTGCAAGAAAAATGAAACGAGATCTTTACGTTTGTGTTAATGAAATATCCGATTTGCCCAGACCGGATCGGCGAAAGCGGAATGACGGATTTCATCGGCGGGAAAGATCGCTCAAAAATCCCTCTCGTGTGTGCAAGGGCTAATGGGGAAAAAACCATATTTGAAACGCAGCATAATAAGATTTAAATAGAATTAAATAATTTTAGTAGCATAATTATATTTATGAATGAGTGTGGAGGATGACTTACGTAAATTTGGTCTTAAGGGAAAACACCTTTCAGGAGGCCAATCCTTCAGAAAGCTAAACAAATTACTACAGCTACTTGTACAAAAGAGGTCATATCACCCACAACCAGGAAGGGATGAGGTGAAAGCGTTAACAGGAGGGTATCTAAAAGACCTATATCAGACTCCAACGTCTTTGCAGCACAGCATTCCAAAAACGTCAGCAGCTCTGACTGGAATGCCGCAACTGATATCAAGATGACTATCATTAATGCAAGATATTATGTTGAATTAGGAATAAGCAAATCTGATTCAAAATAAGTTAGCAGTGGCAATTGATGATAGTTCCTAAGAATTTTACAGTTGGGATTCTCAATATAACTTGTGTGAATTCTGACACAAAGGACTGGCTCATCTATCTAGAACAGCCCAAATTTCCAGTCTGAAATCCTGAACCAATTGAAGAATTAATAGTCAGAGACCAACTCAGAAAGCAAAATACAGGCTTAAGAATGGAAGAATGGCTACTGATGGGAAGAAAAGAAGCAGATACTAGCCGATTCCTTTGATTAAAAATCAACGAAGAGGCTTGAAGATATTAACTATCAGCATGGGAAGGCTGATCTACAAAAAGATCAAAGATAGGGTTAATGCAAGTAAACCTTTAATACATTAAGGCAACCACAGCAATCCTCACAAAAATCATGCAGAACTGCAATGTGTGATGTAACATTAATCCAAGAACATTGGGTTAGGACTTAAGAGAGGTCGGCAGAGAACTAATTTATAATAGAGCCTCTGCGACTCCTAGAAATTATATTTTTATTAATAGAAATGGCGGCAATGCCGCTAACGAACCTTGTTGTAGAGACCTAAAATCAAGACTACATGTGAAGGTAATATGTCGAGAGAGGCAATATTGGCCTCTTCATACCTTCTTTACACGATCCTGAGCCTCCACCAACTAAGACCGTAGACGAATTTGTGAGAAACTGTCGAGGCAGTTGTTTACAGTTCGTCATTGGATGATACCTAACCATGAAAAGACAAAGAATGTTAGATATAACAGTAGGGACAACATGGGCGTATTAGTAATTGACGTTTCTTATAAATGAAAAGGGAAACTTATAAGCAGACCTGGCTTGAAACTTGGAGGGAGTTAAAACTAATAGGTATAAAAAGTGCAAAAGATGTGGAGATGGCTGTGAAACAAATGAAGGGCCTCAACGCCCTCAACATATTATATTTATAAGACGAAGGTTCTCCTGATCATATAATAATAATAATAATAATAATAATATATAATCATATAATTAGGAGAAAGTCCAACAACACAGCAGGGATCGATGTATGAGTGATGTACAAAAAAATGAATTAAGCCAAAACTGTTAGGAATACAACAATTATACAAGACAGCAATATTTGTAATAATAAACCTATCTTTATGTTACAAAATTGAAGCTGTAGTGTTACCAAAACAAAAATTATAAGTAGATACATATTTAAGGGTGGGGGTATTTTTCTGTGTTAAAGCAATTACTTCGGCTATGGTGTCATAAAATGACATCTCGAAGGAAGCATACCAATTTTCAATAAAACCATACAGGGCATTCCAAAGTTACTTCTACAAAACTAAAATTTTATGTCAAATTTGATGCCCTCTAGCGGCTAAACGAGACAACTTGATATAGAGGTAGTCAAATCGACTTACTTTGACCACGAAAACCTGTGGTAACTCCATGTACACGGAATTTTGGGACACCCTGTATATTTCGTATAGTGTATAATTTAGCGATTTCTTACCTGCGACACGTAAAGTTATACTGTTCGTAATACCTCTTGGAGTGGCACATGTAAATGTTCCAGAATCTTGTGGCTTTACATAATAAATTGATAAACGGTATTTCCAATCACGTTCCTCAGATGCTATCGCCCATCCTAAAAAAATAAAATATGAATATAAAGTCAAATTATCGTTGGAGGTTATTTGGTATATTTATTTACAAGTTATTTCTGACTTTTGTGACAGCTGGAAAGTTGACATTTACTGAAATTTAGTGATCACTTTCCGTCCGGGTAGCATATTCACATCCTTTACAGTCGTACGGAAATGGCAGTATTTGGCGCAATCTCATTGGCCGTTTCAAGGCCACGACTTGGCGCGGACGCAAAATGTCACATTTAAAAACAAATTTGGCTTTAATCTAATAAAAAAGATTCCTTTATCAGGGGAATAACACACATATCTAACCTGCCTCCGGCTATCGCCTCCGGCTTCTAACTCGCAATAGACCTCATGTCATGCCTGATGCATTTAATAAAAAAAATTCCTTTAACCTAATGAAAAAAAATTCCTCTATCAGGGGAATAACACACATATCTAACCTGCCTCCCGCTATCGCCTCAGGCTTCTAACTCGCAATAGACCTCATGTCATGCCTGATGCATTTAATAAAAAAAAATTCCTTTAACGGCGGCGGTCCCCGTCGCTAACCTTATAAATTCCAACAGATGGAACTATATGTAGCTTTTGCCAATATAACCGTATTGAATTATTGTAATTTATCTTCTATGAGATAGGTGGAGTGATGTGTTATAATTTATCTACCCTTTGATAGATGGTGTCATTATACTCACGTCTTTTACATTATTATGACGCGCAATCTAAATTAATTCGTTTTTATAACTACATTTACAAACGTTCATACAAATCTAATTACTAGTGACTTTTGTTCTGATAATGTTTTTAGATTTGACAGCTTGTTTTATCTAGTTATAAATATTTACATTATTTTGTGATTTGGATATTGTAGATTTTTTTGCGTACTATTGTAACTGTTTGGACTTATAATTATAAATATTATTTATTTGTGCCTTGGACAATTGTGTTTTTTATGGGTAGTGTTGTGTATTGTAGTCTAACTGTTTGAGCAATATCATTTTTTTTACTACGACCATATGATTAACATAACCTTAAATTTTTAGTTTTTGCAAATTTATTTTCAATTTTAATTTTAATTTTTGTAGTTCTAGCTTAGATCCACTATACAATTTAAAAGCTCATTTAGATAATAGATATATAAAGTTTTAATATTGTAGATTATTAAAAATAGACTGCAAATTATAGGAACTGTGAGAGATAAGTACATCCCTCTGGTGGTCAGTTGCTACTACCAGTCAAGACATCGAAGATGTCTAGTGACCGATAGCGGCTTGCCAAGCAAGCACCAAGAGCGGCGACCTCTAGCCCTGATGGACTAAAACATGCTTAATAAATAGGATTATAGGAAACAACTACTGGACGGGCAAAGGCCCCGACTCCCATTGAATTATACCTATAAATCCAAAATTGGTAGCCAAATTTGTTATTTGTCTTTTCTCCACCAGACACAGACCGGTTTCGAACTCTTTATGTTCTCATCAGTGTGCCACAGGTAGCTGAAAAGACAAATAACAAAGGCAAACCAAACTGGTCTATGGCAGACCCAGCACATAGTAACTGTGAGAGATAAGTACATCCCTCTGGTGGTCAGTTGCTACTACCAGTCAAGACATCGAAGATGTCTAGTGACCGATAGCGGCTTGCCAAGCAAGCACCAAGAGCGGCGACCTCTAGCCCTGATGGACTAAAACATGCTTAATAAATAGGATTATAGGAAACAACTACTGGACGGGCAAAGGCCCCGACTCCCATTGAATTATACCTATAAATCCAAAATTGGTAGCCAAATTTGTTATTTGTCTTTTCTCCACCAGACACAGACCGGTTTCGAACTCTTTATGTTCTCATCAGTGTGCCACAGGTAGCTGAAAAGACAAATAACAAAGGCAAATCAAACTGGTGCTTGCTTGGCAAGCCGCTATCGGTCACTAGACATCTTCGATGTCTTGACTGGTAGTAGCAACTGACCACCAGAGGGATGTACTTATCTCTCACAGTTACTATGTGCTGGGTCTGCCATAGACCAGTTTGGTTTGCCTTTGTTATTTGTCTTTTCAGCTACCTGTGGCACACTGATGAGAACATAAAAAGTTCGAAACCGGTCTGTGTCTGGTGGAGAAAAGACAAATAACAAATTTGGCTACCAATTTTGGATTTATAGGTATAATTCAATGGGAGTCGGGGCCTTTGCCCGTCCAGTAGTTGTTTCCTATAATCCTATTTATTAAGCATGTTTTAGTCCATCAGGGCTAGAGGTCGCCGCTCTTGGTGCTTGCTTGGCAAGCCGCTATCGGTCACTAGACATCTTCGATGTCTTGACTGGTAGTAGCAACTGACCACCAGAGGGATGTACTTATCTCTCACAGTTACTATGTGCTGGGTCTGCCATAGACCAGTTTGGTTTGCCTTTGTTATTTGTCTTTTCAGCTACCTGTGGCACACTGATGAGAACATAAAGAGTTCGAAACCGGTCTGTGTCTGGTGGAGAAAAGACAAATAACAAATTTGGCTACCAATTTTGGATTTATAGGTATAATTCAATGGGAGTCGGGGCCTTTGCCCGTCCAGTAGTTGTTTCCTATAATCCTATTTATTATGCAAATTATAGGTTGGATTTCCAACCAACAAAAAGCATCTTATTTTATTAGATCAAGCTGTTAAAACTTTAATAATTATGCACTGAACAAGATTTTAGTTGATAGTACAAGAACCCAGCAGAAATTTTTTGATAAAAGCGACATAATATTCCAAAAACTTAGAAAATGCATAATTTTGAGGTTAGTTGTGTTACCCCGGAACAGCTGTTTGTATACTTTTCTTGGCGTACCTGCCATACCTACCATTTTCCTGAGAAACAGAAATCATTTTCTTTCAGATATATTTAAGGTAGGAGTAATGAAACATAAAACAAAAAGACATTATTTAATAATATATTTATTATATTTAATAGAATGATTGCATTATTAAAAATAATAAGAATTGTTTTACAATCGTATATCAAACTAGTGCTATAGGATCTTAACATATTCTGAACAACTTGATGTAGAAATCTGTTTCAATTTGGGTGGTTGTACTTCCTTTTCTAATACAGCTGAAATACACACATTTTACTTTTTCCCACTTTTTGCCAAACTAGCTCATTTCCAGTAACATACCATAGATTATAAAGATTTTTCCATTTGTTGGTGCAGTCATGTTTAGGTGTTATGAACTTCGGCACTTAAAAATTTCACGTTCGCAATAAAGAAATCGTTTACCATATCGTTGTCTACAACTCGTAAATGTCAAATTCCTTTTCAATTTTACTCATCTTTTTAAATAAAACTAATAATAAATAACACATTTCCAATGTTCACAGTTGTTAACACATTTTCTTCTGTCAGCTGTCATTACTTGTCATTCACGTGCGCTTATGCGCAGCCTCAAAATTCGGCATCATGAAAATACATCAACCAAGCGTTAACTCTTTACGAGATTCTATTGGTGGTGCCTCATAAATGTACTTCAGGCACCAATAGGAATGTTAGGTACGGAAAGCAAAATGCAAACGAAAATGGTTGAGAATGCCCCTTTATATCAAACTGCTGCTGCGATTATAATTCATCCTGAAATTGATTTCAGTATTTTTACGACCTTCAATAAATTAAAAGATTGACAGAATATTCAATTTATAATTTTGATTTTGCTGCCATCTACGAGACAGTAGCCAAAGTTCTATATGTCATTCTTTAGTATAATTTCGAACCAAAAAACTTGTTTCCTGCACTATATAACGTATTTATTTCCAGTGATATTGGTTTAGTAGTTCGACATTTTTTCAATAAATACTTAATAAAAACTAAAAATTTAAACATGTATGTGTTTAATATAGCGTAGCGGATTGGACCAGTACTATTTTATTGAGATCACGACTTTTTTAATTATTTTAAAATTAGGTTAAAAGTTTACGAAGTTTAACAGCTTGGTAAGAAAAGAATCGTAATTTTCTCGAGTTTTTTAATAGTCCAGTACTATTCTACCGAGTTTTTTCTAAAAACCAGTCAAAGAATATTTTGAATCGGTTCAGGGATGCGGCAGAAATTGTCGAACTACGAAGTGCTTATTTTAGTCAAATCTAACCTATTTTTCCGCCCACCTTAACCTAATGAAAAAAAAATCCGCATTTAATAAAAAAAAAACAAGAACGTGTGGGATTTGAACCCGGAACCTTCTGCTTGCCAAGCCGAGCTCGTGTCCGCTAGGCCATTACACCACTAACGAATTGCGAGTAAAGAAGGAATAAGTTCAGTTAGGTTTGGTTAAATGTGACATTTGGCCTTGAAACGGCCAATGAGATTGCGCCGAATACTGCCATTTCCGTACGACTGTAAAGAATGTTAATATGCGTCCGGGTAAATGTCATAATTTATTGTTGATTATATTTATCGTCATAGAAACAGACATTGCCAATGATATTTGCCAAGTAGGATATTTGCATTGTTAATTTTATACAGGGTGTAACCGTTTTAATTACAGAAAATTGAGGAGCGGATATATTTTTGAGAAATAAGTGGTTTTTGAAGAAGAAATTTTTTCATGGGCCCGTAGTTTTTTTGGGTAATGTTTTCGTGGCATAATTTTTGCAATTTGCAATACATTCATTCCACATTTGGCGGTCGTTTATGTTACGAGGAGTCTGAGGAAATGGTAAAAAATATGCGTTAAAAATATCACCAGTGGCGTAGATAGAGGCAACACGACCCCTTTATTTCTTTACAACTTCTACGCCAATAGTCGATTACAGCAAATTAAAGTATTTTTAAATTATTCACAATTCTCTACGAAAAAACATCTGCAATTATTTGATCATTTGTAGAGCCTTCCTCTTTATTGCCAGCTTTAAAAAGTTGAGAAAAAGGCCATTATTAACTTTTATTTACATTAGAGTAGGCTTTGGAAAATCTTAATTCTGTTGGTATTTAATTACTGAGGTTATGTTGAAAAGTCAAAAACATAACCACAAATTCAAATTGGTTCTACATAGTTGCCAGAGTGAGACCCTAACGCATAGACTTATAGTATTATTAAGTCTATGCCCTAAAGAAAGCACAGCACTCTGTGGCACAGCAATGTTATCAATAATTGGCAATTCAGCCAAAAATAAATGACAGTGACGATCAATTAAATATGACACTTCAATGTTTTGTCAATAGTAGATAACCCTGAGGCAACCTAAGAAAAACATATCACAGCCTCCCCTTATGTAAATAAAATGTGAATGGCATATACATTGAGATAGAATATAAAGAGATGCTATACGATATAAATAGGTAAGAAAATAACGGTACCACTGGGCGGAGCTTAATGTAGTAGCAATATGGCACCTTTAACAGAGTTGGATTAAGCGCGTTCTCACGATTCAATTTTAGTTGGTCAACTTTCAACTTTCGTAATCAACTAAAGTCGGTGAAGTTTTTAGTTCAAACGTCTCTTTATACAAGATATTTAATATAGTGGAACTAGTTTTATGGGGCTTAAAGGTTCCTTTGAAGGAAAACTGCACTATTAGTATTAGTTCAATAGTACCAATTCCTACAGCTTCCCAATTGGGTGTGTGAATGATGGTGAATATGAAAAGTAAAATAATAGGCAAATAAGTAAATTTTTCTTTAATTTACATACCCATGTTATACATTGTTTCAGAATACATAAATATACAGTACCCCAAGAAAAATTATAGCCAAATTGGAAACAAAGACGGGATGATCGTACAGGGTGTTTCCTATAAAACTACTATACCCCCCTTATATCGGTCAATTAACACCGATTTTAATTTTTCAAAAACCGGTCTAACAGAAATTTCCGTAGATTTTGAATATGCTATTACTTTTTTTCCTACATCAACCGTATACGAGGGGCAGAAAAAAGTATGGTTTTTTTAAATAGAACACCTTATATATTTTTACATATTTGGATTCGCCTCGTCCTCCTGATTACAAATATATATGATACTTATATATTTTCTATAAAAATGGCGCAAATATTGAATTTAAACTTAGGGCGTTTCCTTCAAAACTATACCCCCCCATATTTGGGTCAATTATTAACGATTCAAAATTTTCAAAACCTACACATAGAATTTTTCGTAGATTTCATATTATGCTATTACTTTTTTTCTCCCTTCAACGGTATACGAAGGGTGGAAAAAGTATGGTTTTTTTTCATGGAATGCCCTGTATTTTTTTACATATTTAGATCCGCCCTACCTTTCTGTATCTGCACTTTTTCTATATGTTCATAGCGCTATAAGAGAAAGTTATAGAATAGCATCATTTTTTTTTTGATAAATATATATTATATGTTTATTAAATTTAAATCATATAGCAACAACTTGATATAAATGATAACAAAACTAAGAGAAATGCCCTAAAAGCAGCGACAATAATATTTATCACAATTCTCCATGTCTATTACATCACGAATTTCGAATTTTGCAATCCAGTTGACGTCATATTGTGCGAGAGAGATAGCTTTAGGATGCGCAAGAACATACCGCATAAGCTTATGTGTATCGTGTTACTGCTGCTATCTCAGATCAAGAATGTTTATTTGTTGATCTGAGGCTGCTATCTATATTTACAACAAAATATAGAATAACTGGTACTCAACATGTATTCACTACTTGGATACTGACATGTTGTTACTATATTAGTATATAAAAAATTACTAGCGTCTATTTCTTGTGCTCTACAAATGAACTTGTTTCTGTGGCGCTATCTGGTAAGTAACATATGGTTCGCGAAAGAAACGAATATGTTCCTTCTTTGATATAAAAATATACTGCACTCATGCCTGATGCATTTAATAAAAAAAAATTCCTTTAATCTAATAAAAAAAAATTCCTTTATCAGGGGAATAACACACATATCTAACCTGCCTCCGGCTATCGCCTCCGGCTTCTAACTCGCAATAATAGCCCTCTTAAAAAAAAAATTCCTTTAATCTAATAAAAAAAAATTCCTTTATCAGGGGAATAACACACATATCTAACCTGCCTCCGGCTATCGCCTCCGGCTTCTAACTCGCAATAATAGCCTTCTTAAAAAAAATTCCTTTAATCTAATAAAAAAAAATCCTTTATCAAGGGAATAACACACATATCTAACCTGCCTCCGGATTCTAACTCGCAATTAATAGATCTCATGTCATGCCTGATGCATTTAATAAAAAAAAAAACAAGAACATGTGGGATTTGAACCCAGAACCCTCTGCTTGCCAGCCGAGCTCGTTTCCACTAGGCTATTACACCACAGGCAAAGTGCGTGTAAAGAAAGAATAAGTTCAGTTAGGTTTCGGGCAACACGTTCTGTACACTTGGCAACGTTGGTACGGACTGAATGTTCATTTGTAGAGCACATAGAGATATTATATTCTATCTCTATGGTAGAGCACAAGAAATAGACGCTACTTAAAAAATTGATATTATATTTATTATTGATTATAAGAGTGTCTATGTCAGATTGATTTTCTAAAATAAAAATGTCACAAAGTTATTACGATATATTAATTAAATATAAATCCAATCAACAATAGGTTATGGGCCCAGACATAATTCGAAAGTAATTAACTGTTGACAGGGATTCAGTTATTTTTAATATAAGAATATTTAAAAATATCGAATAATAGTTTGCCGATGATAGAAAAATTGAAAGGACGAGAAAATTACAACACATGGCAATTCGGAATGAAAACATATTTAGAACATGAAGGTTTGTGGTCCTGTGTTGATACGCTTGTGTAGTCGCGTGTCGAGGAGACCGCCGTGCCATCTCGCGGATTTGCCGTGTCAATAAGTGGCTGGTGAATGTCAAATTTGCCTAATTTAACCGTGAAATGCCTGTGTAATATCTAAGTGATTTTGTGTAAAATTAAGTGTTATTTCTCCAAATAAAATGATAATTGAAATTACCTGAGGGTTTTTACCTGTAAATACAAGTATTTTCCGCAAAAAGAGCTTGAGCAAAGGGAAAAAATTGCTTGAAAGTACGTGAAAGAAGTGGTTGACGGACAGAGTAGAAAATTAATTGGAACAGTTTTAAGGGAAACCCCAGGAACTCATAGCACTCGAAGACACGAAAATACGTATACTCCGGTTGTATAGGTATTTTCTTAATTACAATAACAAATATAAAAGAGGTTAAAATTAACGAATATAAAATGTATTGGAAATCCTAGCAACAGGTGTAATGCTGCTAAGTTTTTGCAAAAATTGCTTGTTGTAGAATATTGTAGGAGAATTTGTATATTTGTGTTAACATTTATAATATTTTTTTGCAGCTCGAATTTGACCGTACAATTTTGGACACACATTGCAACTGCAAAACAGGAAAGAGCTTCTGTAAACACGCCGCAGCAATTTGCATTTTTGTGAATGTAAAAAATCCTACATGTTCAAAAACGTATCAACCTATGATATGGAATCGACCTCCACAAATACAGCTTGATAAATACCATAAAGGATGTAGAACTGAAACATTATTTCCTTGCAAAGGAAATAGGCAGGACCAAGTAGATATTCAGATTTGAGGATTTAAAAAACATTAACGACCAGCATTTGTCTGAAGACTCTCCACAAACTGAAATAATCAAGAGCGAGATCGAATCGCACAAATAATGCACGAAAAAATGCTTGAGCAGGAAAAAAGAAATATCGGAAAGAAAAGTTTTTTTGAAAAATTGTACCATTTGCAGAGCAACTCGAGCTTTCAAATTATATTTATGTAAATATGAGGAAATCAAAGTCGACAAAGAGAAATGGATGGAAATGGCTTTCAATTCTATAGGTCATTCAAATACTTATATGGGGTTGCAACAACGATGCACAAGGATTACCTGCAGTGAAAAGGCACATAGAATCAAAACAAGAGTAGCAAATTTTCACACACTGACAGAGCAGAAAAATAAAGCACTAAAACCGATCGCTATCCAATACGGACTTGAAATGGAATTAACAGCAAGATTATTGTTTGAAGAAACATACGGATACCGTGTTCACGAAGTCGGTCTGATTGTGTCTTTAAAACAACCATATCTGGCATGCAGCCCTGATGGTATAATAGACGCTGGTGAAAATATGGAGCTTTTGGAAATCAAGTGCCCGTACAGCTGCGAGAACACCAAGATTGTGGATTTCCAGACTAAATGTCATTTGTTCCATATCTCATGTTCGATGAAAATGGAGAATTGTTTTTTAAAAGAAAATGACAAGTATTACACGCAGATTCAAGTTTTCATGTATATTTTGGGAATTCAAATGTGCCATTTCTTCGTATATTCGTAGCAAGATCACGTGTGCCTGAAAATACCAAAAAGCGAGTCATTTTTATCAATATTAATTCCAAAAATCGAAATGTTTTATTTTGAATATTTTATTCAGTCTTCTTAATACCATTGTTTATAAAGTATTATTATAAACAATGTTAATACATAGGCAAACGTCATTTTGATTCGTATTGTGATTAAAAAACATATTTCAATGTTAATGACAATGCAGATTTTAATATATTTTATAATAAAGAATTATAAAATCCTATTTTTATTTTTTGCGGATAAGGGGTTCCTTGTTATTAGCCAACACACAGGCTACGTACATGATTTTATCCATGTGTGGAATAAGTTTTATATTTATATGTTCTAGGATTTTAAAAACTTTTATACGTTGAATGCTTCTTTCTCCATCATGGATTCTCACTGAAGCTATTGAGTATCCATGTAATACTTCCTCGCACGAAAATTGCGGATTGAAAGCAAAAGGAGGCATAGTAAGTGTACATTTTCTTTGTGACAATTCTTGCTCTATTCCAGGAAATCCCTTGTCAGTTAAAATTTGATCTCCCGGCTCAACCAGAGTCAGAAAACCAGTCATTAACTATAATGCAATCAGACGTAAGTATGACCTCCATATCCTTTCGATACAAAACTTATAAACCCACTTGGAGTAATAGCCATCAAATATTTTAATGTAAAATGAGACTTGTACGTGGAATACATAGACGCTCGCATTTTCACAGTGGGAGGAGTTTCGACAGTTCGGGTAATTTTTGAAGGTTTCTGGTAAAGTAGCTTTTACTGCTTCTTTTGACGGCCAAAAAATCCGTATTTTTGTGTGATAAAATACAGTTTCCAAAACACTATAAAAAATATCACTTGCTGCCTTGGTTGATATTTGAAACAAGCATGCAAGAACTATCGTCTTGCATATCATCGTACCACTGAAACCCATTTCGCATTTCACAATCAGGACCCACACGAACAGATTGCGTGCAAACCTTCCGTGGTTTTTCAATAACAAAAACTTTTTCACTTTCCTTCTGTAAATTATTAACTGTAATACTCGTTTGAGTTGCAGCTTCATTTGTTGAAGAGTCTTGCCAGCAATATAAAGTAAATATAAGACTGTAATTCCGGATTTGCATTTCGGCGATTAGCGCAACCCGGGACGCAAAAAGCATGCTCGACGATTTTTACACCCCTTTTGTTCATTTGACGCGTTAAAATGTTTATTTCACACAAAAAAATTGTTTTTGAAACTCTTTTTATCGTGGTTTTTATCGGCGTGATGAACAGAATACAGTTTGTTTACCAGCCATGTTTTGACACGATGTAACCACTACGCGGCGCCACTATAGCTACTACACAAGCGTATAATACTGATAATACAACTCCAGAAGATATTAAACTAAAGCGAGATGTCAGAGTAAAATCAAAAATAATTTTACTGATTGAAACCTCGAATTACATTCATATTCAAAATCCGAATACTGCCAAGGAAGTATGGGAGAAACTGAAATCAACATTTTATGACAACGAGAAAAGTAGCATTGATGAGTACATTGATATCAACTAAATTAGAAAATTGCGATTCGATGGAAGAGTATATTACGAAAATTATGACTACAGCCCAGAAACTTAATGAAATCAATTTTGAAATCACCGAAGAATGGCTAGGCACGTTTTTATTGGCTGGTTTATCTAATGATTATAAACCAATGATCATAATTGTTGAGATAACGGAACCTCCGATTTTTGGAATTTTTTTTTTCAGTATACTTACCTATTTTTGTCCGTAGAACACGAATTTCAAGTAAAAAATTCCCTCTCTCCAGTACTTTTCGAGATATGGGGGTCAATATACCTCAAATATGACATTTCCGCCATCGCCGCAAAAGTTATTTTTTTCGGCGTTTCTTAACTTTTTCACTATCACCAATGTTTATTTCAATAGTTTAGAACAAAGGTAATTTTCTACATTACGGATCGTCCGATTTTTGAAATTTTTTGAAAACATAACCTAAAATTTCAAACATTACGATAGTGGCGCGGGATCTATGTTATGCATAAACTAATGTTCCTTCTTTAACATAAAATGATACTGCCCCCGGGCGGGCGGGTGCAATATATTTTTATCGTTTTATCTCAAAGAAGGAACATATTAGTTTTATGCGTATTCTAGATTTCAAACATTACAAGTTCCGCGAATAAAACGAATATGTTCCTTCTTTGATATAAAAATATACTGCACCCGCCCGCCCCTGGCGGGCGGGTGCAGTATATTTTTATATCGAAGAAGGAACATATTCGTTTTATACCGTACCCTAGATCTTACGGCACTATCATAACCTCGAATGATCTTAGTGTTGTTTGAAATTTTAGGTTATGTTTTCATGGCTTTTATAAGAAGGTTAAAAAAATAGTTATTGATTGGAATAAATGTGTTGAAACTATTTAAAAGTGTTTAAATAAGTCTGTATTAGAGGCGTTCATAAGCATAAAATGAAAAATTTGGTGAAAATAAGTGATTATGGCAGTGGAGAAATACGACTTTCAGAGACTTTGGGGCCAAATATCTCGAAAACTGTTGACGAGCGGCGATTTTTTTTTAGAATTTATTGTTCAGGAGACAAAACTACGTATGTTAAAAAATTCCGAAAATCGGAGATTCCGTTATCTCAACATTTACCGAAAATTCTGGTATGGTTTTAACTTCTGATGCTATAAAAACTAAACTGATGCAGGAAACGAAGCAATCGTCATCAACAACAGTAGCATTATTCAATAGAAATAAGAAAAATCAAAAGAAATTCAAGCCACGTTGCTATAATTGCAATTAACTTGGGCATTTTGCAAAAGACTGTTCTCTTGAAAGCAATAAGAAAAATAATTATGGTAATAAAATCTCACATTCGTCAAATGCAAGTAAGGTCACATCTTTATTTTCGTCATTCAGTATTCGAAATGATGAAACTGATATTTATAATTGGTATGTGGACTCTGGTGCATCAGCTCATATGACAAAGAATGAAGAGTGGCTAGAAAATTGGAAATTGTCTTCACAAAAGGAAGTAGTGACAGGAAATAAAATAAAAATATCACAAAGTTATTACGATATATTAATTAAATATAAATCCAATCAACAATAATAAATATAACCATCTCATGTACCAAGCGAGTCATTTATCTTATTTGTGCCAAGCGAGTCATTTATCTTATTTATGCCGAGCGAGTCAACTATTTAGTAAAATAACTTAGGGTGTCTTAGTAGGTATTTATCTCATTAAAATTAACCCCTAAAGTAACATATGGTGGAGGTGTAAACCGTAACGTAACATATGGTGGAGACGCCGGGCATACTATAACATGCCTAATGCCCTTCCCAGAAGCGGTTTCTTTCTTACTCTTTTTCCCAATGCAGACTTGATTAGATCCCCCAATTTTACTTGAAATGTGACAAATGTACGTCGTGCACTTATTACCCATCATGTATTTTCTCACTCTTATGGCAAACTTTGCTAAACAACCTCTTAGTGCTAGTAGCATAATTTCTTTTAGTAACTAGACTCGATTACTGACCTTTCCTCCTGACATCTCAATTCTGTTTCTCTGTCCTGGATGAGTTGCTTCCTTGGGGTTGTCTTGCACTCCTCCGACCCGGTACTTCTGTGACCCGACATATATATATATTTTTTTTAATCTGAACCTTACCACATGTTGGACCATTTGAGAAACAAAAAAGAATGTTACATTGCTTTCAAAAAACATATGACACCCTGTATGTCACTTATACTAAGAGACAGAAAATTATTACAACCTACTAATCGATTACTCGACAATTATTTTTTAATACGGCCACAAAATGCTTAGTTTTAGTCTCGGTTTTAGTTTTAATGAAATACGACTAAGGTTAAATGTGTGTGAAAAATATAGAATTAATGGATTACATTTCATTTCTAAAACTATTTTAAAAATAAAAATGAAACATTCATCTAACCAGAAACATTTCCCAATTTCTATGAATTGTACCACCTGGTGCAAAAAAAATTAATAAAAGTTACATTACCACTTGAAATCAATAAAATGAAAACGTTGAAATTTAACTAAAACAATTAACGAATATGTTTGGGGTGCAATATGAAGACTACAACCCCCCAGAATCAAGCTAAGCGCCTCCACCATATGTTATAGTATGCCCGGCGCCTCCACCATATGTTACGTTACGGTTTACACCTCCACCATATGTTACGTTAGGGGTTAATTTTAATGAGATAAATACTAAGACACCCTTTTAAGTTATTTTACTAGATAGTTGACTCGCTTGGCATAAATAAGATATAATAAATGACTCGCTTGGCACAAATAAGATAAATGACTCGTTTGGTACACGAGAAGGTTCTATTTATAAGGGTGGCATTTGGTAAATTAAAACATGGTGATAAGGTTCCAACAATAACGATATTTAATAAATATAAAGAAGCATACGAAATATAAACACAATTAATACAAAATATAATATTACTTACACCAGGGGTCAGAGTAGCCTGAGGAGATATGCACTTAAACCTGACGGACCCTGAAGGGGTAACCCTTGAGGCGTCTTGCCTTGACAAACCCAAAAAAATAACTCACTATAATAGTTCCTACTATCCCCTCCGTTGGTTCAGTTTTGCATTATCGAAAAAATAGCTTCCCAACAGTGGCGGCTGGTCAAGGTGGGCAGGTTGGGCAGGGCCCACCCAGAAAAAAAATAAGAACTGTTTCGCACTCTATATGGTAATATTTTTTTTGTTTTCTTTTTGTGATTTAAATTGGTGTACATTTGCTTTCTATTTATATATAGAACAATGAAATGTTGAAAAATATTAAAAATGGAGTTTAGAAACTATTCGAGATAATGCCTAATATCCCCTTCCAAATTTAAAATCCCGCTTAATATTATACGTTCTATCCGCTATTATATGCATTGGGCTGGCCCATGCTCCATCATAAATGTCCGTAATAGCTAGGCAGTACGCTCACTTCATTGAAGTTAGATTTGCCATCTAAGTACCCAAGCGTATGTCGCGTACCTATTCTGCCTCAGCGTGAATCGCCGGGCCGGCCCGTTGACGCGATCAAGCGGAAGCAAGTTTTCGTTCAAGAAACTAAAAATCTAGCCAACACGCGTAATCACTAATGCAAAATGCGAAATTATGGATAATATATGTACTTACTAACTTTAAATATGAAAATGTTAAATCTGTGTGAAACGATAAATAACATAACATTTATTATTAATTCTTAGCCCATAGGTATTGTTATAATTTAAAACAGCGCGAGGGACGCGCCAGCTTTTAGAATGTATGGGCCGGCCCTCGGTACTCTCCGAAAATTCTCGGCTTCTCTTATCGTTAGAAGGCAGAGAAAGGGGTTCTAGTTTAGTTTCCTTAAGCCGCGTCCTCATTGAGTCGACATTGTCGATCGACAGAGTCGATCGACAATGTCGACTCAATGAGAACGCGGCTTACGAGACACAGGCCCATTAAGCCGCGTCCTCATTGACTCGACATTGTCGATCGACAGAGTCGATCGACAATGTCGACTCAAAGAGGACGCGGCTTTACAATCGCATGGTGCAATTTTCATGGTTTTCGACATTAAAACAAATTAGTGTAGTATCAGTGACATATGGTGGTAGTATGTAGAATAGATCCTTTTTTTGCACGTATGTTTTAAGAAACTAGGTATTACGACCACTACCCACCTATATAAAACTTTTTTTTATTATCAAAAATCGTACCTAGTTCTAGTTCTATTTGAATGAAATTACCAAACGACTGAAAGTGAATTTTTATTATACTGTTCTAATTTAAAAAAAAACTAGGTAGGTATACAAATAATATATAAATAAAATGAATAACGTAACAGAATTTTTTTAGAGGATTTAAAAAATTTTAATAAAACAATTGCGTCAAACGAAAGTGGGAAAAACAAAGCAATCTTGAAAATATTTAAATATCAAGTTTAGTACATAAATTTTGAGGTACTTTTGTAAAACACAATGACCTTGAAAATCCTGAAAAATTCATGACAATTTCTACTACAAGTCTTAATTTTGGTGGTTAACTTACTTTAGCGTAGGTTTTGGTCGTCCTTTTTCTATTATTGTTAATTTGTCCATAAAAATATGCGTAGAAAACTTCCTATTTAACAAAACGCACACAGAACAACAATTCGCCGCGGTATTTGCACTTAATTCCATTGTCTTTGCAATTTATAAACTGCTTCCAGATGCAGAGATCAGTGGATCCAGATCACACTAAACTAACAGTAAACCGACTTCGCCTTTGGCGCCAATCCAGTTCTTATGTATCTCTATCTCTCTCAATTTTACTACTACGACGTAGATATACTTGTCAGTGTCAAAATTATCATTATTTGTTTTCTAGGTTATGTTTGCGCTTTATTCACTGGCGTCAAGCGTATCTAAATTAGAATTTCTTTTTTTATTATTATTAAAAGTTCTTTAAACTATTTGAGGGTTTGTTGAATATTTCCTACTTGTGTATTTATATTGAGATACGGATGTTTAAGTTTATTGTGAATTAGGAATTTTTTTTTAAATCGTCATTAAAGTAGGTACCTCAGAATCGTCATTAAAGTGCTAGAAATAGTCATTAAAGTAATCCATTATTGTACGATTTTTGTAGTTGGCAGAGGTGACACATAAACGTAAACATAAATTTTTCATTGTTTGTGACAATAATTGTGTTGTAAAAAAAGGTAAATACAGTTTATCTACGCTCGTTATATAATGACAGTAATATGACACTCATTCCAATGTCATAATGACATTGTTTATGGCACTAGTACGATATATATTTATCGCACGCATTTTATAAAAAAAACACTCAAACCACCGGTTGCTAAGGGGATATCAACAAACAGCTATTGTTATTAACTTAGTTATTACGTACTTGTTGATACTGAGTGGTGTTGATAATAAATAATATTAATTGATTAGTAGTTTTTTTTTATGTAAGTATAAAAAAATTAATAAGTCGAGCGTAGATAAAATCTTGTATATACGTGCCATATCTGTATTTTATAGCACTCGTCTGTTTACAACACTCACCTTCGGTTCGTTTTGTAAACTTCAGACGCGTGCTATAAAATACCTCATATGGCACTTATAATATAAAGAGCTATTTTTTTAATTCAGAATTGTATTATCACTATTATAATTGCTAAAAATAATGGTTTTCTTAAAAAAAATTATTCCGATTTGACATTCAAATAATTATATTCCTAAAATGTTACTTAAAATTTTAAATTATGACATTTCTAAAATGTTACTTAAAATTTTAAATTATGACATATCTTAATAGTCACTTAAAATTATTTAAAAAATAGAGTTGATTATTCTTAATTCTATATACAGTTTCTGGATTTAAAAAAAAGATTAATATATTCTGCCTCGGCATTAAAGTTCAACACGTGTCAAAAAAAAACTCGTGCGTACGAGTAGATGGTGGATGCATCCAAGAAATAATGATAGATTTACATATATTGTAGATAGATAGGTTTTTCTTTCTGAAGTTTTCAAATAAAGCCGTACATATTTCATGCCTCATTTTTTTAATTTTTTTTTATAATTCTCATCTGCAGTGTCCCAGATGAATTGTCTTTTCGTTCTTCCGTCAGTTGTTAGATATTCAATATCCATTATAATACAAATTGCTGAATCGGACGACTTAATAAACGCTCGTGTAGCTACGGCCTTTAAGCCGTCGCGGCAGCGACATTTTAACATTTATTAGAAAACATACAAAAACCAATAGACGTGGATAATCAGTGGACATCGTAGTATTTTAAATTTTTACGATTACGATTCTGGTTAATTGTATTATCGGTGTTTTTCCGATTAACCGTAATATCCGATTATTGGTACCTCTACTTGTCTATACACGAAATTTTACAGAGAGATGACAACTTACAGATTCTCAAAGTTTACGATTTATTAGCTAGATAGTAGATACTAATGGCAATGGCATTATTTTATGTTATATGATGATGATATTGATATTCCATTAAGTTTGTTTGTTAAACAACTATACCTACTAATAAGTACCATTAATTAGTATTAATGTTTGTATTGGTTGATATATTTTACGTAATTCTTATTTTTATTATTTTTAGTTTCTTTTTTGTTTTGTTAAATACCATAGCCATTAAATAACCGTAATCGTACGATTATCAAAATGACAGTCTTGTAATCGTAAAGTAGCAATTGTTGCATCACTTATTAATAATTAAAATTAATTACTTGATGGTCTTCGATAATATTAACGTTATTCTTAATACCTGTAAGATATTGTCCCAGTGGGGATGTCCAAGTCCAGTCTGGTGTTCCAAGTCTACGTGAGAAGAGGCATTCAAAATGAAGAGTTGATCCTGGAAAAACAGCCAATTCTCCTCCAGGTTCTATAGATGCTGATCCCGAAGGTATTCTAATTAGTACCGACGGCGGCGAATCTTCTGCAAATGTAAGGTAAGTAGGTAAGTACTATATAAGTAGTAAGTACAGATAATTTTTCCACCTTACGATCTTATGTCAATTATCTTGTCTGTAATATCACGGAGTTCACACGCAAAATAATAATATTTATGGCTGTTGGAACGTGAGGTTCAGTGGTGTAACTACGGGGGAGGGGGCTAGGGGGCACATGCCTCCCCCCCCCTTATATGGTCAAGGGTCCGTGACCATTAAGTTTTTAGATTTATTTTATTGATAGATCAAATCGAAATTCAACCTGATCTTGAACAGTGCCCCCCCCCTACCAAATAGTGCTCTGGTTACGCTACTATGGTGAGGTTGCGTGAGGTGCTCCCTATAGTATGTCTCACCAACACAAATGAATAGACTCCGCCCCATTAATTTTATAGTTCCGCGGAACGGTGTGCGCAATAGTCAGTTTTACACGATGAAATTAAAGAAAGTTGAGATAGCCTCAACAAAATTTGTTTATTATACGTGTTATATTTTATACTACAGCCATACTGTATTTTTATAATGTTTATTCCCATTAAATTTTCTATTATACATTTTCAATTTTGGATTTTTTAAAATAATACTTATTCCCGCGAAAATTTTAACGATTTTAGTCCGCATTGCGCAAACTCACGTTACTTTATCAGAGACAACTTATTTCCGATTTCCGGTCATCTAGACCAGCTGATCTGATTGATGGTTTGTTGACGTTTGTAGTTTTTAGGTTAGGTGCTTTCGCGAGTTATTTCCACATAATAGCTGTGTTTGGTGACCCAGTTCAGAACGTCCTGGACTAAAGTCAGCGAATTATATGAACTGAACTCGAATTGCTAGAACTTTAAAAACTATTTTGTTCGGTGTACAAACATGTACACTCGGGATTTTTACGTTTGATAGTTGTTGTCAAAGTGATATTTATTTTAAAACTACAGTGGGAAGTTGTAACTTTTAGTTCGGGACGTTCTGGACTGGGTCACCAAACACACCTATTATTATTTAAAAGGTATGAGGTTATTTCAGGCAAAAAAGATTAGTTTGTGATTAAGTAACAATTTCACATAGGTTACTCCACTGGATAAACCCCAATGACCCCAATGCACACTACTCAAAAATAGCCAACGTTTACTTCTTGGTTTCCACCACTGTACATATTTATTTATTATATATATTTATTTATTAATATCTATTACTTAATTACTTTTGGTTCTTTTTACGAATAGTCGTGGAATGTTCAAGCAATAAAAACTATACCAACTATATATTATATAGGTATCTACATCTTGTTTTATTTTTATTGAGAAAAATCTTTAAAAAGCCTATCATTTGCTAGAAGGCAAGAACTTAACTACTTATAAGTTTTAACATGTCCAAATAAATAAACACATACCTACCTATTTCTTCTTAATATTCACAAGGTTCTATCTATTACAGCTCCTACATATAAGAAAGGTATGAAAGATATCAATATAATATAATAATAGAATGGCTTTATTCATCATTACAATACATTTGGTACTTAAGTCAGTAGAAAAAAATAGACTTTAAAAGCTCTAAATAAGATAAACGTATAGGTATAATATAATTGGAAAAATAATCATATATTATTTTATTATCAATTTTATTTTTTACACTGAACAGTCAGAACCGACGAGCAGTTCCTATTTCTCCATGGAAAAAGAAACATACTTTACTTACAGTAAGGCCAGCGTTCACCCAAGTCTCATCTAAAAACTACAACTTCTATGTTCTTCCCTTAGGGCACTATTACGTGACCTTTTTGAGAATTTATAATGCCAAACACAATTACATTACAACACGAAGAAATAAAAAGTCCGAAAGTAATCGTCACAAAGTACTCCGTTTAAGATGAGGCAAATAATCATCTTCATGCACCGCTGCTAAAATTTTGTTTGCAGTTGGTGGTTCATTTCTTTCAAAAAAGGAATGGATTATACGCTTGAGAGCACTTTTAGTTCCTTCATCGATATTGTCCAAAACTGCCCTTTGTCGGTGGTACACTTTTGGTGGCTGATGTTGGTGTGTTTGTTTGTATTCATGAAGAATCATCGAGGTAAGAAGGGATAGAGATGGCATATGAATTGCGACCGTGAAGCCAGGCGCCATATTTAGTATGACCTGTCACTAGTGTCAATAGCTTAGGTTATGTCTAGTTGAGTGGTTATTAAAGTGTGATTTTCTGTGTTTATTGTAGTTATTTTCAAACTTTGGACAGTGTATTTATTTGTGAAAGACTTATTGATATATAAATGCCAAACTGCAGCGTTGTGGGTTGCCGAAATAGAAGCGATCGTAAAACTAGAAAGAATATTTCATATCACAGGTACGTATTCGAAAATTTCTTGGTTTAGTTGACTGAAGTTTTATTGTGGATTTCATTCCTGAACATGTGAAAGGTAAATAACTTTGGAAGCATGTCGTGTCTGAATAGTGTCATTAATAATTACACAGGTTAGTGGTTATAAAAATGTGTATACGATAAGGTCGTAATGTTTTCTCTACGGTTTTCAATACTGCTTTCTTCTAAAATTATCACTAAAAGCTCATATTTTATAGATTATATTCTAAACAATTACTTATTCATTGAATATTTTGGTCTAGAGTACACATATAAAATTATACTATATTTTATGCTTGCTTGTTGCCAGTGATAATAATAATGAAATGTTTCTGAAACTCTGCTTGATGTGAGCAATATGTAGGTATTAGAAATAAATAGTTTATTTAATTGCATAAATGATTTTAGGAGCACCGACAGTACGAGGAAAGAGAAGGAGTCAAGTACGAGAAGTGATGTTTTGTTGTCTCCTGAGAGTCGCTCTAGTACATCATTCACTTTTTTTTTTTCGTCATCAAACGAAAGTCAACCTATACTATCTCCTGAATAATTAGATATATAGATTATGTATATAAATATTTGTTAATATTTGTTAACATGGATAGATTATATTTACATCTAGAATGAAATAAGCAGGACACGAGTAATAATTGAAATATTTTTTCTTTCCCATTCCTTCCTTATCACGTACTTGAACATTTTTTGATAATTAAATGATCTTCATTTGATAGTTATAATTTGACTTGGTACTGGTAACGTGGTACTAGGTCCAACCTCACTTTAACAAAGTTATTACTACAAGACAGTTCCTTGTAGATGTAAGGTATGCTTCCCCTCTCCCTATGAATATAAAAATTTTAAAATATTTACGCTTTCAGAAAACAAGCAAGCCAAAAAATCCTTCATTTTAATACTGCATAAATTCAATAATTGGACCCACTAACACAATACTAAATCCGCCATTGTGTTTGAATATAATTTCAATCATTTACATAATGGGTATATCTTATTGTTTTATCAAAGGCTTTTTAAGAACATAAAATCGGTCTATAGAACAAATATACCTATATTAACGTTAGAAAAAATTTCTTCTATCGATAATTTTTTTTTTATAGTGGTGAAATTACGTTTCTAAGAAGATATTCCTGAATCCAATCCTGTTCATCCGCCATATTTAGTCGGCCCTGTGACGTCGAAATAGGCTTCAACGAATTGTACAGTGTTAGAGTAATATTACTATGAGAAGATGCCCGGGGCGGAAATAACGTGTGCGAATAATTATATTTCTTGGTTCAACCACCGACCGCCTGCCAACAAAACCCTCTGTATACTGATGCTGCCACTGTGCACAACCCTGAATATGACGCAAGTCGCTCTCATTGGCTTAAAATGAAGGGCATGCATAAAGTCATTTCTGCGCATTTTAATTGCCTGGCATCTTCTCATAATAAAAGTACTCTACATCTCTATATTCTCCCACCTCAATGTGAAGAAACACTTGGAACACTCACACCTGCTGCCTTTGCAGTGAACTCCATGCATTCCATCTTTGGTTTCTCCGGATTCTCCCCATCGTAGGCCTTAAAAATGTTCAGCACCTTTTCCTTATCTTCCACCGAAAAATGTCTGGATAATCGCATCATTTTTTGGGTGGAGAAATTATACCTCCTTCAGCCATCATAAACCTTAAGAAAAACCGTTTTAACAATTAATCAATATTAATCGTTTGCATTTACGTACTATCGCGGCCGAAAAAAAGTAATCGACTGATTTTCCCGTTGTAATTATGGTTCTATTCAGTGTCGCATCAATCCCAATATTTTTTTTATTAGTGTCAACGTCATTGTCATATTAAGCAAAAATAAATTTTGTATTATAATAATCATGCCTTATCATGTTTTGAGTGAAGAAGAAAAAGGCTACATCGAGGGCTACATCATCGCCAAACTTGGAGAAGAGTGGTCTCAACAACGCATAGCAAGTGAAATTAATTGCAGCAAAAGCACGATTCAAAAACTAAACAAAAAGTGGAAAGAAACTCATGACCTGAGCAGGGCAGTGGGTTCTGGGCGGCCAAGAAAGAGTTCTCTAGAAAACGACAATACCTTGGTTAACTATGTAAATTTAAATCCATTATAATTCTATTGAAGCCAAAGAGCAAACCAACTTCCCAGCGTCTGTTAGGACAGCAAGAAAATGGTTGCGAGATCAAGGTCTATTTAACTGTGCCAGTGCTAAAAAGCACCGACTAACAGATGATAATAAAGAGGCAAGAATGCAGTTTACAAATACTTTTATTAATGAATAAGATCGTTACTGGGAGAGAGTGGTCTTTTCCAACGAAAATATATTTCAGTCCTGCTACAATGGTCAGCTGCGAGTTTACCGTCCCAGGGGTCATAAGTTTGATGAAGAATATTTGTACAAAACAGATAATAGCGGAAGGTCTGTCTTTTTGTTTAGTTTTTGAATTGAGCCTTTGCTGCAATTAATTTGACTTACCATGCGTTGTTAAGACCACCCTTCTCCAAGTGTGGTGATGATGTAACTTTTTTCTGCTTCTCTCAAAACCATACTAATTAATTGTTTTCTTATAATTAAAAAATATTAACAACTTATTTCTTATTAGTTTTTTTTTTTAATAAATACGACCCCACCAATGATTTCTTGTCAAAATAATTTAATTGACATAACTGATGTAAACACTCCCATTTACAAAGGAAAATTTTTCGAAAAAACATACTACTTGATAAAAAATCGATTACTTTTTTTCGGCCGCGATAGTACCTTATTACTTTAACTCCCAGATGAAATGTGAAATGTCACAAAAACGAATAACTTGACAGTCACTCCGGCTCCCCATTTCCATTTATTCGCGTTTTTCATACGTTTAGCGTTTATACATTCTGATTGGTCAGTTGCAAAATGTGTAAAAGTTTAATGCGTTACGCGCGTACTTGTAGAGTCGGCCTTAGTCAGTCAAATTTAGCAGTTGCTTTGTAATTGGGGTTCTATAAATACGACCAATAGAGAAATTCCAATCAAATTTAGCGGACATTTTTGGGGAGGGGTCTATTTATTTGTGTTGGTGAGACATACTAATCTGTCTCACCAACAGATATAAATAGACTCCTCCCCAAAAATGCCCGCTAAATTTGAATAGAATTTCTTTATTGGTCGTATTTATACATAGAACCCGAATTACAAAACAACTGCTAGATTTGACTGACAAAGGCCGACTCTACAAAGTACTCGTGAACGGGTTAAACTTTTATATCTCTTGCACCAGACCAATCAGCTTATGTTATTTATGATTGTCGTGAAACGCATAAACGCTAAACGTATTAAAAAAGTGAATAAATAGGGAGCCCGCCTAACTATCAACTGTCATAGTCGTTTTTGTGATAATTATTTCTTAATTTATGTCAGCTGTTTATTATGTTAATGAATTCGCTGAGATTTATCTTATATAAAATATATCTTACTTTGTAAATTAAGGTACGTCTAAGAATTAATCTTATATGTTTTGCGTATTAAGTATTAAGGTATATAGTGCAAACGATTAATATTATGATTAAATGTTAAAACGCTTTTTTCTTTAAAGTTAGGTTTTCATCGAAATCTGATGACTATCACAGCTTTCATTAATTTCATTAAGTAAAACTGACTATTGCCGTTGATTGAATAAATACTTCAATCAACGTTATTGCGCACACCGTTCTGCGCAACAATAAAATTAATGGGGATGAGTCTATTTATATCTGTTGGTGAGACAGATTATAGTCAAAGTTATGTAAAGATATTGTTCACATCTCTACTGAAGAAAATAACCTGTCAAATGATCACATTTGAATGCATATTATTCTCGGTATAAGTATTCAATAATAATTTGTTACCCTACTTAAATTATTATTTAAGGTGTTTTTGTAAAATATGACTTTATATAATATTCGTGGTGTTTTTACACATGTCGCAATGCTCTGTACTTCGGACTATTTGGGTACTTAATAGTATATTACGTAATGAGAGTTGTAAATAGCATATTACGCACGAATGGAAAAATTGCGCACGACGCCGCGTAGCGGCAGAGTGCGGCAATTCCATGAGTGCGTAATTGCTTTACAACTCGAATTATGTACTATACTTTACCTACGATCGTATTTATTGAATTTAAAACACAATTTTGTATTATTTGTTGCTTATGTCAGTTTTGACAGCGTTAGAAAATTAAGTTTTGCACCTGCCATTTTTAATAATTCTAGCCTGGTGTCAGAAATATGAACTACAAGTGTTGTGTAAAGTTGGTCACGTGGTCACATTGCAACACATTTCAGCGGCTGAGCGTGCGATTTGTTTACGGTGTGTAAGGTTCAATTTACATAGGTGGCGGAGAGTGCGTTTTCAGCTATTTACGTTAGTGATCGTAGGTAAAGAATTTAATCTACCGATGTTTCACGTATTTTTATTATAAAAATATAATAGCAAATACTTAATACATTTGCTTTTTTTAGACAATCAATCTAGTAGAGACACTTTAAAAATAAGGGACTTCTGACTTATAATGGGTGATTCATTTAGAGGTACTTTTTTCAAATATAAAAAAAAATGATAAACATCAATTTTATCGGCTAATCTTCATTATCATACAAAAGAACCATTCTTTACATTTATTTCTTAAAGATTATGTCTTTCAAATGTTGGCCGTAACTGCGGCTAACATGGTCCATTCTGAAGCTCCAATTTTCGATAACACGTTGGAGCATTTCGAGTGGTATTTGATCAATGACGCGAGTAATGTTGGCTTCCAATTCCTCAATCGTAGCCGGGTTGTCTATGTAGACTTTGGACTTTACGTAGCCCCAAAGAAAAAAGTCTAGAGGTTTGATATCACAAGATCTAGGTGGCCAATTCACCGGTCCGAAGCGTGAAATTAACCGTTCACCGAATTGTTCTCGCATTTATAAAGCCATGGTTTCACAGGCTGTGTGGAAAGTAGCGGCGTCTTGTTGGAACCAAATGTTTTCGAGATCACGGGCTTCAATTTCAGGCAGCAAATAAGCCAAGTTGTTGCATACGACAAGCCAAGTTGTTGAGAATGGCGCCGAATCGATTCATCACGGTCATCTCGTACACTCTCAGCTACCGCCGCTATATTTTCTTCACTACGTGCTGGATATGGTCTATTTGGTTGCGTATTATCCAATAATGATAATTTTTCGATGGTGTTGCGAATTGTGCGTTCGGTAGGACGATTATATGGACCCATAGTTTGCTCTAAGAGCACGAAACACATTCCTCGTAAAACGCTGATTTTCGTAATACAACTGAATAATTTGTAGACGTTGTACCAGGCTAAGTCTTTCCATGATGAAATGTCAAACAATACTGAACAAAAATACAGGGACAGTTTGACACGACTCATGCGTGGTCTGTCATAAAATCCCTACTGAAAAAAGTACCTCTAAATGAATCCCGTTACATTTATGTATATGTTTATATAAATGATTGGCTATATACTGGGGGTGCCACGAAAGTATTGCCTACGGAATAACTCTGTTCTTATGAAAGATTGATTTATGAAATTTGGAACATGAAATTCGCACTACTGTAAAATTTATACTAAAACGAATGAACAAATTTATAGCTATTAAATATCTAGGAATGTTATGAGTTATCAAAACTGCTGCAGATGTCGGTTTGGAATCCGAGCTCGTAGAGCGAGGATTTTAAGACATCTAACGCTGTTGTGATCATAACATCCGTGATTTGTTCAATAGTTTATCGGTTTCAGAAAATAAAGACATTATATTAATAGAAATTATAAGAAGCAGGAGCAGTAGTAATACATTTCAATATTTAATTATTATTGTTTGGAGTTTTCTGTCTGTTTGTATTAATAAATAGTCCTATAGTTTCATTATTTATTATTTCATCTGTTGACAGTTCAGTTGTTGACAGATTTGTATTTTAATATTACTAATAAATATTACTGTACAACTTTAGTTATGACTTACTTACCAGCCTACTTTTGTATATGATAGATAGATAGATAGATAGATAGATTTTTATTGATCATTAGCCAATGTACATTGGATTGATAAGTCATGGTGTTGTGTGTGAATTTAAACAATGATTAAAAATATATAAAACATATGTAGAAATATATCTAACAGTTTTTACAAATAATCAACTAATTAATTATTACATATTAAAATTTTCAATTAAAAATGTATGTTATATGATTACCTAAGATGTGAACTAGGCATTTTGTACATTTTTAATAATAATAATAATAATAATAATAATAAGTTTATTGTGTTAATATTTATAAAACATTACACAAAAGGAAATGGGATCAACATAGTTGATTTTCACCCATTCCTTCATTAAATTTACAATACAATATATGAAAATACACCTTAACATTTAACAAAACAAAAAATAAGCAAATAAATTGAAAAAAAAATTCAGAAATATTATGTATACAATTACATAGTTTAATACAAAAATAATTTAAAAAGAAATACCAATACCAATACCAATACCAATAGTATTACATATATATATAGGTAGTAGAAATAAATGCAGTATTATAATTGATTATTAAACAAATTACTTGTAATTTCCTTTTTATATGTCCCAAAGCTTAAACCTAAATAATCAAAATATTCGTTTAATATAGTAGGTCCAACATAAGAAAAAGAACTCTCAAATTTTTTACTTGAATGCTGTGGAATTGTAAAATTGTCAATACGAATATTTACATTGTGAATTTCGGAACGTTTTGACAGCAGTTCAAATATGTAATCTGGTGTTTCACTTTTTATTAATTTATATAAAAATTGCGAATATAACAATTTTATCCCATTTTTTATACATAATTCTTGTGATCTATTTATAAAGGGTGTTACATGTTGACGAAACGGTATATTACAGATAAATCTAAAACATGCGTTTTGTAGCCTTTGTAATTTGTTTTTATTTGCCTCTGTTAAATAGTTGTAATATACATTACAACAGTATTCTATTTTTGGATACATTAACATTTTTATTATTTTCATTTTGAGTTGTTCAGGCAAAGTAAATTTAAATTGGTATATTGATTTTAATATCATAATGCAATTTCCATATAAATTATTTACATGATGATCAAAATTTAAAGAAGTATCCATGATTAAACCAAGATTTTTTGCATGGTTGACCATTTGAATTTTCACATTGTTAACTATAATTTCTATATCATCTTGGTTTATGTTTCGAATTAGTCTTTCGTTGCCAATGCATAGAGCTACAGATTTATTTGGATTAATATGTAAACCGTTGCTAGAGCACCATAATTTAAATTTGTCGATTTCATAATTTAATATTGCAATATTATCTTCCACATTTTCTATATTCGACGATATATATATTTGTATGTCATCAGCATATAAATGTATTTGACACTGTTTAAATATCTTTGGCAAATCTACTAAAAACACTGAGTACAATGTAGGTCCCAAGATGCTGCCTTGAGGCACTCCACTCTTGGTAAATAATTTATTTGAAATATTATTATTGAATTTTACTGCTTGAGACCTACCTTGCAAATAATTTCTAAACCATAATAATTCTGTACCTTTTATATTAATGAAACTCAATTTTGATAGCAACAGTTCAAAATTCACTAAGTCAAAAGCCTTGCTCTGATCAAGGAGTACTAAAAAAGTTAACTTTGTATTTTCCATATTATATGATATATCATTAGTGACTTTCATTAGAGCTGTACTTGTGCTATATCCTTTTCTAAACCCAGATTGAAATTTGGGTAAAATATTATATTCATTTAAATAACTTTTTAGTTGGTCAGCTACTGTTTTCTCAAGCAATTTTGAAAAGACGGTAAGTATGTTAATGGGTCTTAAGTCTTTTAATTCAATAGGTTTATATATTTTTGGTATAGGCAATACTAGAGCATTCTTCCATATATCAGGAATTGTTCCTGTAGACATATCGATTTATTTATTAAATGTTTCACGGCTTGTATACAGAAAGGAAGGACGATATCAAGCATTTTGAAATTAACATTATCCACTCCATATGAATTCGACTTTATGGAATTTAAATGCTTGTATATTTCCTCCTCCTGTATTGGGTGAAATTTAAATAATGGTTGAGCACCAGTAAAGAAGCTATTGTTATTAAAATACATAAGTGTATCGTTATCAATATTTGACGTTCCTGCTACATTTACAAAATAGTTGTTAATAAGATTTAAATCATCTATTTCATCCGGTAGATTACACCCCACAGGATTTTAGATTTTGCCATAAGCTTTTACTATTACTAGATTTTTTATATATAAATTCCATATATGCGGTTTTTTCCCTTTTTATTGCAGTAGAAATGTAATTTTTTAAGTCTATATAATATTCTTTATCATTTTGAGTTTTTGTTTTTAGGTATTTCTTATGTGCTTTATCTCTTATTTTCAACATTTCTTTTATGTTGTACGTTATATAGGGTTTAGATTTATTTTTATTATTTATTTTTATAATAGGTGCATGTTTATCAAATAGTTGTAAAATATTTTTGTTAAGTAAATCAACTTGTAAATTCACATTATCAATGTTGTTTATTTCCTGCCAGTTTATGTTTAGCGCATCTGATGCAAAAGTATTGATATCAAAATGTTTAAAACTTCTTACTAAATGACTTGAAATTTGTGGAGTAGGAATAGAAATATACACTATTGGTAAGAATGAATCTGGGAGGCCGATATAAATGCATCAGACGGAGATAACTTAAAGCATTTACAAGTTAAACAGACAACGCGGTATCCCCTACCTCCCACCTTCCATTCTTTACAACACGCAGTCGAAGGGGACAACGGAATCGGCCAAATGTGTCGTCCGGCCGCGATGTCGCGTCCAACAAAGTTATTCATCAATAGCCTTCCTCCAGCGAAGTACAAACTGTTATTTTTAAAATACAAGTTTTTATTTCGTTTTTCGGTTTAAGGCTAATGAATAACATCAACTCTTAAACCGCTGTTGTATTGTCAAATGCAACAGCGATAAACATGATAAAAGAATGAAAACATCGTAAAAATATCTCACGGCCGTAAGCTGAACCGATGGCTGTCGTCGCACACATCCCCTCTTTAGTAGGAGTGTAGGAATGGTTAGGCGTCTCTTGTTAACTGAAGGCTTTGCCTCTATGTACCTTCTCTCTTAGTTGCATTACAGATTTCGCATTCCTAAATGAATACTTGCCAATAGTGTATATACTACAAGATATTAACATATGATCTGTTAAATTAAGAAGATCGTATGTGTCAACTTCATCAAATTCTAAATCATTACTTATACATATTACATCTATTAGGCTTTCTGTATTTCTAGTAATTCTTGTAGGAGAGTTTATTACTTGTTTTAGATTATAACTATTAATAAATGAATTAAAAAATTTAGTGTCATTATGGTCTTTGTTGAGTAAATTTATGTTAATGTCTCCCAATACAATAATGTAATCAACTTCCATGTAAACATTTTCCAGAACATCACTAATTTCCGACAGATTCATAACATTAACATTAGGTGGCTTATACACGACACAAACACCAACTTTTTTACCATTGATATTTATTACTACCCACAATTGCTCTAGTCCGCTGTCTGCATTTGACTCAGAAAAATAAACATTATATTTTAAGTTACTTTTAATGTACATTCCTATTCCACCTCCTCTTGTCAATCTATCGGAACGTATAAAGTTGTAGTTGTCAATTTGAAAAAACTTTGAGTCCATATCCGGTGTTAGCCATGTTTCAGTCAGACCGATTAAATCAAAATTTCTTATTATTACCAAATCCTTAAAGTCATTTAAACAAGAGTTTAAAGACCGTATATTAACATGGCTTATTTTAGTGTTGTAGCTTTTTGTTGTTAGTTTATTGCTATTTTAGAAACACCATATTCGTATCTAATATATAAATCATGTTCACCATTCTTTTTTCTATCATCCAACTCATTTTTAATTTTCTTTAAGTAACTCCGTTGCATGATTGTCTGATCCAAAGTAATAGATATCTTTTGATTAGTTTCTTTCAATAATTTTCTTTTCCTTATAATTTGTTTTGCATCTTCCTGATTTTCTAAACAAACTTTTAATGGCCTGTTTATATTCACGTTCTTCTTACCTAGTCTAAATGACTTAATTCTCTGTAAATCTAGTTCTGGGCACATGCCTTTTATGATTTGCTTTGCCATAGTTATGTCATTATTTATTTCCTCTGTTTTGTTTACACCTGTAGCTTCTTCCAAATTAAATATTATAATATTTTTAGATCTTTCATCACGTTCCATCATCTCATTGAATATATCTTCCTTGTTCTGCTGATCTTCTATTTTCTTCGATTTCAGTTCTTTTAATTCTGATTGTAGTGCCTTTACTGCTTCCGTTAAGGCTGTAATGCTAGCTTGTAAGGAAGGAAGTATTTTACATCCATCACAATTATTCTTAAAGTTCTCCGTTTCATCTTCATCTCCTGTTTCTTTAGCTTTAAAAGATGGTGTTTGTCCTACATTACAATCTTCGCATTTCCATACTAAATCCGACTCTGTATTCAAAGCATTTATCACTGTTTCATTTATTTTGGCACAAGTGTAATGCAAAAAATTCTTACAAAAACCACATTGTAGGCCGGCTAGCTTTTTAGTGAATTTCTTTTGACAAACTGAGCATGAATTCATTGTTTATAGTTTAATAATCACTCCTAAACTGCTATACTTGCAAATTTTATTTTAATGTGCAATTATTCGGCGTATTTAATTATTTTATTTGCAATAAATTCTTCTAACGAATAAAAAGTATTTTCATGTAGGTATAATTTTAGCAATAATTTGAATCTAATCAGATCTGTTGCGTCTTTTATATGGGGCGGTAACATATTGAATAAGTAACAACCGGCATATTGAGGCGATTTTTTGTAGCTTGTATATACAGGGTGTTTCATGAGGAACTGTACATAGTCCAATGGTAGATAGGGCCCATCAAGGTTAATAACAAACGACTATTTAAAATCATTTTAGCCAAGTATTTAGGGTTGTACAGGGTGATTTAGGAATTTTTACCAAAATTTGCTTTCGTTCCCATTTAGAAACTAATTGTCCGATTCAATTTATTTTCGGTACACATTAAGTACTATCAAATACCAACAGTTCGCCATAATTACGAAACCAAAATTCCAGGTCCGTATTAGGAAAAATTTCATTTTATCTGTGCCCCCTCAAAAGTTCACCCTGTATATGTTATTTTTAAATCTTATTACTGAAGTTTGAAAGTACATAAACTACCAACAAAAGTGGAATACTTCGTTTTCTTGTCACACTTACAACAGATACAAAATAAACACATTAAATTTAAACATTATCTTGTTAAAATTCAAACTTTCAGTAATTCAATGTTATTTGTCAAAGTTCCTATCAGTTTAAGTTTCTAATTAATTATAACTATTATTAGTTAAAAATAGTATGAAATACCAACAGTTAGTCGCAATCAGACAAGACTCCAGGACCGTATTAGTAAAAATCATCATCTCATCGATTCCTCCTAAAATTTTCACCCTGTATATCTTATTCTTAACTTTACTTGCTATAATTTAAAAGTACATAAAGTATCAACAAGTAGTGTAGTGTGATCCAACTTTTCAATAATAATTATGAACGTCCAACTACCGACACATAAGTTGTGTAGTAATCTAGTACATTCTGTTCTAATTTGTAATGTAGAATATTTTCATGTTCAGTTCTAGTTTTAAGAAATGAACTTATTTTATTTAGTGTGCAGCTAATGACATTTGAGCAAGATTTCTGCGAAAGTTTGTCAATTCTCTCTACAGTAGGAATATAATAGACTTTTTATCCACTGACACTGTTAACAAAAGGAGTAGTCGGCTTTGGCAATAGTTTGACAGGTATAATTGTTGATGAGGTATAACTTTTGTTTCTACGTTACTAATGCCATTAGTCCAACTTGAGAGCAGCAATTAATAGACCGAATTGAACAGTATTCTAACGTAATAAGAAACTACCCGGACGTTATACGAAAATCTGTGGGACATTTAGTAGTTAGACAAATAAAATGCCGTGAAGAGGGTGGTTTACATTTTGAAAATAAGTTATAGATTTTTACTTTTTATTATGTTAATATGTATTATTTTGTTTTGTTATGTTATGTTGTTTTGTATTCATGTTGCGTTTTTTATTTTGCTTGTTCTGTTCTGTTGCTATTAAATTGTTTAAAAATTTAATGAGTATTATTTACAGATATAATAACTGCTCTAACTAACACCAATATGACTGATGGTCGAGTTGGTAGCGTACCTGCCTCTCACCCAAAAGTCCCGGGTTCGAATCCCGGTCGTGGCAATGGAAAATACTGTGAGAGGGATTTTTCCATTATACACGGATATTGGATGTGTGTCCCTTGTCATTAAATGTGTAGCCCCCTCCCGCACAAGGCTCTTCTAGAGCCTTCTGGAATAAAGGGGGTCGTAATTACATGTGGTGTATTTATTTATTATTTATTTATTTATTTATTGAAAATGTCAATTTTATCGAGATAAATTTTGTTGGTTTAAAACCTGTTGAAAGTGTAATAAGAAAACGGTTCACACTACACTACTTGTTGATACTTTATGTACTTTTAAATTAAAGCAAGTAAAGTTAAGAATAAGATATACAGGGTGAAAATTTTAGGAGGAGTCGACGAGATGATGATTTTTCCTAATACGGTCCTGGAGTCTTGTTGATTGCGACTAACTGTTGGTATTTCATACTATTTTTAACTAATAATAGTTATAATTACTTAGAAACTTAAACTGATAGGAACTTTGACAAAACATTGAATTACTGAAAGTTTGAATTTTAACAAGATAATGTTTAAATTTAATATGTTTATTTTGTATCTGTTGTAAGTGTGACAAGAAAACGAAGTATTCCAGTTTTATTGGTAGTTTATTCAAACTTCAGTAATAAGATTTTAAAAAAACATATACAGGGTGAACTTTTTAGGGGGCACAGATAAAATGAAATTTTTCCTAATACGGACCTGGAATTTTGGTTTTGTAATTATGGCAAACTGTTGGTATTTGATCGTACTTAATGTGTACCGAAAATAAATTGAATCGGACAATTAGTTTCTAAAAGGCAACGAAAGCAAATTTTGGTAAAAATTCATAAATCACCCTGTACAACCCTAAATACTTGACTAAAATGATTTTAAATAGTGGTTTGTTACTAACCTTGATGGGACCTATCTACCATTGGACTATGTACGGTTCCTCATGAAACACCCTGTATATGTGAATGTGTCTAATCTGATATCTTCATTTTTCCTGGTGGGATAATTATGTACTTCAGAATTATTTTTAAATATGTCTTTATTTAGATAGATGTAACTTAGAAGTTTTAGTAGATAAATGCTTGTAAATGTCAAAATTTTCTTTTCCTTAAATATTTGCCTGCACGACTCTATATTCTAAATTATACATAAGTCTAATAATTCTTTTCTGAGCTATGAATATCGTGTTACTCTCAACAGCCAAACCATGAAGGTGAGGCAAAACGGGGTGGTAAGGTAAAACGGGGTACTCCATTTATTTCCGATACAAGTGGTGCAATCTATCTGAATTTCGCCAAACTATATTATTTATGTTGCCTTCTACTACCATGTAAGAGATGACAACCATTGTATGCACCATGTTGCCTAATTCACCGGTGTATGAAAAGTTATACTCGTGTTACAAATTTCAAGTTGTAATTTACCGCAAATAAGTAAAAATGAGTTATATATTTAATGGGCTCATTTCGTGATATTTGCTTTTTAATTTATTTTAGCATTTCCGTAAGTATGTCATCCTCTATGTATATAGTGAAAAAATTAGATCGCTAACGTTAATATTAACCCTAATATTTGATTTCAAATTCGTAACATATTTGAAACGGCTATGACGTCACACCACCCGACTCCACTGGTTCTATGAGTTATGCGGATATATGGTATTTAGATTTCGCTGTACCAAGGACGAAGCACTTAAAAGATGAACGAAATTACCACTTCCGCCGTGTGTGTAGTAACTGCCACCGGTAAGAAACTATAGGAAACAAGCTAGCGGCCGACCGCTGCGAGTGGTGTGACGTCACAGCGCTCTATTTTCATTATTTATTTTGAGGGAGAAGCAGTTGAAAAAAATTTTTAATATTTTGCATTTACTAATTACAAGGTGTACTTTCGGAATATGAATTAAAAAAAAATTCCGAAATGAGCCCATTAGCAGCTGTTTATTCTATGTTATACTGTTCTTATGGACTTTTAATTATATGTGTAATATTAAATTTTGCCCAGTAATACTGCATTTATAGCTACATAACCTCATTAGTTACATGTGGGGCACAATGGTGTAGGGCAAAACGGGGTACCCCACTTTGCCCCATCAACATATTTTCCTATTGTTAATTTTTCCTTGCTCTAATTGCTTACTTATTTTTTGTTAAATTAAAGTGGTAGTGTTACAAAATAAAATCAAACAGGCAATAATGGACCGAAGAACAGATGCATCAAGCAGTACAAGAAGTTCTAAATGGCTCGATGGGATACAAAAGAGCTGCTGGTAGAATATCGGGTTGAAAAAATTTTGGATACTTAAATATCGCTGTGTTTTTTCGGATGAGAAAGAGGCCGAACTAATCTTTCAATGAATGAATTCCGAGAACTTGCTTTTGCTTTGGCTAATCAGAATAATCTAAATCATCCATTTGTGTTTAGAGGGGATAGAACTTTTAACTGCAATGAAACAGGTCCAACAGTGAACCCAAAATGCACGTTTTCTGATTTCGTAATATTTAAATAAAGGTGCCCCGTTTAACCCCACCCATGGGGCAGTACGGGGCAAATGACACATTTCTTAAAGTAGTGACATATCTAAAAATTGCATTAACCAAGTTTCCATTCAAATGGTTTCTTTAATTTATTATAGAGTAATAAGGCCCGTATAGCAAAAAAATCCACTTTTCTATCAAGTTTTTTATAAAATAAATTAATTTAAACGTTAAGTGCCCCATTCTGCCCCACGTTCCCCTACAACTATGTTGTAGCTAATCGCGGAGTAGACTAGTGCATAATAGGCTGATAGCAGTCCTTCCTCATTTAGAGTAGTCTTTAAGTTCAATAGTGCATAGTATTGTTTATTTAGTTTAGAGCAAATTGAATTTATGCATTCGTTCCAGTTTAGATGTTCATCAACGATCGTACCTAAAAATTTGTAGAGGTTCTGTAAGACCACTGAATGATTATGTAAATGTAAGTTAGAGTCGATTACTTTTGGTCACGAGTATTTATGAAATTCAATTGCTATTGTCTTTAAATAATTTATAATAAGCCTATTTTTATGGCAATATTTATCAAATTGGCTCAGAACATTATCTATTTTATGCCGTAGCTCTTGTACGTTAGGACTTGAAATTACGTTAGATGTATCATCGGCAAAGATAAAAACTTTCCCGTCTATTATACCGGGTGACCACGAAATGACGCTCGCCCTTATATCTTCTTTGTTTTACAAGATATTAATTTCAAATTTGGGCACGTCAAATAACGGTTAAATATGCATTATTTCAACGGTTTTGTCATTTTCGTCGTTTCCGGTTTCACCGGAAATGACACTAACTTTCGTTTTTTAAATGGAACACCCTGTATATTTTTACATTTTTGGATTCAGGAGGTCATATTGAATACAGTTAAGGCATATTGAGATAAAAATATTATTGACAGACATTTTTATGACTTATGAGCAAATTTAATTTTTGATCTAGGCGGCCGTGACCCCAAAAAAATGTTTTGTTTTGCTTCAATAACTAATCAAAAAATACAATTATGATATTATGTCGTATTACATTTGTGTTATAAGATCTTAAAAATTTCGGAAATCGTTTTTCCAGAATAACTCATTTTTTTAAATGGCACCATGGTGACTCACTATTTTATTTTAATAAAGCATTCATTTGTTTCTTTCGTTACATTTCAAAGGCACCTATTTGATAGAAATTCAGTGTTAAATATTAAGAGTTTTTTGGCGACCCAAACCATATCAAACTCGGTTAGCTTAGGTTTGCTTGTGTTTGAAGTTAGAGTTAGCAAGGGGCAAATCACGCGAAAATTCTTTTGATTTGGATGGGTTTAGATGGCATACCATGGCAATTTTTTTAATGTTAATTTAAACAGAAATACTTTGCAAATAGGTTCCATAGTACATAAATTGTGGATAGTTTGATAAACTGTTAAAATAGGCAAAAATATATCATATAAATCGTAGACAAATCGAGCGAGACCAAACATAATTAGAAAGAGACATATATACTAACTCATTCAAACTCATCTCCCAAGCACGGTTTGCCGGTTTGACAAACTCGACGTAACCGGGTTAACTTAATTTCTCGCCAAAATGACTAACTGCTACAAACCACTCTAAACCGCGTTAGCGGTTAAGTCGCCAAAAAACCCTTGATATATATGAGTTTATTTTCATTTATATCTTGTTGAATGTAATTTTTATGTATTATAATATGAACAAATAATGAAGTGTTTGGTACCAAATTATCGGTAATGAAATGCTTTATTAAAATAACATAGTGAGTCACCATGGTGCCATTTAAAAAAATAAGTTATTCTGGAAAAACGATTTCCGAAATGTTTAAGATCTTATAACACAAATGTCATACGACATAATATCATAATTGTATTTTTTGATTAATTATTGAAGCAAAACAAAACATTTTTTTGGGGTCACGGCCGCCTAGATCAAAAATTAAATTTGCTCACAAAAATGTCTGTCAATAATATTTTTATCTCAATATGCCTTAACTGCATTCAAAATGACCTCCTGAATCCAAAAATGTAAAAATATACAGGGTGTTCCATTTAAAAATCGAAAGTTAGTGTCATTTCCGGTGAAACCGGAAGCGACAGAAAGTGATAAAATGGTTGAAATAATGCATATTTAACCGTTATTTGATGTGTCCAAATTTGAAATTTATATCCTGTAAAACAAAGGAGATATAAGGGCGAGCCTCATTTCGTGGTCACCCGGTATAATCCGGAAGATCATTTATGAACATTAAAAAAATTAGGGGGCCTAAGACGCTGCCCTGGGGGATGCCTGATGTTATATCATATTTGTTTGATATGTTTTGATTTACTCTCACTTGTATTTTACAATTTTTTAGAAATGAGCATATCCATTGTTGAAGCTGTCCTTCTATTATAAAATCAAAATTTAGGCTGTCAAAAGCTCGAGTTAAATAAAAAAATAATCCTACTATATATTCCTTTTTTTCCATTTTGTCATTGATACATTGGATAAAATTTATACTTGCAGTTTCAGTAGAATGACCTTCCCTGAAACCATGCTGGCTGCTTGTGAATATATTGTTTTCTGCAAGAAATTTATTTATTCTGATATATTATTACTTTTTCAATTATTATTTTGGAGAGAATACTTAGAAGTGAAATTGGCCTATAATTTTGAATTTGTAGGGGATCATCTTTCTTATATATAGGGATGACAACTGAAATTTTCAAACGACTGGGAAATTCCCCAAGTTCTATAGACTTATTTAATATTGTTGCAATAATTTCAGAAAATTCAGAGCAACACTTCTTTAATAAAACAACTGGTACTTCATCATATCCCGTTGACTTTTTGTTTTTTAGTCCTATTATAACCTGTTTGATTTCTTCTGGTGTTATAGGTTCAAAAATCATTTGTTTATCTGTCGGATTTAGTAGTGTTGTGCAAGAGTTTCAAATATTTATGCCAAAGTGACTTTTTACTTGGTTATCTATAACTGAAACAAAATAAATTCCCAAATATATTTGCTATCTCAGTTTCATGAGAAATCAGATTATTCTCATGACATAATTTTAGTACAGGACGTGGTCTGTTTCTATTTAATTTAGTATTTACTATATTCCATAGAATTCGAGTTTTGTTATCAGACTGATTGATGATTTTTGTATAATAACTTTTTTTTGCTTTTGATACATTTTGGTTATATTGTTTTTTTTGCCTTTTGTACTGGTCATTTAGTTCATTATTATTTGAATTGATTTTTCTATGATAGTTTATTTTTTTTAGATTTTCGGATTCCATTTTTAACTGTGAAGTATACCACGCGTTTGACTTCTTGTATATGGTTCTACCTTTTTGCATAGTTTTTGGAAAAGATACCTCAAAAGCCCAAGCAAAGTGGTTCCAAAAGATTTCAAAGCATTCGTCTATGTTATTTAGGATTTTATCTGGAAATTCAAATTTCTTTAATAAATGTGTAAATTCATTTATATTAGCGTCCGAGAATTTTCTCGTAAATATATTATTATTTTGTTTAAGATTTGAGTTTGTGCTGACATTTATATTAACCAAATTTATTATTTGAGCACAGTGGTCTGATAAACCCGTCTCTATAATACTATAATTTACTTTATTTTTTACATTTGTAATTATATAATCAATAGCAGTTTCACTGGCAGCGTTACCTCTGTTTGAAAATCTCGTAGGCTCTGTTATTAAAGATTTAACTTCATATGAATCAAGTATATCACATAACAATTTTTTTGTAATATTGTTTTGCAAAAAGTTGATATTAATATCTCCACAAATTACAATATTTTCATATGTACCAATGAGGATGTTAAGTACTTTGCACAATTGAACGAAAATTTCCATTTGGAGAACGGTAAATTACTACAATACATAGTTGCTTATCTAAAGATATAGCTGCACATTCAATGTCTAATTCTATTGATAAAGATTGTATTTGTTTTATTTCTTTGCAATCATTTAAGTACTCAGAGTTTGAAAATATGCACACACCGCAGTGTGTATCTTATCTTGTCTACATAATTTTGCTACCAAATGGTAACCGGTTAGGATAATGGAATGTAAATTTTCTTCTGACATCCAGTGTTCGGAATAAAACGAGATCAGGCTTATGATCTGCTAAGAAAGCATCAATTAGATTTAATTTATTATTTATACTTTGTATGTTCAAATGAATGATTTTTCTATTTTTATTTATATTGAGTGAATCATTTATGCAACAAACCTGATTAGATGCTATCCTTCTGTGCATTCTTGTAAACAAAGGATTAATATCCTGAAACCGAAAAATACTATTGAACAAATCACGGATGTTATAAATCACAACAGCCTTAGATGTCTTAAAATCCTCGCTCTACGAGCTCGGATTTCAAACCGACATCTGCGGCAGTTATGATACTAATAACATTCCTAGATATGTTAATAGCTATTACTGCAGGAATTTGAATGGCAGATTTTCTTCACTTAGGTATATGAAAAAAAGAAAAGGAAGAGAAATAATTTATGAAATGCCACAATACGGTTATTTCATGTTAAAGAAAAACTTAAAAATATCTATCCATTTGGATAGTAGAATATACAAGAATAATGTATTGGTAAATACTATGTCTTTATTATTTGTTAATTATTCATAAATCAATAAAAAGTATCGTCAATAATTTCAAATTTTATTAACTTCTGACGTCACGGTTTAGAACTAAATCTAGGAAGATTTGTTTTTGTTAAGATTCCTCACTGGCAATAGAAAAGCGGTGGTAGAGTCACAGAGTACTCTGTGGTAGAGTCATTTGACACTTTTGACAGTTTGCTTTAGTTCGTGTTAGTTCATCATTTTTTACTATTATGGAGCCTAATTTCGTTAAAGCTAGCAGTGAAAATTTACCTGAAGTGAACTACGTTATGATTCAGGAATTCTTTGCGAAAAATATGGACTATTTCAGTGTCGAGTTTAAGGGCGTGAAAAATGTGAGGTTAGTTTTCTTGAGATTTAGAAATAAAACATAACTATTATTGATATTTGATAAACTCGTAATAGGTAAGTATATATTATATTTTAGGGCATCTAGAGCTGGTTATGGTGATGATGCTATAGGATACGTGCAAGTAAAGCGAGAACAAAATTTATGCACCGTTAAAGGTCGCATTGTTGCAGAGTATAAAATACATAATAAACCCTACACAGTTTTTGCAATATTTGATGCAAAAAACACAACTGATTTTATATAACTCCATACACAAAGTCTTAAAAAATAACAAATCAAAACCGCAAAACAAACAGAACACAAAAAAATGCTAACCTAACAACTAACTGCTACACTGCTAGTTTAGCTGTCAGTTTTTGTTAGTGAAGTTTAAAACTCAGTGCTGCCACACAGATATTTCATCTACGCTATACTGCCACAGATTAACTATACGATACTGCGCATGCGAAAACATGTACTATCGCGGCCGAAAAAAAGTAATCGACTGATTTTCCCGTTGTAACTATGGTTTTATTCAGTGTCTCATCAATCCCAATATTTTTTTTATTAGTGTTAACGTCATTGTCATATTAAGCAAAAATAAATTTTTTATTACTTAATCATGCCTCATCATGTTTTGAGTGAAGAAGAAAAAGGCTACATCATCGACAAACTTGGAGAAGGGTGGTCTCAACAACGCGTAGCAAGTGAAATTAATTGCAGCAAAAGCACGAATCTAAAACTAAACAAAAAGTTTTTCTAATTCTATTGAAGCCAAAGAGCAAACCAACCTCCCTCCCAGCGTCTGTTAGGACAGCAAGAAAACGGTTGCGAGAGCAAGGTCTATTTAACTGTGCCAGTGCTAAAACGCTCCGACTAACAGATGTTAATAAAGAGGCAAGAATGCAGTTTGCAAATCCTTTTATTAATGAAAACGATCGTTACTGGAAGCGAGTGGTCTTTTCCGACGAAAAAATATTTCAGTCCTGCTACAATGATCAACCGCGAGTTTACCGTCCCAGGGGTCATAAGTTTGATGAAGAATATTAGCACAAAACAGATACCTAATAGCGGAAGGTATTCTGTCTTTTTGTTTAGTTTTTGAATTGTGCCTTTGCTGCAATTAATTTCACTTGCTATGAGTTGTTAAGACCACCCTTCTCCAAGTTTAGCGATGATGTAGCCCTTTTCTGCTTCTCTCAAAACCATACTAATTAATTGTTTTCTTATAATTTTAAAATATATTAACAACTTATTTCTTATTAGTTTTTTTAATAAATACGACCCCACCAATGATTTCTTGTCAAAATAATTTAATTGACATAACTGATGTAAAAACGCCCATTTACAGAGAAAAATTTTTCGAGAATACATACTACTTGATAAAAAATCGATTACTTTTTTTCGGCCGCGATAGTACGTCACGACTGTTGGCGGGGACTTTATTTTCAAATTACAAACTGAGTTTAAAAATACGTAGGCGCAAAAAAATACTTTTTTTTCAAATATACAGTGTTTTTAAGTGTTCCTGATTGTACATTTAACATAAATATAAATTGTGAAATAACCCCACATTTAAACAATATGAAACGTTTGTTTTCATGTAATATGTAATAATAAAATTATGATCGGTTGGATTTTATTTATATGAAGCGTCATAAGTATTCACTCTTTCTATTGATTGGTATAGGGATGATAAATTTACTGATTTGGGTGTCCATACCTGTAAAATTTGTCAGAAACGTTGTTGGTACACAAGAGGGTAAACGAGATGACCAAACCCCATTTTGACATCGAGGAGTAGCTGTCCCTAAAAGCTTATATAATCCTAGTTCGCGACATCTTGTCTGAAGTTTAGCTCCATGTGGAAAAACCCATCCCGCTATCTTAAACAATTTAATGTAAACTATATAGATATATATATACACGTCTGGCCACTCAGTTGTTTCGAATACAGTTCAGTAAGTTGCACACATCTCCCTTGAAAGGAACCGGTCGACGGTCGACGCTCCGTCTCGAACTCGGACTAACGTGATTATGGGGCGGAGTCAAAATTGTTAGGGGAGTTGGTGCAACTTACTGAACTGTATCCGAAACAACTGAGTGCCCAGACGTGTATATAAGTATTGTTAGGTATCCATTTTCATCTTTACATATTAAAACTAAATATTCAAAATGTAAAACATGTATTTATTTTAAGGGCAATCGTGGCATTTTCTCATTTTCAAAATTATTGCTGCACTTCTATCGTAGGAAATGTGCAAAACAGAATAGAGCAATTTTTAATGCATTGCTTTATTGTTTTAAAATACACAATAATTTTTGTGCGGCACTTCGTTGTCCTCTAGAGTTCTAAGTTATGTGTCACGTTTCGCGCGCTCTCACGTAACGTAGTGATTTGCACAGTGGCGGGATTTCATAAAAAACCAAATATTTGTAGATTTCAAACAGGTAAAATCTATTAAAAAAGTAGGAACAGGAAATGAGAATAATACATTATGTGTGTGCGTGATTTCACGTGATATTTCAATTCACACGTGCTGCTGCATGCACTTGAACACTACTGAACTACAGGAATTAATTGTTATGGATAGAAAAAATTAATACTTACTTTAATTGATACATTTCTAAACGTAACTACTAAATGTGGGTTGATATAATCTAGCTTGCAGTTTCTAAAAAGGGGTTGAAATCTTCCATTATCTAAAAGAGAGAAAATAATTATATAATGGATATGTTAACAAAAACCCGCTTCTTATTTAATTGGTGCCTAAATTATATAGTTACGACACACACAAACAGAAAAATTTTTTTTGTCTGAAATTTTGTGTATCGTCATAATTCGTCGGTATATACATATATTTGAATACATACTAATTATTGCCGTACCGCAAGTACGCAGGCAAATGAAATAACAATACAAAAAACTTATCTATTTACTTAGTAGACAGGACATATTCATACAGGAAGGAATCCAACAATTATGACATACATTAAACATTTCTTTAGGTAGAAGTTATATCAAAATTCAACTTGTCCTCAGGTTATCATCTTATTATGAAATACTTTCTAGTATAGTCAAAATATTCCATATGATTACATTTATTAAATAGAAAACATTTATTATACAATATACATACAAGGTTACAATATCCCTACTGGCGCTTTTCTTACTTTGCCTTAAGGCGCCTTTAGACGCTCATGCAATTTGCGCCAATTGCTTTTGCACAAGTAAATGAAGAATGACACTTGCGCAAGCCAAAAAGTTTGACTTGAGCAAAATTATTCTGTCGAATAATTTGCATGAGGTTGGCGTATTTGCATGAATGTGTAAACGATGTTTGCGCATTGGTGTCAAGTTGTTGTACCGCGAAGCATATGCTTTCGAGAGAAATGAATTTGTTCAGCGTAATTTGTTGTTATTGCCGATTGCCTATTCGCGTAAAGGTAAGTTCATGTACTCGCGATTTGCGATTTTCAGGATTTAATTTGATTGGCTAGTTTCAAAAATGTTAGACACAACTATTTGTAATTCAATTTATTGCGAGAATCGCAAAATTTAAATTTGGGGGGCGGGAAAATTGAAATTGTTTCTATTTTTCGCGATTATCGCGAAATTTTTTTACACTGCGCATGGGCTTTTCTTCATAGAGATACCGATGAACTATATTTTTTTTGCATTTAAGCCCCGATCTTTTCTTTTCGTTATAATTATTGTAAAAGCCTCAACACATAAGCACTATTTACTTGTTATCAAGCAGTTTTTTCGTTTTTTGTTGTATGTATAATTTTTTGGTTAACAGCAACAACAGCAAGTTTGACAAGACAAGTATGTTTGAACTTCAAAAGTAACTAGTTTTCGCGTTTGTGCATGAACAAATATTATTTTTCGTTATAAAATCGCATATCGCAAATCGCAAATCGCGAGTGGATGAACTTACCTTAATTCTGCTATTAAATTGATGTGAGAAACCAAATCCCTTTTTAACAACCAAGGTTTAACCCATCTTCTTTTTTTTCCTTCAATTTAAGTTTTTTTCCCCCCTTCAATTTAAGTTTTTTTTTAATAACACAAATCACAACCAATTCCTCTTCAATATTTTCCGTTCATTTGCGCAAATTTGCATGCACAAATCAATTGAGCAAATTGCATGAGCGTCTAAACCGACTTACAACGACTCAGTTCATTTGCGCAAATTTACATGCACAAGCCAATTGGCGCAAATTGCATGAGCGTCTAAAGGCGCCTTTATATGAATATCGATTTGTGAAACAGAATATAAATGGAGGATTTGAAACCTGTGCAGGAGTAAAAAATATATTCATTTTTCTTAATTGGGTTCATCTTTGAGGTGTTTAAAGTTTATCCGGTAACAAAAATTAAACCCAACCACACGTTTTAAAGCCTACTTATGTGTATTAAGTAAGTTGGCTATCGTGACGCGAGACGTCATAATAGCCAATGCGGCGAGTCGTCTATTTAATAAGTTAGTCAAATTTATAGATATCAAAATAATTCTTTTAGCATTTTTTTTAGTTATACTTTTTATTACGTAACATTTTTTCACAATTGGAAACTCAAAAAATCATGGATATTTTCAAAAACTGCAAAAGTATCCTATCAATCAAGTATTCAAACAAATTATACAAAAATTAAGTAAAGTGATTGCTGCAAAGAGCATAATTTTTGCCATTAGTTTTTTTTCTATATCACTAAAAACTGCAACTTCTCGCAAACTACGCATTTTTTAATAGTCGAACATTTTAATTTTCGGAATTTTACCAGAATAATAGTAACAAAATAAAATGAATGATATATTTTTAGTCCTTTTTATTGTAACTATAATATTTGATTTAAAACTAGGTAACTATATCTAATTAAACGTACCCTGTTGATCGACACAAAGAGGACCAACCCATTGTCCCCCAATACATTTAATTTTACACAGTCGTTGTTCTCCCAAAGGTCCTATTGAACCAGAAAATTTTACTTCTCGAATATGTGAGTATTCCTTCCTTATGCGATATTCTCCGCCTTCACTTTCTGTTCCGTTTAAGGCTAGTTGTGGCGGTGAACACGAATCAGATGATAAATCTAAAAAAATCAGACGTGAAATATTTTCCATTCGTCAAAAATTGAAAAGAAGTGAGATTTTATGGAATGGGCAACATTTTTTCCGACACCCCATAAAAATTTTTGGTCGCCGCACTTGTGGGGTGGAAACTAAATATTTTATGAATATTCATTTTCAACCCCTTTAGAAAATAAAATTACGCTTTGCAAGTTTACAATTTTTTTCAACTCATCTGAGAAATCATTTTCATGCCGTGCAGTTTCGGATTTATTTTTTAGGTTAATTTGGAAAAGAAATTATCCTTGAAGTTTTTAAACTTTTTTCCGATTCCTTTAAAAAATAAATTTCACACCAATTTCAACCCATCTGGAAAACAATATTCGTGCCAGTTTTACTTCGTGTAGTTTTAGTAGTGGATTATGATTTATTTATTAGATTAATTGTTTCTTCAACTGCTCTTGAACAATATTTCACAACGCAAATAACTCTCGTGGTTAACAACTAAGATTCTTTTAAATTAATTTCAGGGAACATCTGATGATTTTTTCGTAGTTTTGGTTTGGTCAACCTGTTCGTCCTGATACTCGCAGAGGTCGAAAATTAGGAGCAAAAACGGAAGCACGATGATAGAACTCAATATCCCGACAAGGTTTTCATAATTATAATCAAAATTAAGAACGACAAGGGCTAAGTCAGATTCGGGGCTAGTGAGCAGATGAAGATTAAAAGTCACATAACTTATATGTATACATATAAAGTTCAACGAATCAATTGCCTTTTATTTTGTCAAAATTCATAATTTTACGGAACAACTATATTATTATTATATCATGGAGTATTTCTGACTACAAAATATAATACTAAATTTCAAGGAAATAACTAATATTTTATTTGTTGCCCAACAGAAATTAATTCAATTACAGAACAAAATAATAAAAAGAAAAAAACAAAGATAGTAATTTAGAAGTGCATTAACTTAAAATTAAGCTCATAGAAAATAATAATATAAACAATAAAAGGAAAATATAACTTGAGCAAAAAGAAGGAACCAAAAAGTATGTGATAATAAATTGCTTAGTAAAGAGTTTTAACCGAAATATATATTTGACTCTCGATTTGGCCGAAACTAGATTCAATTGAGAATATTTGTCAATTCTAGTTTTATCTAATATATTTAGTCAAACTTAGAATCAACTAAAAATATTTGTTAATTCTAGTTTTATCTAAACAAAACTAGAATTGACTAAAGGGGATATTTAAAATATAACCGAATTCGTTACAGATCCATTTATTTAAAATTTTCTACTTCCTTACCGGACCTTACATTTAATTTTCTTCGGAAAAAAAATTATTAAACAAGAATTCTCTTCTCCTATATAATTTTTAAAAAATCTTCTAAAAATTTCATACAGAATATTTTTTTTATATATTTCCTATAGGTAATAAAAATTTTCAAAAAAATTTCAAAAAATATTTTAATACCTTTTTTTAACAACAATCAGCGACCCCAAAAACCCCTACAATCTTTTTGGTTCGTCGAAAATGCGAGTATATCTCAATCTCAATGTTTATGAATTATTCAAAGCATAACTGGAGTCCTGTTATACACAAGAGATTGTGTGTGTGGCAGTGCGCGAAGGGGTACATCTTCCAACAGAATAGGCAACTACAATTTCTTAAAATATCCAAGTAAATCTGACTAGTGCGGGTCTTTACGGAGAGAAATGAGGCCAGAGGCGGATCTAGGATTTTTCTGAGGGGAGCGATAATTTTCAAAAAAAAAAATTTAATATAGAAAGTATATTTTATAGTGAAACTCATATATACTGTAAAACTATATTAATATAGTAAGGAAGTTAACATACAAAAAAATGTCTGAAGACAGAAGCATAAACTTAGGAAAATAAACAAAATTATTAAATCAGCAATAATCAGCTAAATAGTTAAGTTTTAAGTTAGGACTATAAAATAAAAACTAAAAACACAATAATAGTAAAGTTATAAAGTAAATTCTAATCTTCCACACTCCTTACCAAATCTATCAATCACCCTTTCAATTTCAATGTCAATGTCCCTATGTTGAGGCGAAGGGGGTTTCGCCCCCCCCCGCACCTGAATGAAGCCCAATTAAATGGTCTACAATACCGACCCGCACGTTAACAGAAAATTTATTTTGGAAACCGCGTTCTATCGCCAACACGCCAACTGAGTATTCTCATCAAGCTAATAATGCAGGGCCGTGGGCAGGGGGGTGATATGGGTGTTCAAACGCCTCCTTTAATTATCCCACAGCACATGTAACCTAACACTGATTTCGAGATTTCATTAAATAAAAAGTGCAGAAACCAAATCAGCAGATTTTTAAGAACAGCAAAATTATTTAAATTGTATACCCGTTTTAAATAAAGGAGACATTTGATCTTTGCGTCAACACAAACATACCGACGGCGCTTGCGCCGGCGGCGGCAGGTTAAACTTTCATATATAAATATGATATTTCAAACTACATTTAATTTATTTTGCTCAATCCTGCTCTTGAAACATGCAGTTTCTTACTTAGGATACAAAACTCGAAACCCTTTGTTTTGTTCGCTCAAGTTGTTTATATGACAACGGGTAGGCGAAAGCAGTGAAGAATAGTATATTATTCAACAAGCATATAATGATGGCTATTATTCACGAAGGTGATGTTGACGACACGAACCGCAGACGAGTTTCGTAAATCGCACTATCGGTATCCACAGTCTCACTTTTTTATTTTAAACAACTAACAAACTTAAATGAACAAGTTAAATATGACGCAGAAATTTTGACGTTTCAAATCAATAATAAAATTACGCTTTGACACATTGTCATGGCTTACTAATAAAACGTGGTAAATGGTTTCAAAAATAATGTTGTTGTTGTTTCTAATAGACGATGATGCATGATGCTTTGAAAAAACTTACTAACATAATTTTTGATTGTTCATTAAAGTACCTCTTCGCCATGTACCATTTGAGTGCTTCCTAGAAAACTTAGAGGGACAACATTTGTCGTTTGGTTGCTGCAATTGTGACATTTTAAATTTTTGGTAAAAAGTCACAACGTGATTTCTTATAAACAATTGACTGTCCTCATTATTCACTGCCGTAAATAATAATACCATTATTTACTACAGTGAATAAGAAAATCATTATTCAGGGAATAATGGATAGCAGTATCCTGGAAAGGAAGGAAGGAAACACGTACAGTCGGTGTTTAATCCAATTAAACATAAATTAAAAAATTTCCAATTACAATATTATAACTCATATTAAATTTATTATTTTGTGTTCCACATTAATTATTTATTATCATTATAATTTCATTATCATAACTCTGCAAATAATTGCAACGACTTGCATATTTGTCTAGATTACTAGAGCAAGTCCACTTTTATTAATATATTTGTTTTCGTTTTTGTTGTGATAATTTTGGTATAAATTAAATGTATTTTCGTTAATAAAAACAGTTACAAGTGTTACAACTAACCTGTTGGTACTCACTGATACCCTCTTCCAAGCCATTATAGTTAGAACGCGAGGCTGCGTTCAAGGGGTATTACCACAGCTACAAAACATCTTGGTCCCTGTACCAAAGCCACCCCAACAAACATCTACACTACGTTTCGTATAGTGGCTCTGTTCGAATTTATGAAACCACTATTCACGATCATACATTGGTCCTTCGAGCCGGATCGTACTGTCGGGAGCAAAAAAACTAGTACATGCATCTTCTGATTCTATGAAATATTTAGTTTTGTAAGTAGTACTTTTTACTTTTAGGTTATGTTTGGCTTATGGTGATTATTTAAGAGGTTATAAAATAGCAAATCAAAATTAATATTTTGAAATGTCATGTCATTATTATTTTTAGGTATCTTGATTTTTGAAAAGATCTAATTACAAGCTACTACTTCAGGTGTCCTACTTTTTTTTGCTCCCGACCGTACATAATGGGTACATTATTTAATAATCGTGGACAAAAATACTTTCGTCCACACTACTGTCACTTTCGCCCACACTACTGTCACTTTCGCCCACACTACTGTCACTTTCGCCCACCCTACTGTCAAATTGCCAATTGTCAAACTACAATAAAATTCAGATGAAATTTTTCATTTATGTAGGTACCTCTCTTTAGATTTCTCTAGCAATATATGAAACGTAGCGGCATTAGCTTCTTTTAGAATGTATCATCATTTACTTCCATTATTTAATAATAACAATAATAATAATAAGCATTATTTGTCAAATACATTACATAAATTACATAATGTGTTTAAACAAAAGGGCGAAGTTCAACTTATTGTAAAACAACAGCTGCTCTTCCACTTAACCCTTAATATTTCACAATTTTATGAAAAATGTTCACCACACGTCACATGTAAAATTTTCTTGACAACTACAATAGTAAAATTAGGGAAGTGGTACCCGTGTGATCCATAACACCAAGATTAAGGGTGGAACAATAGGTCCTTTGCTCACAAACTCTTTATTTTAAAAAAGGCTACCGGTTTCGTGGTATTTAATACTACAGTATTACAGAACTTATTACCACATCTTCAGGCAACAAGACTACAAAATGAAAATGTGAAACATTAGAAAAAAATTAATAGGATTATAACAATTTTTATGACAGAGACAAAGTGTACCTATAATAGTTCAATGTTCATTGTTAAATTCATCGTTTAATATTTCCAGTGATAGAGGTGCACCTTTGATTAGTTTTATTGGAAAAAAGAAAATGCAGTAGTTTTAAGATAAACAGTAATTAAAAACAAGTCAGAACGTATGTCAAATTTAATGTAAATCATGAGAAACATAAAACAACTAAGAATAGGGTCTTTTTAATTAAAACAAAATTCAAATATACTACTAGTTAGTTGAAAAAAATTTCAATAAAAGTAGGTACCTACTCATAGATATGTCCCGCTATCTACGCCATTTGAAATATTAAACAATAGATTTTAATGTTGAACTATTTGCACCCAAGTACTTAGTCTTTTACCGCATTAGCATGATTTTAAGGAGGAAGTTTTACATTTAAGAAAAATAAAAGCATAAAATTTATATCAACACTCTCTACCTCAAAAATGTAACGTTCTACGATTCATCATTCTTCTTAGAAAAGGTTTTCTATCAACTGACTCACCTTGTATATAAAAATAAATTCCTAATGCAGTAGATAAGCTGCAAATTGTAATTTATTAGTGATGATTTTCACAAATTTGCTTACTTATAATAAAATACCCTGCACAACACCGATTCGACTCATTTTTATAAAGTACCTACCTTTATCCAATAAGTGATATTATGTTATGTTTTATACAAGGTGACCAAATGCCCACTAAAGCTGAAGTACCATTTTGCTTCCTTAAAGTTATGCGGACAATCAAAAGCAATTTTTTTATTTAAATATTTTTAAATTGCTTAATTTGTTAAATTAATAAAATCCCTCTTCTTAAAAATTGCGTTTTAAATTTTACACTCGATTTTACATAAATCTCCTCATTGTGCTACAGGCATCAGTTTAAATGCATTTTCTCGAAAACGGTGCATTTTACCGACATAAAATAAGTATATATTTCTTTTTTATGTAGAATTGAATGCTGCATTAGAAACAAATATTAGTTTTTTAAAAAGTTGATGCTCAAAAAATTAATGACCAAAATTTAAAAAAATCAGGCGTTCGCAACGCTCTCTACGTTATCGTCTTAGTTGTAAATACGACTCAGGGGCCCAAAAAACTCACATGTAGGTACCAAATTTAGATGAAATCACGTTAATAGTAGTATAGTGGTAGTAGAGATACATATATAACAAAAATTTTAAATAAAAAAAATTCCTTTGACGCTTAAGGAATTTTTTTCTCCATTACAGCTCTATACTGGGACATAAGCGTATAACCACTGTTTATTAACATTTTTAATCAATGATTGGACACGGTTTTTTGTGTACAGATCAACGATTTAATTTAAGTAATTTTGATAATTTTTATTAAAAATTAATAAAGTTACATAAGTACAGAGCTGAAAGGTTCGGGGGAAAAAGTCCAACACCATACGAAGTCGGCATGATGATACAATGTGAAGAAAAGCCAATCGAACTCAAGTAGAACTAGTACAAAGAGAAGTATTGTTATGGTACAAAACGGGAAAACTCAATGTAGATTCTCATCAAGATTATCAAGAAATTTACGCGAATACTGAAAATGGTGTGGGTTGTCATTATTTTTTATTGCCGCTTATTATCTACCAACACAATTTTGGGTTATCTACTCTATCTTAATACACATAATATATTTTTATGAAAAATACAAGTAAAACCCTTCCAATTCCATTTATTTTGTTAAAATTTTATATTCTACCCTAATTTTTTATTTCTTAACAAAACATAATAATAAAATGTATCTATAAATTTCCCATATAGGTACACTTGATGTGAAACATCCTGTATATCAATCTACTTTAATTTAATAGTTTACCAATAAAATTTGTTTTTATAGGTGCTTTTAATAAGTAACATTGGGTTCTAAAATTGTTATAAAACATAATAAATAATCTACTTTAAACAGAAGTTTTCTCTTGAGAACATGCTGTATATAAAATGTCATGATTCACGAGATTTTAGTGTACAACTATTTTTGCTGACCGTCCGAGGTCAATAGTGTTTTGGAAACGTTCTGTGTGCAGAACCTTTTTTCAGTTTTTTGTTTGTGTAATTTTTTTATTTTATATATTACTGACAAATAATGCGTATATTGTAAATACCAATAGCTTACCTTCATGTAGTATTTTTGCACAAATTAATGTCATAAATATTTCTAGCAGTAATAAACTGAGCACCAAATTATTAACCACACACATCATAATTTCACTTCCAATTTAACATCATAAAAAGAAATTAATGATATGTTATTAAACATAAACAAAAGTAAAATCAAATTTTTATTCATTTAACGGAAAGACCTGTGTAAAGACAAGTAAAAAGCTGATTGATGTAAACATTGAAAGCTCTAAGCGTCTACTTGAAAGCTTCAGATTTGCTGTCCTGAAATTTACAATAAACAGCTGATGAAAGTTGGCGCAAGCGTAAGAAAAGAAAATCTATGCTGCATGTAAAATTAATTGCAAAATTTTTTCAGGAATTAACATGAGCAGGAACGTGTTGTTTTACTGTTTTATTTAAAATGTGATGTGATTATGATATTTTCTGCAGCGTCGTGCTTCCATCTTAGTAAAAACAAATAGATAGGTAGACACGTAGGTAGATGGTGGTTACCTAATAATCCTTGAAGTGACAGACATTAGATGAACTAATACCAAAACTTTCCTACAGTGTGTCCACATCAATTAAGGAGTTTACACCCTTGTAAAATTTTTTTTTTCGTTCTTAAGGGAGTTATTAACGTTTCAATACCACCGTGTCGGAGGGTTGTGTAAAATTTGTGCGATTAGAAACATGGGCGCTGCAAGAAAATCTTCCCAGGGGGGCAGAAATAGAATTACATGCTTTAATAATTTTTTTTTAATATAAACAATAAAGTAGGTATAACACAATAAACTAAAAATCAGTAGGTAACATTTAACATTTTTAATTTTTATATTATCATTTTTATATTTTATATTTCAGGTACTATTGCGGTCGGAAAAAAGTAATCGACTGATTGTCCTATTGTGAATATGGTTCTCACCAATGACGTATCAATCATAATATATTTTTTGCAATTTAGTTACGAAAAGTCATCTTTTTGACACTGATTGTCATTGTCAAAAGTGGTTCAATTTAGCACAAGTGTTAATATGAGATTTCATTTTATCACTTGTGCTAAAATGAAAACAACTCATTTTAACACTTGTGCTAAAATGAGTTTAGTCACATAAACAGATATTGCGACAGATCCATTTATTTTTACTAAGAATACAACATAAATATTAAACGTACCTACAACATTTTTATTGAGAAAACACTTATCTTATTTATTATATTATGTTAAACGTAAAGAAAACGTAACAAAAATTTTATTTTTTTCGTAACAACTAAATTGCAAAAAATATTGTATAAAATACGATGCAAAACTGCGTGTTTTTTGCACACGATGAGTTGGACCACTCGCTACGCTCATGGTCCAATCTTCACATCTAGTGCAAAAAACACGCTCATTTTGCAACTAGTTTTATAAACAGCTATTTATTAATATCAATGTCATTGTGATACGAGTTGTCATATTAAGTTATCTTTTTAGTATTTTTATTACTTCCTTATATGCCTATATAACCATATCTTAAGTGAAGCAGAAAGAGGCTATAATATGGCCAAAATTATTATAGAAGGAAAGTCTATATAACGCATAGAAAGTGTAGTTCATTTCACCAAAGGCAAAAAAGATTTACATGAATTTAAATCTAGAAATAGAGAGGAGCTAATTGATGTCATTCAAAACGAGTGGAACAAAATTACAATATGCAAAATTTAATTAGTTCTATACCTAGAAGATTGCAGAGAGTTTTAGAAAAGAATGGCGGTTCAACCAAATATTAATCTTTTTTATATTCTTTGTTAATTTTAATTAAATATGACCCCACCAATGAATTGTTGTCTAAAGAATTTAATTGACATAACTGATGTAAAAATCCCCATTTACAGCAGACGTTTTTTTGAAAAACATAGGTACCTACTACTTGATAAAAAAATCGATTACTTTTTTTCGGCCGCAATAGTACATCTCTTTGGCAATAAAATAAAACACATTCCAAAAACACAACATAAAACAACATTAAAACAATTCATACAAAAATTGGTATAAAAAATAAATAATCTTTCTAATGTATGTACTTACCTATATAAAGGTACCTAAATGAAAATAAATAAAAATTCATTGACTTAACATAAAATGCAATTTTCTCCTGTCTTTAGCGAAGGTATTCAAAACTTCTTGAATAAATAGCTCCCTGTCGCTTTCAATTTTTTTTCATATACCTACATACATTCTGGATTAAAAACTTACGCTGATGTTAATGATTGAACGAAAATCATTTTTTGTATTTTTGGTACTTATTATTAAAATGTGTGGATATAAAACACCTTTCGTCATTTTTTTCGACAAGTGCCCCCTCTTGCCTCCCCCTGGCGGCGCCCATGATTAGAAAGATTAACGAGAAAAATGGACGCGTGACGAAATGTCAAAATTTTAACCCATTGAGATAATTCTATCTCAATGCTCGTGTCTAGCCCATTCCAGCCTGTCAGCGAAAGCTGTTTCAGCGCTAGCGCAAAAATATGGTTATGTGGTTAGACGGGTATTTGAATGGCTGCAAATAATACTAACCTCAATCTTGAGTTCTTTTATGTTTGTGACGCAAATGACATTAATGATGATCTGATTGCACTGCACTTTAGCCTGTGAAAACTTCGATGTGCATGTCTTCCATTTTATCAGACAACAAACGTCGTTTCCGACATAATATGCAGTTAACATAACCTCAAAATTGAATTCGCTGAAAATGTATCCAGCTTTTAAGCCCAAATTTATTTGGCTAAATTTTAGCAAAGCGGCTGTGTGAAGCGGATGCAAGTAGCGCTACCGTCTAAGTAAAAAATATACAGCGGCTTTAAGCGCTGAAGTGGGTAGACGCAAGCATTGTTTTAACTTCGATGTTTCCTTTTAAACGTCAAAATTGCTCATTTTGACTCGCTCCTCCTGCCTTGTAGATCGCAGCAGGATTCTAAGTTATATAGACTCTAGGGCTTCGATTTCTTGCCAGAACGGCGGCCCGGCCGCGTTTTTTTGATTGGAAACGAGCGTTTCAAGTTTTGTGTGAATAAGGAAAACCTAAACCGACAAATTAAAATTGAGTTAATTAAGTTTAATTTAAGTTTATAAATTTTTAAAAGTTTTGTAGTCTTTTCTTAAACTGGTCGTAGAAAAAGTACAATGCACGGCCTACGGTGTCATGCTCAACATTTTTTTCATGCGATATGGATTTCATATCCGCTCTTGTTGCACAAACTATGATTCTCATTTGAAATAAGAAAGTTGGGCTTGCTATCTTAAAATTTAGTAGCGACAAAATTTTTTTGAAAGATGTTTCTTATTCTATGTCGAAAAGTAGGTACCTCTAGAAAGTTTGTACTACATAAAGAAATAATCACAAATAAAAAAGTTAAGACGCTTTTTCGAAATCTGCCAAAATACGGTTCACCTATCGACGTTTCAGGAAAATTGAGCTTTAGACATCTTGGTCGGTTTTTCTCTATCTGCTCTAGAAATCGGAGAAACAGTTTTCTATTAATGAAGTTGATCATAATTTAATTTTCTATATTACGGAACGTCCGATTTTTTAAATTTTCTTGTAACATACGACACGTAGTGTTGCCTCCTGAACAAAAAATTCTAATAAATAATTGGTGCTCGGCAACACTTCTCAAGATATTTGGCCACAAAGTCTCCGAAAGTTGTATTTGGCCACTGCCATATAATAACTTATTTTCAAAGAATTCTTCACTTTATGCTTATGAACACATACAGTTCATTCACTTGAAAAAAATAAAGGGTGGCTTTGATTTTTCGTGACATTTCACTCTATATAAATGGCCGCGTTCATCAGACCCAACAGTTGGAGGTAGCTTAGGTTACAGCTGCCACTGTGATGACTGAATTTAATTCCCGTTGAAGGTTGTAACCTTAAAACAATCTAAAAATTGGCAACAGTTCATCAACTGTTGGGTCTGGTGCAAGGCTGGTAAACTCTAATAAGCCTTGGGTGGTGAACGCGGCCATTTATATAATAGATTGTCACTTAGTCACTGTCAAATTTGAATTGCTGCGTTGTGAAATTTTATTAGGTGTATTCTTTTTCACACATAATTTTAGGTCATTTTAAGAAATCTGTTATTTTTACACTGATTATTTCAATAATCGAATGCACCCATCCCTAAAATATTTTAAATTTAAATATTATATTAATATATATTTTGTTAAAGTTCTGGTTATTGAAAATTAATTAATAATGCCCAAAATAGTGGATCTATTTTTGATAAAACATTTTGTTTGGAATGTAATTTAATTTTTAGTTAGGAAGATGAAAGAAGATTTATATATAAGTCAGATCCAATTTAAAAGAATCATCTCATTTTTCTGTGATTATTGCTCTGTTTTTACTTATATAATAATTGAAAGAAGAAATATGCATTTATAACTTAATACAAAATAAAATCCGTTGCACATCAATCACATCATCACGCACAAGAGCCGTATTTTAATCATGATTTTAATTGTTATTCAGCGTCTTACAGCTGCTGCAAGACATTTCGGTCTCGTTCTTAAATTCAACATTTTGGTGTGATAGATTCCATCAAACCAATTAGAGTGTAGAATTTTTCAAAAGCAACCAATCACAGCATATTGCTGAGATCCATCACACCAAAATGTTGAATTTAAGAAAACGAGCTTCTTTTCTTCACTATCAGATGACATGTCATCAGTTGGTGAAGAAAAAAAAAATGTCTTGCAGCAACTGTAAGACGCTGAATAACAAAAATACAGCTCTTGTGCATGGTGACGTGCAACCATGGTGTAAGACAATTAGGTGATGGAACGCCTCAATTAGAATGTCTCCAAACTGTTAACGCAAGAGACGCGAAATCGTAAGACAAAGAGAGAGAGTGGGTGGCCGCGAGGGCCGCGCGGGCTAAGTCCCGCATCGTCCCTAGTTAATTTCTACTTCATTTTACCAGGTCGAAAAATATACCATTCGATGCAGAAAAATATGTAGAACACGATTGTTGAAAAATTATGTGTCTAAATTGTCGGCTACTGTGCAAAAAAAAAAATAAAAACCATAAATGAAATTGGACGCCGGCACGTTTAACTCGAAACGCTGCTAAAACCGTTCGAGTTATGAAAAAAATTAACATAAACAATTTTATAGAGAACTAAATTTCCTATAAAAAAGTCAGTCTATCTTAAATATTTTAGGCGTGAGCACGGTGTAAGACAATTCTTACACCGTGGGCGTGAGGGTGGCTGAAAGTTGTGCGCTGGAAAACGATAAGTTTAATTTAACAAAAGATCAGCGCGCGAATTTGAGGCGCCCTCACACCAAAACTATTAAAGATAGACTAATGCCACCACTGACTTTTTTATAGGAAATTTAGTTCTCTATAAAATTGTTTATGTTAATTTTTTTCATAACTCGAACGGTTTTAGCAGCGTTTCGAGTTAAACGTGCCGGCGTCCAATTTCATTTATGGTTTTTATTTTTTTTTTGCACAGTAGCCGACAATTTAGACACATAATTTTTCAACAATCGTGTTCTACATATTTTTCTGCATCGAATGGTATATTTTTCGACCTGGTAAAATGAAGTAGAAATTAACTAGGGACGATGCGGGACTTAGCCCGCGCGGCCCTCGCGGCCACCCACTCTCTCTCTTTGTCTTGCGATTTCGCGTCTCTTGCGACACTCTAACCATACGATACATTGAGGTGTTTCACCACCTAATGGGCTCATTTCGTGATATTTGCTTTTTAACTTATTTTAGCATTTTCCGTAAGTATTTCATCCTCTAAGTATATAGTGAAAAAATTAAATCGCTAGCGTTAATATTAACCCTAATATTTGATTTCAAATTCGTAACATATTTGAAACGGCTATGACGTCACACCACCCGACTCCACTGGTTCTATGAGTTATGCGGATTATGGTATTTAGATTTCGCTGTACCAAGGACGAAGCACTTAAAAGATGAACGAAATAACCACTTCCGCCGTGTGTGTAGTAACTGCCGCCGGTATGAAACTATAGGAAACAAGCGAGCGGCCGACCGCTACGAGTGGTGTGACGTCACAGCGCTCTATTTTCATTATTTATTTTGAGGGAGGAGCAGTTGAAAAAAAAATGTAATATTCTGCACATTTACTAATTACAAGGTGTACTTTCGGAATATGAATTAAAAAATTTTTCCGAAATGAGCCCATTGTCTTACACCGTGCGTGTAACGGATTTTGTTTTATATTAAGTATATACTTATGTATACACACTTATTTTGTATTAAATATACATATATATGCTTCACTCCTAATAGTTATCTATTTTATTGCTATACTTAATTAATTACTATATTGTATGTATAATAAAATTATTAGTCTTTATAATGTCAATAAACATAATATATTATTACAATAATTTTAATTTAGGTAATCGACTTTATGCGAGACTATTCGACAATCACAACTAATGAGAAATCTAAAAATTTCATTGTTACAAACATAGAACATATACAGGGTGTTCAAAAATTATGCAGCCAAACTCTTACAGCATGTAGGGGGGCTCAAAACAAAATGAAAATGTTCTTACATATTTGGTCAATACTGCATATTAAAGGAGTTATGACCTTCCAAAGATGAAGAGAATCAATTTTTTTTATGCTATATTTCAGTATCCGAAAAAGGTAGGTACATCAAAATTTGGACTTACCTTTTATTTAGGTTCTCGACCATATCCTAAATTCATTTTTGAAAAATCTGCTCAGGGGCGGCGCACTTGGGGCATAGGTTAGGTATATTAATAAATATTTTTGAATCCGTTCGCGATACTAAAAGTTTTACTTTAAAATTTGATTTTATCAATCATTATTACAAAAAAATGGTATACCTTTCACATTTTGATAGAATGCGCCGTTTTCGAGAAAATCCACTTTTAAATTTTGATTGCACTTCAGGCTTCAAGTAGTGTATTAGAATAATATTATAATAATAATTATAGTAGGTTTTAATCAATCAAATTTTTATCGTCTTGCATAATAATGATTGAAAAATCAAAAGTTATAAGTTAAACTTTTAATAACGCCAACAGATTCAAACATATTTATTATTATACCTAACCTAGGCCCCAAACGCGCCGCCCCTGAGCGGTTCTTTGAAAAATGAATGTTGATACGGTTGAGCATCTAAATAAAAAGTAGCATCTAAATTTTGATGTGCCTACCTTTTTTGGATTCTGAGTTACAGCCTCGGTTAGAGCATAAAAAAATTGATTCTCTTCGTCTTTGGAAGGTTATATACACTGTTGGCAAGCTTCGACTTTGGAGTGCGAAATCTGTAATGCAACTAAGAGAGAAGGTACATAGAGGCAAAGCCTTCAGTTAACAAGAGATGCCTAACCATTCCTACACTCCTACTAAAGAGGGGATGTGCGTGTAGTGTGCTCGACGACAGCGATTCAGCCGACCTAGCCGTGCCACAGGTGACCTGTGCCGCGACACCGCGGCCGTTCGACACATTCGCCCGATTCCGTCGTCCCCTTCGACCGCGTGTTGTAAAGAATGGAAGGTGGGAGTTAGGGGATAGCGCGTTGTCTGTTTAACTTGTAAATGCTTTAAGTTATCTCCGTCTGATGCATTTATATCGGCTACCAAGATTAAACGTTACCAATAGTGTATAGCTCCTTTAATATGCAGTATTGACCAAATGTTTATAGATAATTTTCGTTTTGTTTTGAGCCCCTCTACACGCTCTAAGAGTTTGGCCGCATAATTTTGGAACACCCTGTAGACTGTAGAAATTTGAAGAAAATGTCAACGCTTTCTTGCTGAAATATGGTTGTCGGTATACATAACCTTAAAATATTGGCGTCCTAATACTTCCAGAAGTTTACTTCTACCCGTTTTATTGGATACTTATTTCTCTTCTCTTCCAACTTTTGCTACGCAGTTTGAACGTCGTAGAAAACGAAGCAGCACATGGAGGGGAGAATAAAGGTGCCAAAGACGGTTCTATTTTTAACAGTTTTGAAGTTTGAAGGTTATAATGAGGTTATATCTTCCTTGTTTTTATGTCTTGCATACTTAATTTAATAATATTCTTTAAATGGTTTGTCTTTCTTCCATTTTTAAATTATTAAAAATATTAAAAATAGGTTATTTTTCACAAATGAGTGGGGAGGATAGCTCTAGCTCTACCAGTCGTTTTATTAGGTATGTTCATTTGTGTTGATTCTAGCAGTTTAGAGCAACGTTATCTCTCTCACACTTATTTCATTTGAATTAGTTACATCTCTTTTTATATGCTCTAAGTTGCTAGAAGCAGCACAAATGAACAGACCAATTGCAACGTTCTACTTATGCTACTGAGAAGAGATCAATAAAACACGCCTGAAAATCACAGCCTCCACTATTTTTTTAATAAGTCAATGAACTGTATAATAAATACTTAGGTATTTAAATACTTTTTTCTACGCCTATTATGTAATATGAGCATTATGATGTCGATTTTAAATAAGGAATGACCTATATTCCAGTGAGTGATATGTAATATTCATTACATGCCTAAAATGTATAACAAAAGTATGTAACAAGCATGGGTTGCGCCATCTAGAAGTAGTGCAATTTGTAATTACGTTTCTGCTGACAGTTGACGTTTCTATTGACAGTTAACCTTAAAAGGTCGTTGTACAAAACAAGTTAAATGTAAGTAGATTAATAATTAATTAAATTATAGGCGTAGAAAAAGTATAGTCTGTAATTCATTTGGAATGGCATATTCTGCGCTCGCAAACTTCCGCTCACGCAGAATATGCTTCATTCCAAACTTATTACAGAATATACTATTAAATTTTTAAATAGTTTCATCACATATATTTTATTCCACCAATAATTATTTTTTGAACAAATATAACCTTAAATTTCCCGCGGGCGGGTGGCAGGTGTAGGTAGGTATCTTTTTGTCAAAGAAGGAACATATTAGCATTGTTTATACTTTATAAACAATGATATTAGTTTTTTGCGTATGGAGGCACACAACGAATAGAATACTACCTCCGTACTAGTCCGTACGCTTGAAACTAATATGTGCCTTCTTTAATCTATGTTGCCAATAAAATGGTGCACATTTTGAGCAATTGTTACGTTGAAAAGTATTAAACTTAACAATTACATTTTAATATTATGCAACCCTCAATCTCAACCTCTGTCACACTTTCTGTCACCTTTCCAATGAGGGGGCCACACGCCATATATAGTGTAACATTTGAAAAAAAAAACTTGGGGGTTGTTTCCGCCCCCCTTAAAGGGCTATATTTCGCATATTGCTTGAAAAAGATATAAGTAAATATATTCAAATGATGACGTGTCTCGGTCATTTTTTGAAAAATTATTCAGTTCCCCGGTAGCGAATTTATTCCAGTTAAAGTCTCCACCCTGTATGTGTTCATAAGCATAAAGTGAAAAGAATGCGGTGAAAATAAGTGATTATGACGGTGCAACGCGACGGTGGCAAAATGCGACTACGAATGTACTGTTAAAAATCGGACGATCCGTAATGTAGAAAATGACAGATCAATGGCCCCTTTTTGTTACGCCTATGTTCTTGTTAGTATTCATATTTCTAATTTCTACACGATATTGACTCGGCTCGCGCTGTGAGAGTGTGATCACGGGCTTGCTTTATCCCCTGCTTTATCACAACACAACGCAACGCCAACACTCGCTCTCAGCTGATTATGACATTCATAAATAAGAAATCGTAGACTGTGAGCAACAGTGGCAACATCATAGAAGCATGAAACGCGAAAGTTCATTATTTACGTCGATTTAGATGTGATAAATTGCATACTTACAAGATGATTATTTCTCGGTTACGATTAATTACCTTTGACGTGACAGACACTCTGTTAAAATTTCGGTCTAGTCCAGGCCAACAATATAGTGAAATCGGCGCATTGTATGGAGTGTTGTGTGACAATAATTCTCTTAGCGCGAATTTTAAAGCTCAATGGCGCAAGATGAATCAAGAACATCCAAACTTTGGCCTGTACACCGGATTAGGATGGGAACATTGGTGGAAAATGATTGTAAAAGCAACATTTAAGGACTCTGCGATTAATGTAGATGATAAGAAACTAGAGGCAGTTGCATCACATCTAATAGAAGTGTACAAAACTTCGGCTTGTTGGCAGCATTGTGATGGTGTTCCTGAATTATTATCATATGTACGTAGCAAAGGTATTCCTATGGGAATAATATCTAATTTTGACCCGAGGTTAAGCTCAACCTTAGTTAATACAAAATTGAGACATTATTTTCAGTTTGTTCTTACATCGTATGAAGTAGGTATTGAAAAACCTGATTCGAAAATTTTCGAAGAAGCAATGTCCGCGTCAAAATTGAAAAATCTGGAACCAGCGGAATGTCTACATATAGGAGACACAACACTACTAGATTATTTTGGGGCAAGAAATAGTGGTTGGCATGGAGTTATAATAAATGATAATAAGAGTTCAGCGACAAAGAAAAAAATGTATCCAAATATTGACGAAAATCATTTATTTCAAAGTTTGTATCATCTACATAAATATTTTGTAGACAATTCTAAAGAGAAATTATCTGTTCACTCTTTATGATTGTATATTAAACTACAATTTAGTGCAAATTATAGTTTAGTACGACACATAACTGATAAATTAAAAAAATTCATTATTATTTTGTAGTAATTAATTAATTAAACTTTCGACCATAAATGAGGTACCTAGGTATAATGTATTTTAATAGTAGTAAAGTTTATACTGTATTATATGTGTATTTATTTTATTTGTTATTTTAAATACAGACGCAAATAAAATTATCTAAAGTCAATGCTAAAGTTAAACTTACCTATCTGTTTCTACACTAATCTAATTCAAATAATTAATTTATTTGTTATGACGTGTCAATCTGCAGATTGAGCCTACTCAATATTTTTATAAAAGAAAAACACACCGAAAAAGAAAAATGTGTCCACAAATATAATGCAGTGCCAAAAGTAAAATTTATAATCTTGGTAGTTTCGTACCATAGAAACAAGGGCGTTGCCATTGGGGTTATTGGGATTCGCTTAGCCCCATAATATAGCACCTTGAGAGACATTTATTAATATATTTCTTTTCATTTCTGTTAGCAGACGCCGACTCATTAGCAAATAAAAAAAACATTAGAGAGCATTACAATAAAGCATTTAACCTGAATTAACCGGAAAACTATAAAAAACTGCGAAAATTTACTAGATACATTTTATGTTCAGAAAATATATCGGAGAATAAAAAAATCATATCCATTTTTTGAGACGACCATAGGCGTAGAAGTTCTTTTTTAAAAAGGGGTCCGTGGTCCCCATATATCTACGCCTGAGGGGGCGACGTTTTCAAATCTTTCAGACCATTTGATAAACTTTAATGTAACATAAACAAAACCCAAATTTTATAAAAATCGGTCTAACTACTTTAAAGTTATTCGTCGAAAACTTAAAAAAAAAAAGTTCAACGTCCTGCATCTCAAAAACCAAGTCCCATATGAAAAATGTTTATAGAACAAACTACACTTATTTTTCAATAAAGAATCGATTCTCGAAGTGTCCCCATTTAAAGTGAACTCACCCTGTATAATTAGAAAATAATCGATTAATAAGAAAATAATCGGTTAATCGATCATTTGATTACATTTTCCTAAATAATCGATTGGTCGATTAATCGGTTGATCGATTATTTTCAATAATCAATAATCGTTTGTTGTTTGTTTTATTTCATAATCGCCGGGCCCAGCCTTAGATAATGTAAAGTTTATACAGGGTAGAATGAAATAAGAAACATTATTAGTTATATATAAGGGTGTACCATCGCAATAGCAGTGATAGAACGTTAATTTTGAATAAAAAACGAACTTATGTTTTCCTTCAGCTGCTCGATTGTTGTGAGGTTATTGGCAAACACGAGCGACTTTAAGTAACCCCAAAGAAACTTCATCCTCAATAAATCGATTGTTCCAGCCGCTGTGTGGCAAGTGGCACCATCTTGCTGGAATCACATGACATCCAATAAGTGTAAATCATCCAATTGGGGCCAAAGAAAATCCGTTAGCATGAATCGGTAACGTTCCCCATTGACGGTAACACGCGTGTAGAGCGCGGATCGACTCTTGATTTTGGTAAATATTTTAACAATTTATAAACATTGTGGCGTTAGTCTTTCCATGATGAAATGGCAAGCCTTGCTGAATAAGAAAAACATTAGCACTTGACAGTGACATGTCCAACATGGCGGCAATATCCGTCAAAAGTTCTATCACTGCTATTGGTACACGCTTTATATATAAAAATCCGAAAAAGTCAAAATAAATATGTCTGAAGAAATTTCGGAGGTACAGCATTTCAAAGTTAAGATTGACTAATAATTTAAGAAAATTCCGAACTCAAGTTAGTGGATTGAAATTGGGCACATTCTGCTGCATTTCAATAAATGTGGCTATGTGCCACCATATTATTCTCAGGAAAAGATAGATCTTAAATACAATATACAACCTAAATCATCAGTAGCTTCTGAATTTATTAAATACATAAATTCGAAAAACATCAAATTATGGCAGACGATGACAAAATTGAAAAAAATTTTTGAAAATTTGTCAAATTTGTTTTTGTGTTTAATAATAATAATATCACTTTAAGAGCAGTTTTACAGAAGTTGTATATAGGGTTTCCAATCCCGGGATCCCCAATCCCGGGATCCCGGGCAGGTTTTCACTCCCGGAAATCCCGGGATTTCAAAAATCAATCCCGAGTATTAATAATATGAGCAAGTTACATAAAATATATATTACTTTTTATCTCACATGTATTCTGTGTACAAAGATCCGGTCCAGATTAGGGAACGACACCCTAGACACACTGGCCATTCTCAGGTAATTTTTTTAAAGTAAATTTTAGGCATTCATTTTTATAGAATAGATAATAATTCAATAGATTAAAGTAGCAATAGATTGTTAATTTTTAAATTTTTTTAATTTTTTTATTATATATTTTTTTATGTATTATTATTATTCTTGCTCAATAAATCGTTTCTTCTTTAATTTTATGTTGATATTCGACAAATGTATTTAGATCCCGGGATCCCGGAAAATCCCGGGATTTGACTTTCTAATCCCGAAAAATACCGAAAGCCTAATCCCGTCCCGGGATTGGAAACCCTAGTTGTATAGCAACTAGCAACTCGAATTATTTAAAATTAATATAGGGATCCAAATGAAGACAGTAGTGCTGTTATTGTAGTTTGTAGACCCGGTAAAATAGTTATTTGTGAATCAAGGCCGTGAAGTTGATCTTTCTCGGCAACTGCCTCTAAAAGTTAAATAAAAATAAGTATGCCATAGACATAGGTATATGCTCTAGATTTGTTAAATGAGGCCGGCGTGAAGTAAATGCGGCGAATGCTAATGGAAATGGATTCGTGAAACGCCATTTTTTGTGAGAGTTGCCTAAAATCAATAAAATCATAGACGTAGAATACTACTACGTCTATGCCTAAAGTAGTATCCCAGAACAAAGAGATATATTGTGTGCCTAGCAGGAAAAGCCTTATGGCGCTATTGTGTCTATTCTATTCTATATAGCAAGGGATCCACGCCTTCAAAATCGTCAAGTAACCCATTCCAGCAAGGTAAATAATTTTTGAGATGGCATATCGAAAGAAGGTCCCTAGGGGCATCAGAAATTGCTTGTTGGACTTTTGTTGGCTCTTGCACAACTTCTCAAAAAGAAAAAAAGATAGCGTAATGGTATTTCATGAATACGTGTTTTTAAACGTTCCCCTAAAAAATTAACTATTTGCGATATTGATCTGATTTTTTTTTATTTATATAGTAGAATCATGAGCTCCTTCTATCTGTAGCAATGCAATTTAAATATCACTTGCAGTTTTTTTTTTATTAATAAATCCTAAATTTGCAGCAACGAAATTTGTGTATTGAAAATTCCGACATATGGGAAACTATATTAAATGTTAAAAATTTGTACACACTATATGTGAACAAAATGTGGTCCAAAGATCGAAAAAGTTTTAAAAAAAAATCGGGTCGGTATCTTACACTGTTTGAGAGTTATAGATTTTTTAAAGAGACAGTTATTTACGTTTGCAGAACTCCTAGTAGTACCTACCTATTCAGCTGTTTTCTGGCGCGAACGTTGCCATCCAGCTTATTGTAATGCATAAGGAATTTGCAGATAGTAGGACAAAACAGCTTTTGGAATTGCGTGATTGTTGTTGAAATTTTTACAAATTATGTAAAATAAAAGTCACATTTGACAGAGTATTATGACGGTGCTGTTGATAGATAAATAAATTAGATTATTTACTATCCCATTATTTAGGTACTTACATTCAGCCTTATTCTGGTGACCATTGAAAATAAGACAACGTCATTTATAATATTGCCCAATCCCATAGGTTTATTGGCAATCACTTTTAAGGTTAAATTGTTCCTCCCTAGATAGCTCTATAGTCTTTATTTGAAAATAAATAGCATTTGACCTTGAGAATATAATTATCCTGATTTGTTTCATTTCTAGGTTCTCGCGTGTTGCAATGCGGGAATTTCGAAATGTTTTGATTTTGCTAACTTACAGGCTTTGACTATACACTTAAAGTTATGTTATAGTTTACGTATCTATGTATTTAATATAGGTAGGTAATAAAACAAATTGATTTGTAGGATATTTATATATACGATATATATTTATAGCTATTAACATATCAAGGAATGTTATGACTATCATAACTGCCGCAGATGTCGGTTTGAAATCCGAGCTCGTAGAGCGAGGATTTTAAGACATCTAAGGCTGTTATGATTCATAACATCCGTGATTTGTTCAATAGTTTATCGGTTTCAGAAAATAAAGACATTATTAATAGATATTACCTTTTGATATTCTCTTATTAATAACGTTTTCATTTCATTAGTTGGTCAAGTCTGTATGGGTTGATTTGTCGCCATGGTTACAGGTATATTTTGTTTGTTTTTATTTGTTACCTTTTTTCATATTACATAAATGTTTACATTTTTAATGTCACAACGGCTACATAAAAATGGACCTTGGATTGCCTGAAAATACATTTCAGTTGGATTTCAGTATTTAATTATTATTGTTTGGAGTTTTCTGCACAAGGCTCGTAAATTTACAAAGTCTATAAAGCTTGGTTTACAACCAAATCGAAATTACGCTGGCACGTAAATTGTGCGTGCTAGTATTTGTGGAGCCCACTTCACTATGTTTACAATATACAATGGACGACACGACACAACACGAACAGCTGACGGCCCTGAAAACTGACCAAAACTTAACTTTATTTTTTAAACTAAAATAATTAAGTGCTTGAAAAATGGATCAGAAGTAAGAACAATGATGATGGGGAAACGAAAGAAAAGAGGGTGGTATTTATTAACAACCAGCAAGAGAATTGCCATTATTTTTCATGAGTTCATCGTTCATCTTAATTGCATTATTTCTATACGATTTACAGAGGACGTGTCCCACACTAGTTTTCAACAATATTAATTAATAATTCAACCTTATCCATATTCATATTAATCACATTATTCATATTCTATGTAGAAAACAACGGGAAAATATCTAATCTCAACATTACATAAACAAATTTGACATTTGTTGTTGGCACATTCACCAAAGTACTCAATAGCACGCACAAAGCTTGGCTTCGCCAAACTTCGGCACACTTTTTGGTTTGTGGGCACGTGCTGTGCCGTGCCCAACAAAGTTTTGCGGAAACAGTGTCATAAAGAAATCATTTGCCAAACATCGAAGTGACAATTGTCACTTCGAAGTGACAATTGTCACTTCGATGTGACAATTGTCACTTTGATGTGACAATTCAAACTGATAATAGGGTATGCGCATAATATACTAGATTTTTAAGCAACATTGGTTATAAAAGATAGTTAATGCTGTAAAAAATGAATAACAATAAATTTTTATCAACAATGTAGCCTAAATTTATGTATTTGTTAATTAAAATTTATATTACTTTCAAGTTTACGACCACTGACCGAGAACAAACTATGGAATTCGCATCTCACTGTGCTGGGCGTGACGTCAATCACTGTTTTTTTTTTTGACAGAACTTTAGAATCTTTTATGTTCGCCATTATGCATATATCATACTGTTTACGTGTAGATTCAATGTTCGATTTCGGTGTTAAATATTAACATTTTTCAGGGAAAAGTGAGTGGAACAGATTTTGTAAAAGCCCAGATAGATAATTTGGCCAATGTTGCTCTCTTTGTTGCTGTACTACGTTTAGGTGGAAGGCGCCTTTTTCTACCAGCTTGACAATCAAAATACATGAACTTTTAAATGTATGTAACTACCCATTAATTTAAACATCATATTATAGTTTTCTAATCTTCCTCTAATTGAAAAAAAATAAAATACATAACCTAAAATTGTATGGTTTTAAAAAGGTACAAAATCACACTTACGTTGAAATGATCCCCACGTACAACCCCTTTAGTGTTTTCTGATATATCAATTTCACTTTCTCATGGTACGTAACCATAATTTTCGTTTTCTCTTTAATTTAGCGCTTGATCGTATATTGGTAATGAGACAAATCTTTTTTCTGGTGTTTTTCTTGTGGAAGATTGGCACTGAGGTATTTAACAGTACCTTGGATGCTTAATATCAATAATATCCTTCTTTTCCATTGCAAAATACTGCATTAAACGCTATTTTAACGAGTTTTACACAACATCAAACATTAAATGAAAATGCCAGTGTCTGACGTCACAACACGACAGCAACCATTTGCATAACGTCACCGTCATTTTTGCGACTCTTTAAAATAATCATTTTTTGTTAATTTTTTTTGGATAATGGGTTACATTATAGCCGTTTTTTATTATTGCGATAGCCATTTATAATCTGTCTCACCAACAGATGCAAATAGACTCCTCCCCAAAAATGCCCGCTAAATTTGAATGGAATTTCTCTATTGGTCGTATTTGTAGAACTACAAAGCAACCGTTAGATTTGACCGACTATGGCCGACTCTACAAGTACTCGCGTACGGCGTAAAGCATTAAACTTTTACACATTTTGCAACAGACCAATCAGAACGCATAAAGGCGAAACGTATGAAAAACGCGAATAAATGGGGAGCCGGCGTCAGACACGGCGTGACTGTCAACTGTGTTATTAGTTTTTGTGACATTTCATCTGGGAGTTAAATAAGGTACGTAAATGCAAACGATTAATATTGATTAAATCTTAAAACGGTTTTTCTTAAGGTTTATGATGGCTGAAGAAGGTATAATTTCTTCACCCAAAAAACGAATATCCAGACATTTTTCGGCGGAAGATAAGGAAAAGGTGCTGAACATTTTTAAGGCCTACGATAGGGAGAATCCGGAGAGACCAAATATGGAATGCATGGAGTTCACTGCAAAGGCAGCAGGTGTGAGTGTTCGAAGTGTTTCTAATATTCTTCATGAATACAAACAAGCACACCAACTTTAGCCACCAACAGTGTACCACCGACAAAGGGTAGTTTTGGACAATATCGATGAAGTAACTAAAAGTGCTCTCAAGCGTATAATCCATTCCTTTTTTGAAAGAAATGAACCACCAACTGTAAACAAAATTTTAACAGCTTTAGGAGTACTTTGTGGCGATTAATAAGAAAAATTGGCTCTCGGTGAGTAAACGGACTCTTTATTTCTTTGTGTTGTAATGTAATTATTGTATTTGGCATTATAGGTTCTCAAAAATGTCACGTAATAGTGCCCTAAGGGAAAAAAATGAGATTATCGTTTGGAGGTGAAGATTCCTGCGTGAGTGTTCCAAGTGCTTGTAATATTTTTCGTGAATACAAACAAGCACACCAAAAGTGTACCATCGACAAAGTATTTTCTTTGATTCGAAGCATAACAAACCATTCTCAACGAAACCGTCCTCGGATCCTATGTGGAGGATTATAAGATGACTTCCCTTGCCCGATGGATCTTTTAACCGTCCTTCCTTACTTTACTTACAGCATGGCCAGCGTTCACACAAGTCTCATCTAAAAAGTGTAACTTCTTATGCTCTTCCTGGCATTTCCTGATGTCTCGCAGGAATCTTCGCCTCCATGTGATGTTTAAATTAATTGGTAGTTACATACATTTAAAAGTTCATGTATTTTGATTGTCAAGCTGGTAGAAAAAGGCGCCTTCCACCTAAACGTAGTACAGCACCAAAGAGAGCATTGGCCAAATTATCTATCTGGGCTTTTACAAAATCTGTTCCACTCACTTTTCCCTGAAAAATGTTAATATTTAACACCGAAATCGCACATTGAATCTACACGTAAATAGTATGATATATGCATAACGGCGAACATAAAAGATTCTAAAGTTCCTGTCAAAAAAAAAACAGTGATTGACGTCACGCCCAGCACAGTGAGATGCGAATTCCATCGTTTGTTCTCGGTCAGTGGTCGTAAACTTAAAAATAATGGTAGTAATTTTAATTAACAAATACATAAATTTAGGCTACATTGTTGATAAAAATTTATTGTTATTCATTTTTTACAGCATTAACTATCTTTTATAACCAATGTTGCTTAAACATCTAGTATATTCAGCCTTATTCTGGTGGCCATTGAAAATAAGACAACGTTGAGAAGTTTTCAATTACTTTTCAATGCCGTTTACCAACGTTGAGTATTTAATCCTATTCAGGTGACATCAAATTCTCAATGTTCACATTTTTTCAACGTTGAAAAGGACATACGTACCTGTGAAGTTGCCAATTTATTTGACATAACCCTTGTTCTGTGCAAAGAATCTTTGCTTCTGTGCTTGTGGCCTCTTATAATTTGTAATTTGTAAAGGAGTTAACTTCAGTTTATTATAAAATTAATATTTATTTCTATTCTAATTCTACGACGTAATTCTGGGTGATTCTGGTGAGTTCAGTTCAGAGAGTTGGATGTTAGATAATCGTCTTTTCTTTAATAAATAATGGATAAAAAAAAGAACATCCAAGAAACAATTTCAAATACAGCGTGTGTAAAAAGTATTGAAACATGACCATAACTTTTAAAATATTGATTGAATGAAAAAACCCTTGGATAAGTCGATTTTAAAAAAAGAAAAAGTTGGGGTGGCTGGGGGAGTGGGTGTGTAGAACTAGAAATTATAAATCCCATCAAAAGTTGCGTAATTGAAAATAAAAATCGACCTATCCAAGGGTTTTTTTATTCAATCAATATTTTAAAAGTTATGGTCATGTTTTAATACTTTTTACACACGCTGTATATGTGAAATACCTAGGGTCCAGCGACTTGTTAAAAACAGGAAAATTAAAACAGTCAGACGACCCAAATAATAAAAATTTGAGATGAAATGACTGCAGAACTGAATGCCAGCGGCGATGGGCCCGTCAGAAGAAGCCCCCAAGACAAAGGGAATTGAATAATCTATAATTATTAATTTGTTCAGCCTCAGAACAACCCGATACTTACCGCTGATCCTCATTAATGTCAGCATTAATTAATAAAACGAACCCCATGGTTCACCATTAGGCACTATGATTTAAAAAAATCTAATAAAATTTTTTTAAATATAATAAAATTATATTAAAACCGATAATCTGTTTACCTAGGTGCCTACGAACATTAAAAGCATCTATATGTATATAAAATAATAGAAGTTATATTGATCTTTAGTTTTGTAATTTTAAATTTTAACCTAACTTTTTATCCTATAAACAGCGAAACAACGTTGAAAAGTGCCGTGGCAAGTCGTAAAGCTTATTGCCAAATACTCAACGCTAACTTAAAAAGACGTTGACCATTATTCAATGCATTTTGGTCATCTGAATAGGAAATGTTCCACAACGTTGAGAAATAGGCAATTATTGGAAATATTTGAACGTTTTGTTTTCAACGGCCACCAGAATAAGGCTGATTATGCGTATACCCTATTATCAGTTTGAATTGTCACATCAAAGTGACAATTGTCACTTCGATGTGACAATTGTCACTTCGATATGACAATTGTCACTTCGATGTGACAATTGTCACTTCGATGTGACAATTGTCACTTCGATATGACAATTGTCACTTTGAATTGGCAATTCTATATGTTTGTAAAAAAATAAAGTTGTTGGCCCCTATACGCCTTCGTAGAAATTAGCAATGTAGTAAATTACATTTACTACTATATACGGTAGTAAATTCGGTAGTAAATGTATAATTTAGCACCTTCCCAACCCTGCACGTGACGAACCAAAAGACCAATCACGTAATATACTACATTTACTACACAATAATTCACTACATACTGCAATACTGCATTTACCTCGTAGTAAATGTAGTAAATGTAGAAAATGTAGTAAACACAATTCTTGCGTCACTTTCCCATCCCTGGACTGATGGGACTGATGCACTCTCATTTGAGACGACACTAAAAAGCACAACTCGTCGTTCTCGGTGGGCCAACCACAGACCGGTGGGCGTGTCCTAATTCAAATTTCGGCGGGTTTCATGTTTCATGAGTCATATTCTTTTCAGCTGCCCCGGTGCCCAGGGCACCAATTTTTGCATTCTTTTGACTACCCTAGTGACGTAATGCTTCACCAGGGTTACCTCCCCTACCTTCCCAAGCTTAACCAGCTCTGTAGTTGGGTATGCTTGGGTCAACTTCTATGCTTGGTAATTTAATGATAACAATAAGTTAACATATGAAATTATAGTACAGGTTACGTTATAGGTTATAAATTTCATTAAAAACAAAACCAAAAACATTAATCTTGAAATTAATGGCATCGGGCACTCGGGCAGATGAATAGAATACTTTGAATTTGGCACTTTTTGTGACGTCAAAATGACGTATTTTACCACCTCCAACTGCCCTAAACAACTGCACTTAGGTAAAGATGGGCAGCCGAAAAGAATTTGACTATGGTTGTAAGATAAATCGTTTTTTGATGTTGTTGTCACTAATGTCACTTGTCAGTTTTCACTGTTACAAATCCTTTAAAACGTTTTTTGTGTACCTACATATTTTTGCCGTTCAAAGAGATTGTTTTACAAGCCTGTTCGTTAGAACATATTGTTTAAATACTAAGAGTTTATTTTAACGAGAAATCATAGATTCATTTTTATTTTTTACATCCGATTCAACAAAATCTGAAGAAATTCCATCAGAAGCGTGTCACCACTGTCATCTTTGCAGTAAGAAATAAAAAAATGTAGGATTAAGGAATCGTCATATATCACAAAGAGTCCATAAAGTGTGTTGAATCCCAGAATTACACACACAGACACACATTATTTGTCCATTATGTGAGGAAGAAACTGATTTGAAAAGTCATGAGGGACTACGAAAACATCTTGAAGTATTGAGTTAATAACAACAAGAATACGACACATGGAAGTGTGAAGAAAAAATTGAGACAATGTAATGCACAGATCGATTCACAGAAAGGAACATAAGATATTGCGTACTTTGACTGTAACAGAAGTGACCACAAAGGTAGGTTTGATACTCAGTGCCTACGGTATGAAGTACTTAACTTCAATAATTATTTTAAATATATACCTGCTAGATAACAATTACACAACATATAATAATAGGTTATACTCTTATCTATTTTCAGGATACGAGCCCAATTACAACAAGAGGACGGAGAAATCTGGTGGGACAACTAAAATTAAGGGAGTATGTCCCTCCGCATGCAGTTTGATTTGCAAACTGCGTGATGAAGGACAAGTTTCAGTTAGTTATTGGAAAACACATGCTGGACATGAAAAACGAATTAAGAAGCAAACATCTCTCGCAGTTAAAAGAAAAAATAGTGACAGAGAAGCTGAAGTCTGGGGTACCACCGAACAGAAGTTTAGAGGGTTCAAGAAAATTAGAAGTTCCGAAACTGGGAAGATTGAACGTTTTAACAAGCAAAGACATCACAAATTTTTCGAGAAAATTTAACATCCAGAAGAAACGAGATCAGAATGATATGGAAGCAGCAGTGAAGGTTCAGGAGTAAACAAAATCATTTATAAACAATGCATATCAAGCAAAGAAAGAGAATTGTAAAATGAGATAGAGGGTTTCTGTGCTCGTACTCTTTCCCCTCGTGAATTCAAGGCTGAGTACGACACTCTCCAAATTTCTTTAAAAGTTATTGTACTTTTCAATTAAGCGTTTGTTTTTAAATAAAGTAGGGGTATTTACGAAACCTTGTATTATTTGTGTTTAATGCTCATCTCAAATCTCAGGGCCGTCGAGAGCCACAGCGGGCCCCGGGGTAGTTATTTTTGGGGCCTTACTACATACACATTAATATGAATTTAAATAGCCAAGTAGCAGTAGCATATACTTTGAATTAGCACGCGAGTTTTAACAAGCATAAATCATAGGTATAATTTCAATATTTTGTAACAAAAGTTAATTTACATTTTTATTGAGTATGTATCAAAAGAATATGACCATTAACTGAATATGAATAAGATAACCATATTTATATGTATAAAGTACAAATAATATTAGATTAATCAAGAAAAACTTTGTGGGCCTTACAATCCACGAAGGTAGATATTACTGAGTCAAAGTTGACATTTGAGCAAGATATGTAGCATTTTTGTAATATTATGTAATAATATGAATAATTTGTTTCCGTGTCCGGGCCCCCCAATAGACCCCGGTCCAGCCGACACCTACTCATCCATAATGGGAATAAATAAAATAAACAACATAATAGGTATACTATAGTTCATATTTCTTAAGCAGCCGCATTTACAAAGCAGAACGCGGCCTCTTTAATGTTCGCAAAGATGCCGCCGCACGTGTTCCATTGTCGGTAATTTTTTATCTGCGGTACAACTCTGAAATAGACTTTAGGTTCGTAGGTTCGATCACAAGCTTTTCGCGAAGGGCCCAGGTAAGTTTACATCACACGGTTCAGTCTTGTTGGGATACTTACTGCCTATAACTTTCCATCGCCATAAAATAGAAAATATAAATTTTTATTGTACAATGAGAATCTATATAAAATTTATTGATATTTGTATAATTCTTTAGTGTCTTATTTTATTCAGAAGCTAACAATGAAACTATTATACCTGTGTATAATAATATATACACATCTTAATAATTAAACTATAGATTAAACTTATTTCATTTCTACATAAAAGAAATGTTTCCAAATACCTATTTACGTTTTTTTTTATACCTACCTAAAATGCAAAATATTCTATCTACATTAGATTTTAAACCTAAAATATATTTACTTTTTCAATTCCATAATTATAGATACCTACATTAAATTTTAAATGAAAAAATAAATACATTTATTATGTACTAACAATAGTAATTTCTAACCCAACGACAAAAGAATTCTCAATTTAATTTTAACAGAAACATGAAACCCGCCGAAATTTAAAATAGGACACGCCCACCGGTCTGTGGTTGGCCCACCGAGAACGACGAGTTGTGCTTTTTAGTGTCGTCTCTCATTTAGGAGCTTTGTAGGTTAATGATTAATCAGAGACGTCAGAATTGCACAAGGCATAGACTTTGTACTTACGAGCCTTGAGAATTGCAACCTCTCCGTTCATGTTATAAGTATCTGTGACAAATCTTATAATGAGGGTTGGGAAGGTGCTAAATTATACATTTACTACCTAATTTTACTACCTTAAAATGTAATTTACTACATCGCCAATTTCATTCATTTTATTACGTTTACTATATTTACTACAAATAATTTTTTTCTTGTGAGTCATTGTATTTTTAATACTTATTGCTTTAAATTTAAATTATAAACATATATTTCTTCAATGCAAACTGCATTCAAAGTAAAGGAAACAGATTTGATGAGGATGAGATATGAGATATGATGTAAAAGTTAAGCAATAATAAATTATGTTGTCTAAAAGTTATTTGTGGCATCTTTCTGTATTTTCTTTCTGTTCTTATTTGGGATTTACGGCCACACTTCTGAACATTAATCTGATAATCTGAAAAATATCTGGATTATTTAAAAAAATAATCTTTACGCCTAAAGGTTATTTTTTTAAATAATCCAGATATTTTTCAGATTATCAGATTAATGTTCAGAAGTGTGGCCGTAAATCCCAAATAAGAACAGAAAGAAAATAAATTATGTTGTCATCGTCAATCGTCATTTTAAAATATTATACCTACACACAAACCCACGCTTTTTGGAATAAAGAGTTAGGTTATAATATTAAGCGATTTGGGGCGACTTATAATAGCTATTAACATATCTAGGAATGTTATGACTATCATAACTGCCGCAGATGTCGGTTTGAAATCCGAGCTCGTAGAGCGAGGATTTTAAGACATCTAAGGCTGTTATGATTCATAACATCCGTGATATGTTCAATAGTTTATCGGTTTCAGAAAATAAAGACATTATTAATAAATATTACCTTTTGATATTCTCTTATTAATAACGTTTTCATTTCATTAGTTGGTCAAGTCTGTATGGGTTGATTTGTCGCCATGGTTACAGTTATATTTTGTTTGTTTTTATTTGTTACCTTTTTTCATATTACATAAATGTTTACATTTTTAATGTCACAACGGCTACATAAAAATGGACCTTGTATTGCCTGAAAATACATTTCAGTTGGATTTCAGTACTTAATTATTATTGTTTGGAGTTTTCTGTCTGTTTGTATTAATAAATAGCCCTTATTATAGTTCATTATTTATTATTTCATCTGTTGACAGTTATTGACAGATCTGTATTTGTAATATTATTACCGTACAAGTTTTAAATATAACTGTACAACTTTAGTTATGACTTGTTTACCAGCCTACTTTTGCATATGTAAACAAAGGATTAATATACTGAAACCGATAAATGTGAATTACCTATGTTATGTTATGCCAGATTATCATCCCCACCTCACGACCCTCAAGATAATGGATTGTGTCCCCGTCTGGGGAAATTTACACAAATTTGTTATGTAACGCGAGCTCTTAAATTCTATATTTTGGTGTGTGGATTCTGCAGAACCAATCAAGAACGGTGCTACACAATAATTCACTACATACTGCATTTAAATTACTACGTAGTAAATATAGAAAATGTAGTAAACACAACTCTTGCGTCACTTTCCCATTTCTGCCGAGCCAGATTTACATTGATAAATTAAAGTGTACCACTTATTATATGCCGCGCAGTGCTTACATTTTTAAAATTTTACAATTCTAAATTAACAATAATATACAAAACAATAGGCCGGAGCCCGGAAGGTTAAATGTTCTTGCACAACCTTAATAATTTTTATTGAATTTGAGGTAAGTATCAGTGAAAATAAAATTTGCTACAGTTTAAGCAGCATTTCTACTAACTTTGTAACACTGACAGGTATTATAGAAAAAAAAACAGACTTTACATATTTCATAAATTGTTATTAATAATCTATTTAATGTCGGCAAGGACTATATGTCGCGGTAGATTGCCATTTTAATAAAAAAGAATCAGCCTTGCAGGAATTCGCGAAAATCACGACATGTGAACGACATCTATATTTTTTGGCGTAATCTCAATATGATGAGTCATTCATAGTGAACAACAAACCGCTGTCACTACTGTCACTATCAGTTCGCGGATTTCTTAAATTTATCTTGTGATTTTTTAAATTAAAAGTGAGTTTAAAGTGTTGTTATTATATTTACCTACGATCACTCACGTAAATAGCTGAAAACGCACTCTCCGCCACCTATGTAAGTTGAACCTTACACACCGTAAACAAATCGCACGCTCAGCCGCTGAGGTGCAATGCAATGTGACCACGTACTTTACACAACACTTGTAGTTCATATTTCTGACACCAGGCTAAAATTATTAGAAATGGCAGGTGCAAAACTTAATTTTCCAGCTCTGTCAAAACTGACATAAGCAACAAATAATACAAAATTGTGTTTTAATTTCAATAAATACGATCGTAGGTAAAGTATAGTACATAATTCGAGTTGTAAAGCAATTACGCACTCATGGAGTTGCCACACTCGCCGCTACGCGGCATCGTGCGCAATTTTTCCATTCGTGCGTAATATGCTATTTACAACTCTCATTACGTAATATACTATTAAATAGTTTATAAACAATATCGCAATGTAATCAATTAATAAAATGGTTGACACGATACTTTAATAAAAAAATATTGTTACTAGAATTAACCTCTAAATTTATCGTAAATGTCAAAACACTGTCAAAGGTTTGTTGTTCACCACTTGGTTCATACACACACTAAATTTTCAGCGCCATCTCGCGGTACGTGATTTTCGCGAATTGTCACAAAATTTGTGTCGCTTGTCTCTCGGACTATAATTGAAAAAAGCACATTTCCGGACTCCGTGTTGATCGTCTCGACATCTATGGCACAGAATTAATAACAATCAGAATACCATCTCCTATTGGCGGGAAAAGTTCGTGCACCGTCTTCGCGCACGTTAGTCCGCCATGTTCTTAAGAAGAGAATGTGCCAGGCCAGTATTAGCGACAGTACGCCGCTGGTATGATTATTATACAACTAGTGTTCGCAAGCCTCTAGACAATTTCGTCAATCTATAATCAGTTATTTAAGTGTTCAGTGTAATAAAAGTGGTGGTAGAATGAACCAATTCGACTGTGAATTAATTTTAGGAAAATATTTTTCATCGGTAATAGTGTTTCCAAAATAGCAGAACCCTGATATCTATTGCGTATGAGTTGAATTGAAGTGCCTATGAAAAAAAATAATGCTAAATGGATGAAATAATATTTTTTTTTTTAATCGCTTATTTAACGTCGGCCTATTTCCGCTACAGAGGCCAATCACCGACGCCAGGAGACGAGCAACCCCCAACCTGGAAATTTTGCCGAACCTCTTATCTTACTAAGGAGTAGGGATTTTTTACATGCCTAACATTTAATAGACAAGGGACCGACTGCTTTACATCCCCTCCGAAGGATGGTATATAGTATATCCTCAATACACCTCTCGCCTACAGTTGTATTGCTTCTGCGATATAGCTGATATACAAGCCGCTAGAAGTTGGGAAGCGAGACCGCGTCTTTCCGTGGAAGTGAGTGAAGTCAGTCCTCCGCTCGCTGCCCTGGATGATATAATACAACCATATAAGACGGTTTATGAAAGAGCTACAAATTATTCAAGTAAGGCCCTGAACGTTTTGACTAAGAATATGGCCGATGTATATTGGAGGTCAACGAATCTCAAGGTTTATAGACTTTGTACAGGTTGCCTCAATGAGCAGCATTAGGGCGAGGAAAATGCGGCGTGTGGGCAGAGGTTGTGGCGACCGTGATGTGTTATTTACATTCTGTGTTATGTGTAATTTACTTTGCCGTTTTATTACGGACTGTTTGGTTGCGCAGAACTGCAACTTGTGTACTAGTTTTATATAATATTTAGTTAAGTGTGTTTATATAGCGGATTTTTGTTCATTTTGAAATAATAAACTTTTAGAACATATAAAGAATACCTACAAGTAAGTATAAATACAATAAATAGATTATTTATGTATAATATTTTACAATTTAAGACCTATTATCGATGATGGTACAAATTCGCCTAATTTTTTAAATTATGTTCATTGTTTGTACCACTCTGTTACATTTTTCTCTCCAAATTTTTGCATGTATTGTAATAATTTGTTAATAAATAACAACTAGGTAATTATATTTTAGTCTATTTTATTCTTTACAGAACTACACAATGTCTGGAATGCGATGTACTATAGCCAACAACAGCAGAGAAAATGTACACAAATCAGGAAACAAATTTATTTTTATCGCTTTCGAAAAAATAAACAACTTAACTGCGACAAATTTGGGTTGAAAGATGTCGAAGACACGGAACATGGAATCCCGATAATTGTCGCGTTTGTCCTGACCAATTTTGCTTAAAAAAATCAAGTGGCCTTAGAACCCAATCAAAATGGGTCCTCTCACAAAAATATAATAATTTTAATACCTATACAGAATATTTCGCTAAAATTAAAAAACTTACTGTTATATCTGGAGAAACCAGAACTGTACGAAAATTAACAGGTAGACATCTCAAAAGGATATTGCAGAATGTTTCATCCAACAACGAACTTTCGTAAGAATTATAGTTATTTATTATACAAGGGAAAAAAGTTCTAGATTTTAGCTCGAGGTTGTATTGTCTCCCGACGCGGAGCGGAGGGAGACAAAAAAGCGAGAGCTAAAATCTAATTTTTTCCCATGTATAATACATTATTTTTTTCTGTGACGAATATTGAAAAAACATATTAAAAAAAATATATTAAAGTCAGAAAATTAATAATGTGAAATTTGAAGTTTTAAGCTGGTAGGCTGTGTATAGCGACAAGTAGACTTGCGTTGCTAAGTAATCAAAAACCTTAAAATAAATAAGTAATCAAATACGTCAAATTAATTTTATAATTCGATGGGTCTGATTCTGAGTTTTCTCTAACTCCACCGGAGTTGGTAGAAGCTGCGAAGGTAGCGTCTCAAAAATTATTGCCAGCTAAATCGCGGAAAATTTATGAAACCGCCTATTCAAGATTTATGGAATGGAAGATGAAAAGGACATGCAGTTCTTTCTCGGAGACGGTGTTATTGGCTTATTTTTCGGAACTGACACAACAACATAAGCCATCAACAGTGTGGTCGAATTATTCAATGATTAAAAGTATGTTACAATCTAATAATAATGTAGACATTTCAAAATATTTCAAATTAATTACATTTCTGAAACAAAATGGGAAAGGTTACAGGCCCAAGAAAGCTACGATTTTTACGAGTACACAAATTAGTGATTTTTTAAATAATGCTCCCGATGAAGTTTATTTAATGGCCAAGGTTGTTGTTGTATTTGGGATTGCAGGAGCTTGTCGAATTTGTGAAATAAGCCAGATAACATTAGATGATATTGAAGATTCAGGAACGTTATTAATTGTGAAACTTAAGCAAACAAAGAATGATGTAAACAGGAGATTTGTTGTTACTGAGGAATATATTAAATTTTACCGAATGTACATTGCCCTTCGTCCAGCAGCAGCAAAGGATCACCGCCTGTTTTATGCATATCGCAATGGAAAATGCATCAACCAAGTTGTGGGTAAAAATCAGTTTTATAAGGTACCTGAAACAGTAGCTAATTTTCTTCAGCTTGAAAATGCTACCTCATATACAGGTCATTCATTTCGAAGATCGTCTGCTACACTTTTAGTTGAATCTGGGGGAGACTTGATGTCACTAAAGACACATGGCGGTTGGAAGTCATCAGCGGTCGCTGAAGGGTATGTTGATGAATCGGTAGCATACAAGACAGAAATAGCGAATAAAGTGTTTGGAACATGTGGCAATGCTGAAATAACACCCGATTTGCGACGAAGTACATCAACGGCAGTTGTGTCCGTGGCGGAAAGAAATATAATTTCAACACAAGAAAATTCGACTATTGGGTAATTTTCTATATTACGGAACGTCCGATTTTTGAAATTTTTTTGCTTTTAACATACGTAGTTTTGCCTCCTGAACAACAAATTCTAAAAAAAAATCGGCGGTCGGCAACGGTTTTCGAGATATTTGGCCCCAAAGTCTCTGAAAGTCGTATTTTTCCACTGCCATAATCACTTATTTTCACCAAACTTTTCACTTTATGCTTATGAATACCTTTAATACAGACTTATTTAAACACTTTTAAATAGTTTCAACATATTTATTACATCAATACCTATTTTTTGAATCTTCTTATAAAAGCCATGAAAACATAACCTAAAATTTCAAACATTACGATAGTGGCGCGGATGCATAAACTAATGTTCCTTCTTTAACATAAAAAGATATTGCACCCGCCCGCCCCCGGGCGGGCGGGTGCAATATATTTTTATCGTTTTATCTCAAAAAAGGAACATATTAGTTTTATGCGTATTCTAGATTTCAAACATTACAAGTTCCGCGAATAAAACGAATATGTTCCTTCTTTGATATAAAAATACTGGCGGGCGGGTGCAGTATATTTTTATATCAAAGAAGGAACATATTCGTTTTATACCGTACCCTAGATCTTACGGCACTATCATAACCTCGGATGATCTTAGTGTTGTTTGAAATTTTAGGTTATGTTTGGATGGCTTTTATAAGAAGGTTCAGAAAATAGTTATTGATGGAATAAATATGTTGAAACTATTTAATAATGTTTAAATAAGGTTGTATTAGAGGTGTTCATAAGCATAAAGTGAGAAATTTGGTGAAAATAAGTGATTATGGCAGTGGAAAAATACGACTTTCAGAGACTTTGGGGCCAAATATCTCGAAAACCGTTGCCGACCGCCGATTTTTTTTTAGAATTTGTTGTTCAGGAGGCAAAACTACGTATGTTAAAAGCAAAAAAATTTCAAAAATCGGACGTTCCGTAATATAGAAAATTACCGGAAATGTAACTTTTTGTATAATAAAATATTCTAAAATTAAGTTCCTATCTTTGCTTATGTGTACATATGTAGGTATATCCGGGAAAAAAGTGCTCACTTTTTTCCCGAGGAAAAAAGTAATTTCATGAAAAGTGACATTTTAGTACCTGTCAATAGAGATAAAATGTCAAATTTTTTTCCCGTCACAGAAAAAAATATATTAATGAAAAATCAAAAGAAAATAAGGACAGTAAGAAACGCCGTGGCTTTGAGACACATGACAAGACAAAGCACATAAAAAAATGAGAAAAACAGTTAATTAAGAATATATATTTGTTTTGTCCCAAATAAAGTATTTAAATTTCTGTAATAGTTTTTTTTTATTTTAAATAGTTATATGGAGAAAATTTTTTGCATTATTGATAACTTAATGTCCCTTTTCCATCATAATAGGAATTCTAGGTAAAAACCTTTCTTATTTTTACATTATATTAAATAGGTCTAGCTATTTGTTTTAAAACAAATTCAGTCATTCAATAAGTTTTATTATACTTTTTATCTGATAACTTATTTTGGCCAAATTGTTTTTATTTTCCTTCTACATAGGTATTGTGTTTGTTGCCAAATTTTATTAAGAAATTAATAAATAATTAAATAAAATACATTTAATGTTCAATACACATATTATTATAATTATCATAATTAAATAGATGGATGGTCTATTCATTAATAGTTATTTTTATTTTACGTTCTTTAAAAAGAGACACTGCACTGACCGACTGATCAGCTTTTGTAGAACAGAGGACGACGATCCCGGCCTGAGCCAAAAGCCAAAAGCCTTGGGCCTGAGCGCGCCGGGCTCCTTGTGACGTACGATGTGTTGAGATAGGTCAGGTTCGGATGGGGTAACTTAAATTTACGAGCCTTGACCGAATCTGGCTATAAATGGTAAAAGGTGCCGACTTTGAGTTTGGGTTCTGGTTCTGATTGTTATAATATTCTGTGTCTATGGTCTCGACTTGCACCTCGACAAGCAATCTTCACGGTCGTCTGGGAATGTATTGATGCTATTCTATAACTTTCTCTTATAGCACTGTAAACTGTGTAAACATACACCTCTATAAAATTATAGCAGGATGTAAATGGCAACTTTACTTTTTATCATTAAGACAGCCTGTCTTAATATTCAGCAGTAGTTATAGTAAGGGATCCAAAGCCTTCAAAAACGGAATGACCCATTCCAACAAGGTAAATAATTTTTGGGAACAAATTTGGAAAGAGGGTCCCTAGGGGCATCAGAAATTGCTTATTGGACTTTTGTTGGCTCTTGCACAACTTCTCAAAAAGAAAAAAAAGATGGCGTGATGATGGTATTTCATGAATATGTGTTTTTAAACGTCCACCTTCCGCTGAAAAATTAACTATTTGCGATATTGATCTGATTTTTTTTATTTTTATAGTAAAATCTCGCCTCTATCTGTAGCAATGAAATTTTAAAATCACTTGCAGTTTTTTTTTAATAAATCCTAAAGTTACAGCAACGAAATTTGTGTATTGAAAATTTCACACACTATATGTGAACAAAATGTGGTCTGAAGATCGAAAAAATTTAAAAAAAAAAATCAGGTCGGTATCTTACACTGTTTGCGAGTTGTAGATTTTTCAAAAAGACAGTTATATACGTTTGCGGAACTCCTGCGTTTTCTGGCGCGCGCGTTGCCATCCAGCTTATTGTAATGTCTTTTGCAGATAGTAGGACAAAACAGCTTTTTTAGGCAGCTGTCACAAAATGTGACGTTTCACGGATCTGACAGCGTTCCTAAAGTGTCATCTCTTTGTACTCATTTGTCAATTTTATGTTTTTTGGCCGCTTTTACTTCACGACCGCTTTTACTTCACGTCCGCTTTTACTTCACGGCCGCATTTTCTTTACGGTCTCATGTATTAATTGATCATTAATAATAATATTTCAAATGGATATAGGCTTAAAGAAAAACTAAAACAGACGTAATTTCCAACCTTGCATTTGCAGCTTCATAAATTTCCGGTGAATTATCGCTATCACCCATGGTAGAGATATAACATGGTATGTCACGGCGCACATTTTGACTACCGCTAGGACTACGTCATCAAGTAGAAATCTTGGCGCGAATTTTAAATATAAAGTAGAATAATTGGATAGATTTTGCTATTTCTAAATAACATCTAATCTTGAAATTAAGTACCTACAAATTGAAAATCAACGATGCTTATTATCGGAATGTTTACCTGCACTTTTAATTAGAATGTATTTGACATAATATGAAATAAACTTTGAAATTATAATCATGATTTTTAATAAATAAAAGTTGTAACATTTCACATTTGTAGACTTTAATTGAAAATAATTTATTCTTTCATTGAATATAGAATGTTAGATAATGTTTACATAATTGTTCATAATATTCGATGAAAGAATATATAGTTTAAAGTAATGAAGGGATATTCAACAAAGTTGAAATCTACTTACTATTAAAAAGGACATGGAAAACATAATAATAACTACATAATAAAGCATAATATAACTATTTTTTGAATCCTGTAAATTTTGTGATCTTGTTTGTTTTTCTAGAGTTATCTTGTATTTTTCTGTTGATTTCTCGTAGACGAATTTAAGTAAGTTCTTGTCCAAACGAGACAAATTGAATAGCATAGCTGGCAAGCATCTTTTGCTATATTGTCAAAGATTTGATCCTCTTCAATTTCTCGCCGTGGTTAAAGGAGTCCTCCATGACCTTTGAGCATTTTTCAATTAAAACTGATACCACCAGACTAAATTAATAAATTCAAATAACCAAAACTTAACATTCTTAAATGTTGTGTAGCAGATTTGACAATTTGTTATTTGACAGTTGACAGTTCCCACTTTGCACAAAACAGATAGCTATTTAGTGGCACTCAACAAGTTTTTCTACTTGCGCAGTACAGTACGAAAATCGAGCCGAGATAAAACTAACCATATTTTATCTCAACCATGGCTATCACCATTGGTATGCCCGCGCGCAGGCACGGCGACGTCACTCAGTTTAAAAAGTGGCAGGGGTGACATCACAATTAACCTCAAAAATATATATTTTCTAAAATTATCGAATATTATGTTAATTTTATTAAAATTTCTACTTAATTTCTACGTAATTTCTGTACTATCAACTAAAATCTTGTTCAGTGCATTATTAATAAAGTTTTAATTGGCTTAATCTAATAAAATAAGATGCTTTTTGTTAGTTGGAATTCTAACCTAAAATTAATAGTCTATTTTTAATATTTTTTCCATCCTAAGCGATCTATCACAATTTATTTTCCTTTTACGACAGTCAAGAAACAACACCAGGCATATTAACAGTTGGAACTGCATCAGATCTTCAATTTCTACTGTTTCTGGGGGGAATATAACAACATCTGCTGTATTAAAGAAATTTCAAAATCTGTTGATTCTGTTGGGTTGAAATGTACAGAAGAAATGCGTGCTATAAACAGACAATAGGTAATAAAAAGGATAAACCGGCGAAATAAAAAATTAACCTGCTATTTTTCATATTAATTTTATCGCTGATCCATATACTTTCGCGAGCTTTTCAACGCGGAGAAATGTAAAATATTTGATGTCCGTACCTTTTTGTCTTCGTGTAATAATTGTTACACCCAGCCACAGCACAAGCAAGCATGGTGCTATTCGTTAACACTATTAAAAATATTAAAATAAAGATTAAATATGCGGAATCACAACTGACTTTCGACGTTTTTTAAACTGAGTGACGTAATGCGCAGTATATACACAAATTGGACGACAACCTGACATACCATTATCCTTATACTAGGCTATCATTGGATCACTCATTTTTACTAATGACAGAAACGGCACGGCTTGTCAATAAACTATCCAGTGACGTTTTCATTTGTCAAACGAATTAAAAATGTCAGCCTACTAGGCTTCTCGCAAAATTTTGTCCATGTCTGCAGTAGTTTGTACGGAACAATTTTAAAAATATTTTTATTTTACTTTTTGAGACAGCTGCCTAAAAAATGTTGTGTGCACCTCGGCCAAATGATATTTCTCGGCCTTATCCGAAGTTTGCTTGGCCTCGGCTGCGCCTCGGCCGCAAACTTCAGATTCGGCCGAGAAAGATCAACTTTTTGGCCTTGATACACAAATAACTATTGGAATTGCGTGATTGTTATTGAAATTTTTACAAATTATGTGAAATAAAAGTCACATTTGACAGAGGATTATGAGGGTGTTGTTGATAAGATAAATAAATTATTAGATTATTTACGGATGGGATACATTATTTAGGTACATGGGATACATTATTTAGGTACATTATGTACAAATGGTAAGACATAAAAAATGTAAAAAAAAATATAAACACCTATACACAAGACATTCAATTACAAGCAAGCACTTACGTATTCCTAGTCAGAATCACTGTCTGACAAGAGCTGCTCCGTATTATTTTTGCCTTTAAAACAATAATTGTAGGGAAAGGTTGCACATGTACACTGTACTGGCAACAGAACACCAAGTGCACACACATTTTTTGTCACACTTTACTTTACAATTGCACTTTTTAATTTTTTTTAAAATCGGTTGTGGTTTTTTTGTCATCATTTGCGGTTTGATTTCATTATTCTCCATCACATATCCAAAATCTATGGGAGAAGGTTAATTTGGAAGGGGATCGGTGGACCGCTTGAAGATTAAAATTTGATATAACGAAAGCGTTTTCAATAGGAGGTAGCGAACGTAAGTCACCCTGGCTAATAGAAAATAAATGCTGCCTTAGCAAATCCAAGGATTTAAAGTCACTACGGCACTATAGATTCACAAAGACTTCAATTATACAAGCATCAATTGCATCGCAGGATAAAAAAAATTCATAGCAGTTTAACAAAAATAAAGCAAACCTTTTAAAATACATTTCCGAATTGTGGTGTAAACAAGGACATATGTTGCCTATCAATGTAGCCTTATATTTAGGAAGGAGGCACATTTGATGACTTATATAAATGTGTTAAAATATCTAAAAATGAGTGCTTTACCACCGTAATAAATTTAAAGTGCAATCAAGAAGCGGACACCAGAATATTTACACATTTAGGCCGGTGACACACTGGAGAAATAAGTTTCATGAAACTTGTGACTGAAACTAATTACGTGAAACTTTACTTTGTTTCATGACAATGCACACTCTAGAAACTTTTTTTTATTTTAAAAACGTTAGTTTCGCTTAGTCTTAAATAAAGACATTCATTTCATTTCCCACCTTTTCCTATACTGCACCAACAACCTCCCGACGACCATATTCTGGTAATCGAAAATTGTACAAACATGGATACTTTGGTTTTTATAACTTAATTTCAAACGCTTTGTCTTTCGGCATTTCCTTACAAAATAATTTCACTTTTATATTTATAGTACTACTATAGGCAATACCTATAGTAGTACTATAAATATAAAAGTGAAATTATTTTGTAAGGAAATGCCGAAAGACAAAGCGTTTGAAATTAAGTTATAAAAAAAAATCACAGATAAAAGAACTATATACTCTCGAGGTACCAAAATTCTACTAAGTTTACGAAACAAGTATCGTGAAACACAGCATGTTGTGTTTTATGAAATTTGTATACGAAACAATTTCTGCTCTCCTATTTCAGAAACGCCAGTGTGTTCCGTCTCATTTGAATATATGGGTTGTACGATAATGAAACAAATTTCGTGTTTCGTGCAATGAGTTTCATGAAACTTATTTCTCCAGTGTGTCACCGGCCTTAAAATTTGATGTTAAGGAATTGCGTATTGAACGGGCGATAATGGAAGCCACGGATACGGATATAAATTTTTTAAGTATGTTTAATTTGTGCAAAATAGAAAACTTAAAAGAGTTATGGGTATATGGCAAAAAGGGTTATATAGCAATTCACGAAATCAATAAAAGGTTTAATGAAAAATATATAAAAAAAATAAACTACTGGACAATTGAACTGCATATTCGGATTATTACTTCAAATTTTGGAATAAGATATCTCTACAGAGAGGAAAATTATGGAGTTGCGGTTTTCGGCATTATGTTGCAAATTTTATTGACAATAAGCGGTTTTGTCCGTTGGAATGAGCATTTGCAATAAATATTGTATGCACCACCTTTGCGTAAGAATGTGACGAATAAAAATATCCCATTAAACACCTGAGTGGAAAGTCGCTATATTTTTTTAAATGTTGCAGATTTTGAAAAAGTGACCAAATTGGTTTTTGCAAATAGTATGTAGATAACCCCTATACAACAAAATCAAAGTTTAAAACCGCTGTTGTAAATTCTCGGTGTCGAAGAAATTTTCCATTTTTGGACGGGTCTTACATTAGGCGCTGTATACAATATTTATTGCAAATGCTCATTCCAACAGATAAAGCCGCTTATTGTCAATAAAATTTGCAACAAACTGCCGAAATCCGCAACTCCATAATATTCCTCCCTGTAGAGATATCTTATTAAAAAATTTAAAGAAAAAATCCAAATATGCAGTTCAATTGTCCAGGACTGTATATATAACACTTTATGGACAGCATATATATTATCCGAATGACTCCGTCAGTTATCCTTTCCCAAGGATTGTTAACTAAACAATCCTTTCCGAGGGGGAAAGAAACGTGCAGCCACAGTTGCCTTAAAACAATCATGTCAACTAAATAATTTGGCTAATTTTGGAGATAACTGCGATGCAATTGATGATTGTGTAATTGAAGATGCTCGTAAGTTCTTTGTGAATTTATATGGCCGTAGTGACTTTAAATCCTTGGATTTGCTAAGGCAGCATTTATTTTCTAGACTTACATTCGCTACCCCCTACTGAAGACGCTTTCTTAATGCATTTAAAACGCGAATTATATCAAATTTTAGTATTCAAGCGGTCCACCGATCCCCTTCCAGATTTACCTTCTATAAATTTTGGATATGTGATGGAGAATAATGAAATAAAACCGCAAATGATGACAAAAAAACCACAACCGGATCTAAAAAAAATTAAAAAGTGCAATTGTAAAGTAAATAAGTGTGACAAAAAATGTGCGTGCACTTGGTGTTGTGTTGCCTGTACATGTGCAGCTTTTCCCTACAATTGTTTTAAAGGCAGGACGGAGCAGCTCTTGTCAGCAGGCGGTAATTACAGGAACCAGATCCATTGTCTACGCATGCGCTAAAAGACGATAAAATAGGAATCGCCTATATCTTATATAACTTAACTTACTATTTCTTTACTCGCAATTTGTCAGTCGTGTGATAGCCCAGCGGAGACGAGCCGGCTTGGCAAGCAGATGGTTCCGGGTTCAAATCCGGCACGTTCTTGTTTTTTTTTTATTAAATGCATCAGGCATGATAAAGGAATTTTTTTTTATGAAGAGGTCTATTGCAAGTTAGAAGCCGGAGGCAGGTTAGATATGTGTGTTATTCCCCTGATAAAGGAATTTTTTTTTATTAGATTAAAGGAATTTTTTTTTATTAATAGGTCAAGTATGCGAGTTAGAAGCCGGAGGCGATAGCCGGAGGCAGGTTAGATATGTGTGTTATTCCCCTGATAAAGGAATTTTTTTTATTAGATTAAAGGAATTTTTTTTTACTGTTCACTTTAGCGCAAAGACAAGTAGGCAACACATCAGACAGCGCGCCGTCTTGGCGCATGCGCTGTCATGGATCGGGTTCCTGCAATTACCGCCGTCTCTCTTGTCAGACAGTGATTCTGACCACATAATATACAGGGTGTCCCATTTTTTAGGGGTAGGACTTCAGGAGGTGATAGAACAACAAAAAATAATAGTACTTTCTCAAATGAACTATATGTCGGAAAGGCGTATTTTTGAAATTTGGAAAAAGAAATAGTTTTTCTTTTTTTCTACCCCAAACGGATGGGAGTTATGAACTGAAATTTGGTGTATTGTCCACTGGTATCAAGCTTCATGGAAAACTCGGTGGAACGCGTCATACCGTTTACCAGGGGCGTTTCCTTCGGGTATGCTGAACCCCCTTTTGTATAAAATATGATACGCCAATGACCGGTTCGACACAATTATAATATTTTTGAATTTGTTGATGAATTTTCAACAATTTCATAAATTCCATAATTCGAACAAATGAAAGCGGATTGTGTTAATTATGCATGAGTATGAGTTACCATGTCTTAAATTTTAAATAATATGCTTACATCTGGCAACATTATCTCCACGAATTAGGTATAGCAACGCAGTTGAACAATGCACATCCTTTGCGTTGCAGCATATGTGACGCCACTGAATGCGCTATCTAAGCCCTCTCGACGACCTTTATAATAGTCGAACAAATTATTGGGTATAAGGGCGGCACGTTCAAGCATGTACTTTATTTGGTTGACTATACCAATTAAACATAATGACCTAGTTGTGGTTTTCATCTCTGGTAGGCGGAGAAAACTGGATATATTTCTCTGAATTATATGGGATTATATGGTAAAACGAGCTGCCGCTTCTGTATTCCATAACAGCTAAATCCTTTGAAGAATTGCCGGTAAGTTTTTTGCTCTACTGACTAATCTTTTTGGCCCGAGTTTAGGAATACGTAAGTGCTTGCTTGTAATTGAATATCTTGTGTATAGGCATAGACTTAATAACACTATGGACTGAGCCTAGAGGGAGAGGTGATGAGGGCGAGACCTCGAGAGAGACGCCGATAGATGCGAGTTTAAGGTTATGTATTTTGTTCCTTAACCTTCTTTAGATAGGTACCTAGAGTACTATTATTATGAGAAGATGCCAGGCAATTAAAACGCGCAGAAATTAGTTTATGCATACCCTTCATTTTAAGCCAATGAGAGCGACTTGGGTCATATTCAAGGGTTGAGCAGAGTGTCAGCGTCAGTATACAGAGGGTTTTGTTCGCAGGCGGTCGGTGGTTGAACCAAGAAATATAATTATTCACACACGTTACCTCCGCCCCGGACATCTTCTCATAATAATATTACTCTACCTATTAATGCATAAATATCTGAGATGCATCTATTTTTATGGTTCCAAAACACTACAACGTGCTAAAATGTATTTATAAAGAATCTCGGCAAAATGTTCCCATCCGCCGTGTAAAAAAGTAACTTGGCCACGTGACTGTTATGTGGACTGTGGAAATAACAGTCACGTGGCCTTAAATCTTACTATCCTTGTTCGACGCACTCAATTTATATCGCTCTATCTCTCTTCAATGTCGTCCTCACACTGGCGAACGGAAAGTGGCACAATGCTCCGTCCATACGTTAGTATTTAAGTCTATGTGTATAGGCGTTTATATATTTTTTTTTACATTTTTTGTAAAATGTCTTACCATTTGTACATAATCAGCCTTATTCTGGTGGCCGTTGAAAACAAAACAACGTTCAAATGTTTCCAATAATTGCCTATTTCTCAACGTTGTGGAACATTTCCTATTCAGATGACCAAAATGCGGAATAATGGTCAACGTCTTTTTAAGTTAGCGTTGAGTATTTGGCAATAAGCTTTACGACTTGCCACGGCACTTTTCAACGTTGTTTCGCTGTTTATAGGATAAAAAGTTAGGTTAAAATTTAAAATTACAAAACTAAAGATCAATATAACTTCTATTATTTTATATACATATAGATGCTTTTAATGTTCGTAGGCACCTAGAGGTAAACGGATTATCGGTTTTAATATAATTTTGTTATATTTTTTAAAAATTTTATTAGATTTTTTTAAATCATAGTGCCTAATGGCGAACCATGGGTTTGTTTTATTAATTAATGCTGACATTAATGAGGATCAGCGGTTAAGTATAGGGTTGTACTGAGGCTGAACAAATTAATAATTATATATTATTCATTTCCCTTTGTCCTGGGGGCTTCTAACGGGCCCATCGCCGCTGGCATTCAGTTCTGCAGTCATTTCATCCCAAATTTTTATTATGTCCTTTGGGTCATCTGATTTTCCTGTTTTAATAAGTCGCTGGACCCTAGGTAATTCACATATATTTGAAATTGTTTCTTGGATGTTCTTTTTTTTATCCATTATTTATTAAAGAAAAGACGATTATCTAACCTCCAACTCACTGAACTCGCCAGAATCACCAGAATTACGTCGTAGAACTCGTAGCCTGATGCTGAGTCCCCACGAGCGTATTTTACGGCGACGTAATTTACGCCAATTTTCGGCGGAACATCCCACCAAGCCAGCGATGCCAGCGAAAGGACCACGTATCGTTCGTCGGCGTAGCGCATATAACCTCAAATTTTGTTTTGTTTACGATTTTAGATTTTACGTAGAAACGGCAGAAAATTACGTCAAAAGTTGAGCAGAATTTAACTTTTGGCGTATTGTCGGCGTAAGCGCTATAAACGTCAAATTAAACAATATGGCGACCCCTTAACCAATTGTATGATGGGGATAATGGTCACGTGATTAACTACGCCGCGTAAAATACGCTTGTGGGGACTCAGCATGAATCCAGATGCATCCGTAATTACGGATCCGAAGTGACCACGTGACTGCTCAGGACCAATAAAAATTGCAAAATCTCGCAACGTATGTGCGTCAAGGTCATTGCGGATAGAAGTTGGTTAATTTCAACTTCTATACGTGTTTTGCATCCGTAGTCACCGTAGTGGCCAGTGGGGCCGTGTTGTTGTTATCGGGTCATTGGCATTGTGAATTTATCTTGTGTATAATAAAAACAAGCTTTAATTCACTTCAATTACTTTATAAAAAAGCTCCTATTTACCTAAACCTCCATAACCTCTAATCTCTAATCACAATAAAACATGGCATACGTTAGTACGTAACACGTATGCGTCCCATTCGGATGACATACAAATTGTGTATGCGTATTACGGATACGGACGTCCGTAATTACGGATGCATCTGGATTCAGCCGTAGAATAGAAATAAATATCAATTTTATAATAAACTGAAGTTAAAAGTTGACTCCTTTACAAATTATAAGAGGCCACAAGCACAGAAGCAAAGATTCTTTGCACAGAACAAGGGTTATGTCAAATAAATTGGCAACTTCACACATGTCCTTTTCAACGTTGAAAAAATGTGAACATTGAGAATTTGATGTCACCTGAATAGGATTAAATACTCAACGTTGGTAATAAACGGCATTAGACACTTTAAGTTGTTCGTGATACGTCGATGCAGATGTGCACGTTAACGTACAACTTTCACGTTTACGTCCTGTTTCACAATTCAGTTTAAGTAGTTTGTAGGTCACCTTAAAATTTTGGTTGTCAACAATGTCCATAAAATATACCTTAAAAATCCGACGTGTTTGTCGAGTTGAAATTTTGGATTTTTTATTTATTTAAGTAAACCCTATAAAGCAACTACGTAAGTTATTAAGTTATTTAAAAATGCATCAAAATAAACTTCGCGAATTATCGCCGCCGCTTCGGTACACTTCGGTTAGCGTACGTTACCGTTTTAGGTACACGTGAGAATCCGTAAGATAACGTAGATACGTAAGACGATAACGTGAAAATTTATGAACTGCGCAAGCGCGACTACCAAAACGTACGTTTACGTCTACGTCTTTGACACACCTTAAAGTGTCTATTGAAAAGTAATTGAAAACTTCTGAACGTTGTCATTTATTATATATATACATATTGGCCAACCCATTGTTAAAACTGGCAATCGCTGTTGTACCGCAACCAATAGAGGGCAGCACGGCCTAATTGTAGTACTGACCGCAACCCAAGATTACTAAAGGAGACGAAATTAGCTATTATATATAACTGTCATCTCAACCGAGAGATGGCTACTTCCAATTGGTTCGGTCTACACTACTCTAGAGCAAGATTATTAAAAAATTTTAAATAGATCGCATATCATATGACTAACATAATCTTACATTTTTAGTTTTAGTAAATTAATTTTCAATTTTAATTTTAATTTTTGTAGTTTCAGCTTGGAACCATTATAACATTTAAAAACCCTTTGAGACAGTAGATATATAAAGTTTTAATATTGGGCATTTTTCAAAATTCACCGTCACATTTACCGGTTGAAGGAACCGGTTTAGAATATTTTTTCCGGTGAATGTCCGGTTGCGTGTGTTTGGTTAATAATTTTGAAACGCTTCGGTTAAAGTTCTCGGTTAATTCCTGTCGCCTGTTGACAACTTTGACATTTGTTTGTATACAAAACACTTAAAATAACATTTTGTGCTCAGAAAGTTTCGTTGTGCTTTCTGTTTTTATCAGAATTTCGTTGCCTTTTCACATAGGTATTTGTATTATTGCAACATGGCCAATAAATCAGTCAGTATAGTAATATTGCAGAAGATGAAAAAAAAAAACATACTAAGGCAGCAGTTCTAACGAGTCTTCCTCTGATGAGGAATAGAAAATTGACAACAAGATTGAACTCAAAAAACATGATAAGATCAAAAATTTTATTGAAAATATTGTTTTAAATTATACACCTTCTGATTTTCAAAAACATTTCCGGATAAGCAGGACAAAATTTGATCAGTGTTCAACCAATGACAGATGTATATAGTTTACATCTGTCATTGGTTCAACTTAATCAATAAAATTACTTATATTGAACTTTTTTTAAATAAAATATTTTACCGTAACGGGCTACGATTTTACTTACTAAATACATTTTGTAACACTATAATATTTTCATTTAACATGACTCCTTTTTCGTTGAATACGGGTTTGCAGGACTTAATTTTAATAAAAACATGTACAATTTTCAGCCTTCACAAAATGACACAAAACACAAAATTATTAAAATTAAAGTGAGGTTATTAAAACCACCGAGATATCAACCGAATTCCAACTCAAGAACCTGGTGGATGCGGTGCCTAACCGGTTGAAACAGCTGATTACACCGGTAAATTTAGAAACACCTCATTTTTGCTAATCGGTCAATTCTGAAACGGCTCGGTGAGAAACCGGTTGGACCGGTGTACTCACCGGTGAATATTGAAAAATGCCCATTGTAGGTTATTAAAAATAGAGTGCTAATTATAGGTTGGATTTCCAAACCAACATAAGGCATCTTATTTTATTTGATCAAGGTAATTAAAACTTCAATAATTGAACTGAACAAAATTTTAGCTGATAGTACAGGAACCAAGCAGAAATTTTGATAAAAGCGACATAATATTCCAAAAACTTAGAAAATGCATATTTTTGAGGTTAGTTGTAATATCACGTGTACGACACTAATTGTCCTGTCATAGTTAGATATTTCTGATTATTTTGTGCAGTCAAAATGTAGTATCCTTGTTGCGCATCTTTCAATAATATTGTAATTTATAAAACGTACAAAAACTATTTGTGGTTAGTGATTTATGATAAAATAATTTCCCGGTATGTGGTATTTCGATTAAAAATAGCCAACAAAAAGCAAAAGAGATAGTAACAAATTTGCAAGTAAATTTGATAATCGCACATCGCACATAACTTTATCATTTATGGAATTGGAATTACATTAAATAATACGTAGATATCATTCAGACGTGCTTCCAGACAGCTTCAGCAATACAAATAACGAAAGAATCACTCTCAACAGAAGCTTAATCGGTTTTAGAAATGGAAGTTTCGTTAATATGCATAGAAGCTTCAACTTCACAATTATACCATTGGAATTGTCACAACCTTCAAGTGATGATACAACAGCTCAATGAACTATAATAGTTCAATGCAATAGCTAAATAATCAAATTCGGTGATTTTTCAGAAATTAAAAAAGAAGCAGAAATTAAAAAAAGAAGCAGAAATTAGAAAAGTGAGAACAAAAGAAAGATATTATTCTCATTGAAATCTTTTCCTAATAAATTACAAAATTGTAAAACTAAAATTAGACAGATGTGATTATAATAAATTAATAAATGTTAAAAACTGGCTGTGTCTCTCGCTTATTGTTTATTTGTTAATCTGTATAGATGCGAACCATCAGATGGACTAAAGTAGGTACATATTTTTATAAATTAAATTTTGATTAGTTTCAAATTAAGAAACATTTTTAACTGATATATCTTTATTATTTTATATCGGCATATTTTATAGAATCATTATTTAGGTATTAAATAACTATTAGGTAAATGTTTTTCACTGTGTTGTTAGAGGCAAAAAAACACGAGGATTAGACTGGTTAGAGAATGTCTGATGTTAGACCAAAGAAAAAGTGAGGTTAAACTAAAAACAAAACGAGAAGGTTCAAAACCAAATATATTATTATATCTAAACATATTTGTTCAAAACAGTCCTAAAACCGTTCCAACCGATTGTCAATTCTAGATTGATTCGGGAACAGTGCAAAGTTTGCACCTGTGAATAAAACTACGACTCTTAACGATTTTAGATTGGTTCCAGAGCGGTTTTAAGAATTAGGCGGGAAATTTGTATTTTACAAAAATCCAGAACACAATTAACCACAGTTGCTCAGGAAAACCCACCAAAGAGGGGCCCCGGACCCCGGTGGGTCGTCTTTTTCTAAGGGTGGGTTTTTGCTCAACCCTGAAAAATCTGGAATTTTACGTTGTATTCCTGTGAATCCTGTGCCTTTTGTATGAAAAAATGCACTAAAACATGAAAAAGTGTCACACTGAATTTAATCTATAATCCCCCCTGGCTACGATGCCGTATAAAGGAAGCTATATGGACACCCTTCGTCGTTTCTATTTTTGGGGTATATGGTAAAAAATATTTTATCTTTTATTATTGACCCTACAAATTCTCTCTTTTATTCTCATCTCTTCTAAGGTTATTCCACTATAAAATTTTATTTCATATTTATTTATTGCATAATTTATTGTAAACAATAATTTTATTATTAAATTTTATCGGTTTCAGGATATTAATCCTTTGTTTACATATGCAAAAGTAGGCTGGTAAATAAGTCATAACTAAAGTTGTACAGTTATATTTATTGCTTGTACGGTAATATTACAGATACAGATCTGTCAATAACTACTGTCAACAGATGAAATAATAAATAATGAAACTATAGAGCTATTTATTAATTGCACCGCACACCGCAACGCGAAAATCACGTACCGCGTTGAAAATTTAGTATATGTATGAACCAAGTGGTGAACAACCATCGAGGTGAGAACTTCAAAGTGAACAACAAACCTTTGACTTGACAGTGTTGTGACATTTACGATAAATTTAAAGGTTAATTCTAGTAACAATCTTTTTTTATTAAAGTATCGTGTCAACCGTTTCATTAATTTATTGCATTGCTATATTGTTTATAAACTAGTTAAATATAACAACACTTTAAACGCACTTTTAAATTTAAAAATCACAAAATAAATTTAAGAAACCCGCGAACTGACAGTGACAGTAGTGACAGCAGTTTGTTGTTCACTTTTACTGCGTTCGGTTTTAAAAATCCAGAGGCGAGCGAGCAGATACAGATTTATCACACGTGATCACCGAGGCAAATGAGCCTAATTTAATTACCGAACGGATACCAAGGAGGAACATAAAACATAACCCCATAAATTATTATTATTTTTTTATTTTGGTGTATCACTCAGAAAAAACAATGCAGTTTATTTAATCTATGTGTTCTGCTATGTTGTACTCAAGAAACCTAGAGAACAGTCTTCTTGGTTGTACTTAGATAGTGTCTGATACACAGATCACAGAAGAACCCTAAAAAATCTGTTTGCTCGACGTCTTGAAGCCGAGCTAAACGAGGTAGCGCTGACCGCTCGTATTTATGCTTACCGAACGCAGAGCAGATCTAAAAGAGCATGCATTGTCAATTACCGAACGGCAAATGAGGTAAACGAGCAAAGCGAGCTTTCAGATATGTAAAAACCGAACGCAGTATATGAATGCGCGTGTTCTTAAATTCCACATTTTGGTGTGGTGGATTCTGCAGAACCAATCAAAAAGAAGAATTTTTCAAATCAACTAATCAGAAGACATTGTTTAGATCCACCACATCTAATAGCGTTTTCCACTGACTGCACTCGTGCGGAACTGAGTGCAAGTTGTATGTTCCACTGAGAAAATAAAACAAACTTTGGCAGTTTCTTATGGTCCACTGGTAAAATTACATTCGTGTAGTGCACACTTAGTGCAGTATTTTCCCACGACCTTCTGTAGCTCGTGCGATCGTGGAGTGCAATATGGCGCATTCAATAATTAACAAAAAAATTTTATATTGACAAAAAAAAGAATAATTCTCACAAAATTTCTTTATTATTTACAATAATAAAGAATATTTTGTGAGAAATATTCTTTTTCTTGTCAATATGAACAATTACTCACATAGGATCAATTTACCTACGTTAAAAAATGTTTAATAATCAAGGAACTTCTCGATAGTTCCTCATCAGATAGTAGCGAGGAAGAGACAATAATAAATGCTATTTGAGAAAAAAGCCATATCTCAAAAATTTACAATTTTGTGGGTTCTGTTGTACATAACCTATCTAATAAATAATAAAATAAATGTCTCTGGTTGACACAAGTATGTTCCACTGGGTAGACCCACTATTTACGTACAAGTGACACCGTGGAGTGCATGACGTCATTTGCACGCACACGATGTGCACTCAGTGCTTGTCAGTGGAAAACGCTATAAATGTTGAATTTAAAAACATGAGGAACATTGAGGTGGGAGAATATAGAGATGTAACACTGTACAATTCGTTGAAGCCTATTTCGACGTCACAGGGCCGACTAAATATGGCGGATAAACAGGATTGGATTCAGGAATATCTTCTTAGAAACGTAATTTCACCACTATAAAATATTTAAATTAAAAAAAAATGATTGATAGAAGAAATTTTTTCTAACGTTAATATAGGTATATTTGTTATATAGACCGATTTTTATGTTTTTAAAAAGCCTTTGATAAAACAATAAGATATACCCATGATGTAAATGATTGAAACTGTATTCAAATACAATGGCGGATTTAATATTGTGTTAGTGGGTTCAATATTTGAATTTATGCAGTATTAAAATGAAGGATTTTTTTGGCTTGCTTGTTTTCTGAAAGCGTAAATATTTTAAAATTTTTATATTCATGGGGAGAGGGGAAGCATACCCTCCATCTACAAGGAACTGTCTTGTAGTAACTTTGTTAAAGTGAGGTTGGACCTAGTACCACGTTTCCAGTACCAAGTCAAATTATTACTGTCAAATGAAGATCATTTAATTATCAAAAAATGTTCAAGTACGTGATAAGGAAGGAATGGGAAAGAAAAAATATTTCAATTAATACTCGTGTTCTGATTATTTCATTCTAGATGTAAATATAATCTATCCATATTAACAAATATTAACAAATATTTATATATATATATATATATATATAATCTATATATCTAATTATTCAGGAGATAGCATCAGTCGACTTTTGTTTGATGACGAAAATAAAAGTGAATGATGTACTAGGGCGACTCTCAGGAGACAACAAAACATCACTTCTCGTACTTGACTCTTCTCTTTCCTCGTACTGTCGGTGCTCCTAAAATCATTTATGCAATTAAATAAACTATTTATTTCTAATTCCCACACATGCTCACATCAAGCAGAGTTTCAGAAACGTTTCATTATTATTATCATTTCAGCAGCTAATATATCACTGGCAACTAAGCAAGCATAAAATATATTATAATTTTATATGTGTACTCTAGACCAAAATATTCAATGAATAAGTATAATTGTTTAGAATATAATCTATAAAATATGAGCTTTTAGTGATAATTTTAGAAGAAAGCAGTATTGAAAACCGTGGAGAAAACATTACGTCCCTACCAGCAGATCGAAATAAAAATACATTTTATTTACAAGTTCCTTATCGTATATACATTTTTATAACCACTAACATGTGTAATTATTAATGGCACTATTCAGACACGACATGCATCCAAAGCTATTTACCTTTCACATGTTCAGGAATGAAATTCACAATAAAACTTCAGTCAACTAAACCAAGAAATTTTTGAATACGTACCTGTGATATTAAAAATTTTTTTAGTTTTACGATCGCTTCTATTTCGACAACCCACAACTCTGCAGTTTGGCATTTATATATACACTGTCCAAAGTTTGAAAATACCTACAATAAACACAGAAAATCACACTTTAATAACCACTCAACTAGACATAACCATTGAGTAAAAAATAATAAGAGGCGCAACTGTCAAGGTTTCGAGATTTTAGTGTTGTATTTTTTTACCATTAGCTTCATGATTGTCTTCAATTTTAAGGGCTATACAGCCACATTACAAATATCTTTCTGTAGCACTAAAAATTGATGACAATCATGAAGGTATTGCCAAAAAAATACAATGCTAAAATCTCGAAACCTTGACAGTTGCGCCTCTTTATTATTTTTTACTCAATGACATAACCTAAGCTATTGACACTAGTGACAGGTCATACTAAATATGGCGCCAGGCTTCACGGTCGCAATTTATATGCCATCTCTATCCCTTCTCACCTCGATGATGAGGAATGACTCATCACATTGAGATTACGCCAAAAAATATAGATGTCGCCCACTCCGTGATTTTCGCGAATGACAGATGACAAATCGTTCTTGCGCACACCGCAATTCTATATAAGGGTTTTTTGGCGACCCAAACCGCTAACTCCGGTTAACTGCGGTTAGAGTTGTGATTGGTTGAAACAAATTTATTTTAAAAATACACCAATCACGAGCCAAACCGCAGCTAACTGAAGTTAGCGGTTTGGGTCGCCAAAAAACCCTTTATGTTTTGTGCACCGGCGCACCGCACGTTTTACCAAATCTGTGGCTCTTCAATGTTCATACGGCTGTTTTGTTGTCACCCGAAAATCGAAAATACCTAGTATTTTGAAATTTTGATTGTTGTTCTGTGCCCCAACATGTGACATTTCATGTAAAGCGATCTTTTACCTGATTTTTTAAAGCAAACAGTGACACGAATACTCCAAGTCGGTGTTCGTTGTTTAAATAAAAAAATGCCGAAGCAACTAAATAGCCGGTGCAAGGAACTTATAGCTTCCTTAATACAATATTTTGAGCAAGAACGTGATAACAATGGACCATTATTACCCTTAACTGCCGTCAGAGAAGTAAGTTGATTATTTATAATAAATGTAAAAATTATAAATTTGACAAATTTTTTTCCTTGTAGCGTGTAGCAGCTGCCCTCAATATAAATGTGTCAACTGTGAGCACAATTTCGCAGGCACTTAAAAACAACGAAGTTTTACGTTCACCTCAGAGAAAGCGGTGTTATAAGAAGAGAGTTACGAATACGGTTACGTTGGATACAAGTGCCATCCGAAATACCATTTACGAAATGTATGAAAGAAGTAAGTATTAAAAAGCTACATTGTAATTGTCTTATTATCTACATAGTGTTTTGTATAATGTGTGTATTTTTATCAACTTTTAAAAAACTGAGTAGCAGCAAATAAACTAAAACGTATTTACAGGAGAGCAAGTAACGTTGACATCTTTATGGCAAAAATTAAAAGAAAACCAGCTGTTCGATGGTTGTCGCATGTCGTTGAGTAGTTTACTAAATGAAATAGGTTTTAAATGGAAAAAAGACGATCCAAGACAAGGAATGATGGAATTTCCCCAAATTGCATTAAAACGAGTTGAGTTTTTGAGATCATATATGAAAGAAAAACAAGAAAATTCATATCGGTTCGTTTTTATTGATGAAACCTGGATTTTTCAAAATGGTACCATAGGCCGTTTTTGGCAAGATGATAATAAAAGAAATGTGAAATCTACAAAGGTTGACGGTAAAAGGCAAGTCATACGATTATAAAAAAATATAGAAAACATTGTGAACTGAAATAACCTTTTATTTTACAGATATATCATACTTCATGCTGGCAATGAAAACGGATTTGTTGAGGGTACAGCAGCAATTTTTTCGTCAAAAACTCAACTAAACGATTATCGTGAGGAAATGAACCAAGAAAATTTTTTAAACTGGTTTGAAAATCAGTTACTGAAACACTTGACTGAGCCATCTTTAATTGTTCTGGACAATGCTCCATATAACAGCATACTGTTAACTAAAAGTCCAAATAATTCATGGACAAAAACTGCCATTCAAGAGTGGTTAACTAGTCAAAATATTCAGTTCTCCAATGCTATGTTCAAAAGGGAACTTTTAAACATTGTAGCTCGGTATGTACTTAACTGATTTTATGCCATTACATTTGTTAAGCACATTTTTGTTTCAGAAATAAACCACAACGGAAATATTTACTGGACGACTTGGCAGAACAATATGGGCACAAAACATTACGTCTCCCTCCTTACCACTGCATTCTTAATCCAGTTGAGCTCGTTTGGGGTATTGCAAAAAATTATTATGATAGACATATTGGTCGGGAGGGCAATAAAGAGACTGACTGTTTAAATATGTGGAATGAAGCATTTCGCAGAATTACTCCAGAAATGTGGAGGAATTCCATTCGACATACAGAAAATGAAATAGTTAAATGGTATGAAAGAGAGTGTATATTTGATAGGCAGGGAATTCTTCCCATCGCAATTAATCTTGACTATGAAAGCAGTGACTACAGCGATTTTGATTCAGATTAATATAAAAGCATACAGCATCTACGATGCAGGGGAAATCCGGGATAGAGACATAGGTTGCAGAACTCAAACGACCCAAATTCCTGCGGAACAGTATATATAGGGACGTATGATGATAGTATACATTGTAGAAGATAAGGTCAGACTACGTGATACCAACAATCACATTCCACATGCCTTATGACATCATTATTGGACAAAGAAAGGCATGATATTGCGGAATACAGGCTGTTCTAAGACGGAAATATGATCTGGAGCAGGGATACATGGAGAAACAACCAATGGAGGGTATAAGTCACTCTCTGGGATGCTACTCCACTATTCTAAATAGAAATTTTTACTATTCTTGAATGTATACACGAAATTATAAAAAGATAATATGCTGGACTACAGATCACCGTTGCATCGGAGACAGTCAGGCAGCATTAAAGGCAATAGCCTCTAATAAGGTGTCGTCCAAACTGGTATGGGAATGCCACAAGGAACTCGGAATCCTAGGAGAGCGGAACAGAGTAAAAGTAGTTTGGATGCCTAGACATTCTAGAATTTCAGATAATAAAGAAGTTGAACTTGCTAGACAAGGATCGGCTAACATTTTTCTTGGTCCAGAACCTGTGTTGGGAATTTTCAAAAGCACAGGGAGAGGAACTATCAGAGACTGGGTCAAGATATATAGTCAAGACATAGTAATCACTGGAGAAAGATCCCAGGAAACCGACATAGAAAAACATTAATTAAAGACCCATGTCCCAAACAAATTGAAGAACTATTCACAAAGAACAAGTTTCAGTTGAGAATGGTAATAGGGCTTCTAACAGGACACATCTCTATTAAGAAGCACTTGCATACAGTGGGAAAATATGATGACTTAAACTGCAGATTAAGCACCTGAAGGAACCTGAAACAGTGGACTATATCATTTTCAAGTGAGAAGCATTAACTTGCAGGAGATACGATATTTACGAGCAGACTAAAACAGAACCGGAAGCGATCAAAATTCGTTCAGTTGCGGATTTGTATCACTTGATCGGTGGTACAGAGGTACTGAATGAGTGGAGTAAATTCGCAAAGGGAGAGAATACATTTTTTTCGTACCGCATCACCTAATTTGGAACTAACTTTTCACCCCATAATCACAGTAATATACGAGATTTGAAAGTTTCAACACTAAGTATATGTTTCTTAAATATAATTTAATAAACTGTTTGTTACCCGATGTATTTTCTGTCAATAAAAAAATGTTTCCTAAAACTCTCAAACTGTTTTCTTACTCGCTAAATAAACGGTAATTTCAATAAACACTGTGGGCCAAATTAAATGGGACCCTAATTCTTCTTGTAATAATTTCTTTATTACTCAACGATTTTTTACCGTTTTTGGGCTATGTTGTACTTAAAACTATCCGAAATGAGAGCCTGGTTCAAATGTAGCAATATTCAACTGCAAGAAAAGGGGCATTTATTTAAAACTGTGCATTTGAAGTCGTTGCAAATATTAGTCTGTGGGCCAAATTAAATGGGACCCTAATTCTTGTAATAATTACTCAACGATTTTTTACCATTTTTGGGTCTAACAGCTGTCATTTAAATGTTGTTTTCAGTGGCGGCTCGTCAGGGGAGGCAGTGCCTCCCCTATAGAAATTACAAAAAAGAATTTTTTTTAATAAATATATCTTTCATTTTTAAATCCATATATCATGCTGGTTCGAAAGAAAATTATAAAAATATTAATAAATATAAATATACTTCAAATCACGAGAGATGACCGTTACGTCACAAATTAATTTCTAATCTTCAACGTACGCTGTTCAAGCGTTCTTTGTTTACAACACAGTAAAACGAGAGAGACAGAGTAAGGGAGTCCATTATATGTGACTGTTAATATCTCCGACTGACGTTGTTGATGCGTTATACGAAAACCTAACCGCCTTGACGAAATAGAAAGAGAGGGCCCGATTTCGTATGTCTCAGTAATAAGCAAGAATTCGATCAACTGATCGAACGCTTTTGACTAGCGCCGTTGTCGCATGTTTCATAGTTTCCTGTTTCTGCATGTCAGCCATAGTTGTCAAATTTGAATTTGTTTATCTTTGAGTTTGATTGTTACTGTTTTCCTTATTCCATTGATTTTTGCACATTAAAAATAGTTCATTATGGAATTAACGATAGTTAATCTTCAAAACATCTGCATTTTGCCAAATTATATATATTGAAAACCTCGATAAGAATATACAATTAGTTCAAATTTAGACAGGCGAGATCGTTAAATTATTCTGACATTTAACAGACAAATTGCAGGTTATGTTTTGTTTTGACGTTTAAGTTTGTTTACATCCGGATGTCATTTCAACAAGCATGAATTTGACTAACTCAGTACTGATTTGATTCATACGAATTATAACGATGACGTAACGGTCTTCTTTCGTGATTTAAACTATATATAATATATATAACTGTCGAAGGTCCTGTACTATTATTTCCTATAAGCCCATAAGCCCTCATAAAAAACCAAGCGCCTAGTCTATGTCTATTTACTGACGGATGAGAGCTTTGCTCGACGTCTGCGCCTGCGTGTTTCAACGGAGGCATGCCTCCGGGAACGACATGTTTTTAGAATAGTTAATAATTCGTAAAGGGACATACTGTCAATGTCGCACAACAAAGCGCAGTACATAGTGTTGAAAGTTGCTTGAAAAACCTAAATCTGGAGGCAGACACGCCCACCTGTCGTTAGTTGATAGCACGTTGGATACAACATTCCCTCGTTAGTGCCGTGTCGTGTCGATATTTTATTTATTTTTGCAGTTTTTACTGCTAAGGTTAAGGTAATAAACATTGAATCGACCATAATACGTGTAAGTCTTTATTATTTAATTATTTAAATTGTTTATTCATTACCTAACTAATTGATAAATAGGATTTATAGGAAACAACTACTGGACGGGCAAAGGCCCCTACTCCCATTGAATTATACCTATAAATCCAAATTGGTAGCCAAATTTGTTATTTGTCTTTTCTCCACCAGACACAGACCGGTTTCGAACTCTTTATGTTCTCATCAGTGTGCCACAGGTAGCTGAAAAGACAAATAACAAAGGCAAACCAAACTAGTCTATGGCAGACCCAGCACAAGTAAGTAGTGAGGGATAAGTGCATCCCTCTGGTGGTCAGTTGCTACTACCAGTCGAGACATCGAAGATGTCTCTGTGACCGATAGGGGCTTGCCAAGCAAGCACCAAGAGCGGCGACCTCTAGCCCTGATGGACTAAAACGTGCATGATAAATAGGATTTATAGGAAACAACTACTGGACGGGCAAAGGCCCCTACTCCCATTGAATTATACCTATAAATCCAAATTGGTAGCCAAATTTGTTATTTGTCTTTTCTCCACCAGACACAGACCGGTTTCGAACTCTTTATGTTCTCATCAGTGTGCCACAGGTAGCTGAAAAGACAAATAACAAAGGCAAACCAAACTAGTCTATGGCAGACCCAGCACAAGTAAGTAATGAGGGATAAGTGCATCCCTCTGGTGGTCAGTTGCTACTACCAGTCGAGACATCGAAGATGTCTCTGTGACCGATAGCGGCTTGCCAAGCAAGCACCAAGAGCGGCGACCTCTAGCCCTGATGGACTAAAACGTGCATGATAAATAGGATTTATAGGAAACAACTACTGGACGGGCAAAGGCCCCTACTCACATTGAATTATACCTATAAATCCAAATTGGTAGCCAAATTTGTTATTTGTCTTTTCTCCACCAGACACAGACCGGTTTCGAACTCTTTATGTTCTCATCAGTGTGCCACAGGTAGCTGAAAAGACAAATAACAAAGGCAAACCAAACTAGTCTATGGCAGACCCAGCACAAGTAAGTAGTGAGGGATAAGTGCATCCCTCTGGTGGTCAGTTGCTACTAACAGTCGAGACATCGAAGATGTCTCTGTGACCGATAGCGGCTTGCCAAGCAAGCACCAAGAGCGGCGACCTCTAGCCCTGATGGACTAAAACGTGCATGATAAATAGGATTTATAGGAAACAACTACTGGACGGGCAAAGGCCCCTACTCCCATTGAATTATACCTATAAATCCAAATTGGTAGCCAAATTTGTTATTTGTCTTTTCTCCACCAGACACAGACCGGTTTCGAACTCTTTATGTTCTCATCAGTGTGCCACAGGTAGCTGAAAAGACAAATAACAAAGGCTATCGGTCACAGAGACATCTTCGATGTCTCGACTGGTAGTAGCAACTGACCACCAGAGGGATGCACTTATCCCTCACTACTTACTTGTGCTGGGTCTGCCATAGACTAGTTTGGTTTGCCTTTGTTATTTGTCTTTTCAGCTACCTGTGGCACACTGATGAGAACATAAAGAGTTCGAAACCGGTCTGTGTCTGGTGGAGAAAAGACAAATAACAAATTTGGCTACCAATTTGGATTTATAGGTATAATTCAATGGGAGTAGGGGCCTTTGCCCGTCCAGTAGTTGTTTCCTATAAATCCTATTTATCATGCACGTTTTAGTCCATCAGGGCTAGAGGTCGCCGCTCTTGGTGCTTGCTTGGCAAGCCGCTATCGGTCACAGAGACATCTTCGATGTCTCGACTGGTAGTAGCAACTGACCACCAGAGGGATGCACTTATCCTTCACTACTTACTTGTGCTGGGTCTGCCATAGACTAGTTTGGTTTGCCTTTGTTATTTGTCTTTTCAGCTACCTGTGGCACACTGATGAGAACATAAAGAGTTCGAAACCGGTCTGTGTCTGGTGGAGAAAAGACAAATAACAAATTTGGCTACCAATTTGGATTTATAGGTATAATTCAATGGGGGTAGGGGCCTTTGCCCGTCCAGTAGTTGTTTCCTATAAATCCTATTTATCATGCACGTTTTAGTCCATCAGGGCTAGAGGTCGCCGCTCTTGGTGCTTGCTTGGCAAGCCGCTATCGGTCACAGAGACATCTTCGATGTCTCGACTGGTAGTAGCAACTGACCACCAGAGGGATGCACTTATCCCTCACTACTTACCTAATTAATTATCAAAATTATTATAATGGAGGTAACTGGCGAGTGTGAGTGTAGCAGTAGAAGTATTCGAACATGCAATGATATCGTTGAGTACCTATCTTACAAAATATAAATTTAGTCGACTTTCTTATGACGATAAATTATTTATTAAAGACTTAATAGGGAGTACCACGACCAGATCTAAGTAAAACTTTAATTAATCAAGGTAAACAATCTCGTGGTTTCATTAATGCATGGTATGATAAATGGAATTGGTTAACTGGTAGTTTAACTTTAAAAAAATTATTTTGTTGGCCCTGTGTATTATTTTGAATTCGAGAAGATGTTTGGTCAAAATCTGGATATGATGATCTTAAAAATTTATCTCGCGCAATGAACAGGGATTTTAAAAGGCCAGGAGCATACCTATTAGTTGTGTTTGTAAATTACATCTTTTTAGGCAAACAAAATATTGCGAATGTTATCGATACAGCCCATCGTATCGAAATAGAAAAATATAATGATTCGGTTAGGAAAAATAGAGACATTTTAAGTGCGTTAATTGATGTTTGTTTATTTCTTTGCAACCAAGAATTGGCATTTCGCGGACATGAGAGTTCGGAGTCTGTGAATAGGGGTAATTTTAAAGAATTGGTATCTTTAATGGCAAAAAGAGATAAAATTTTGAAAGACTTTTTTAATTCAAATTCAGTTCAGTATATATTTATACTTAAACACAATGACCTTGAAATTCCTGAAAAATTTTCGCCTGAGGCGACACGCAGGGGGCTGCACCCCCCTGCGTGTCGCCCCGTGTACACAGCTTTTTACATCTCAGCCTCCTCTACGTTACAGATCAGGAGCCGCCACTGGTTGTTTTGTTTGTTTTCTATCTAAGCTGCCTTTATAGCAATTGTATTAATGCAAAACTGCTCATACGAAATCCGTGTTGCTTTCACAAAAATGGCTAGGTATTTCAACCTCTTTTAAAATCTTTAAAATTTCATAGTATGATATAATTGAGATAGGTCAGGTTCAGATGGGGTAACTTAGATTTTACCAGCTTTGAATAGTGAACAACAAACCGCTGTCATTATACTGTCACTGTCAGAGTTGGCGGCTTTCTTAAATTTATCTTGTGATTTTTTAAATTAAAAGTGCGCTTAAAGTGTTGTTATTATATTCAAACAATATAGCAATGCAATCAATTAATAAAACGGTTGACAAGATACTTTAGTCACAGAATTAATAACAATCAGAACCCAAACTCAAAGTCGGCACCTTTTATCATTTGTAGCCAGATTCGGTGACCTCCAATATACATCGGCCCATGATACATGTGTTGTTGTATCATGACATCGGCCATATTCTTAGTCAAAACGTTCAGGGCCTTACTTGAATAATTTGTAGCTCTTTCATAAACAGTCTTATATGGTTGTATTATTTCATCCATTAAGCATTATTTTTTTTCATAGGCACTTCAATTCAACTCATACGCAATAGATATCAGGATTTTGCTATTTAGGAAACACTATTACCGATGAAAAATATTTTCCTAAAATTAATTCACAGTCGAATCGGTTCATTCTACTACCACTTTTATTACACCGAACACTCAAATAACCAACACCACCTACTACGCAAGGCTGGTTATAAGCCTTGCCTACTACGAGGGTGTTGAAATAACTCATTATAGATTGACGAAATTGTCTAGAGGCTTGCGAACACTAGTTGTATAAAAATCATACCAGCGGCGTACTGTCGCTAATACTGGCCTGGCACATTCCCTTCTTAAGAACATAATAACATAATAACATAATAACATAATAACATATTATTCGGCGATTTTTATCGTTTTTGTTATCACTAATGCTTATTTGAAAACCGCAGAACGTGTCTGTGAACTCGCTTTGGTCACTTTATTTGTATTTAATAGACTTAAATTGTTAATTAATTGACAACACGCACATCGCCGCCAAAGATTACTATCTTTGTCGCCGCTTTTCCGAGCAAGAACTAGAGATTTTTACGTTGTTATGTTGGCAATTTGCTTAGTTCTTTTGGTTTCAAACTTAGGGCGGGCTTACTCCTGTTACCTGTTACTTCAAAGAAGGAACATGTTTTTCTTCATGAACAGGATATAAGTATTAAGGAGGAATTTTCAAGCAAAATCTGCAAAAAATAGACTGGCAATTCAAAACAATTTTAAGCGTGCTTTGAAAGTTTGAAATCAAAAGTAAATTGCCAACATAACAACGTAAAAAATCCCTATAGTTCTTGCTGGGAAAAGACAACCATTCTGGACAAGAGAAGTCGTTGGGGAAAAGAGGCGATGTTCGTTATCAATTAATTTACAATGTATGTCTGTTAAATAAAAAAAAGACTAAAGCGAATTCACAGAAACGTTCTGCGAATTTCAAATAAGCATTAGCGATAACAAATACGATAAAAATCGCCGAATAAAATGTTATTTACGCCTATGGCGAGATGCCATTTTTGGGGTACATCGGCCCCTATATCTCGAAAAGTATAGGAGAGCGGATAAAATTGACTTCAGATTCGTGATTTCCAGACAAAAATACGTAAGTATAGATAAAAAAAAGTTAAATATCGGAGATACGCTAATGTAAAATTTTACCAAATAAACAAGTACCTAGGTAACTTATGTCTGAACTTCACAAACACATTTCATTATTCATTAATTTTATGCATAAACATTTTTTAACCAGTTAAGGTGGGCGGAAAAATAGGTTAGATTTGCTTAAAATAAGCACTTCGTAGTTCGACAATTTCTGCCGCATCCCTGAACCGATTCAAAATATTTTTTGACTGGCTTTTAGAAAAAACTCGGTAGAATAGTACTGGACTATTAAAAAACTCAAGAAAATAACGATTCTTTTCTTACCAAGCTGTTAAACTTCGGAAACTTTTAACCTTATTTTGAAATAATTTAAAAAGTCGTGATCTCAATAAAATAGTACTGGTCCAATCCGCTACGCTATATTAAACACATACATGTTTAAATTTTGATTTTTTATTAAGTAATTATTGAAAAAATGTCGAACTACTAAACCAATATCACTGGAAATAAATACGTTATATAATGCAGGAAACAAGATTTTTGGTTCGAAATGATACTAAAGAATGACATATAGAACTTTGGCTACTGTCTCGTAGATGGCAGCAAAATCAAAATTATATTCTGTCAATCTTTTAATTTATTGAAGGTCGTAAAAAATATTGAAATCAATTTCAGGATGAATATAAACCTCCGCAGCAGTTTGCTATAAAGGGGCATTCCCAACCATTTTCGTTTGCATTTTGCTTTCCGTACTAATTACATTCCTATTGGTGCATGAAGTACATTTATGAGGCTCCACCAATAGAATCTCGTAAAGGGTTAACGCTTTGTTGAGAATGTATTTTCATGTTGCCGAATTCTGAGGCGGCGCATAAACGCACGTGAATGACAAGTAGTGACAGCTGACAGAAGAAAATGTGTTAACGACTATGAACATTGGAAATGTGTTATTTATTATTAGTATTATTTAAAAAGATGAGTAAAATTGAAAAGGAATTTGACATTTACGAGTTGTAGACAACGATGTGGTAGTAAACGATTTTTATATTGCGAACGTGAAATTATTAAGTGCCGAAGTTCATAACACCTAAACATACGCACCAACAAAGGGAAAAATCTTAATTAACATCTATTCTATAATCTATAACGTATGTTACTGGAAATCATCTAGTTTGGCAAAGTGGGAAATGAAATGTGTGTATTTCAGCTGTACCTATTAGAAAAGGAAGTACCCATATTGAAACAGATTTCTACAGCAAGTTGTTCAGAATAATATGTTAGGATATGATTGTAAAACAATTCTTATTATTTTTAATAATGCAATCATTCTATTAAATATAATAAATATATTATTAAATAATGTCTTTCTGTTTTATGTTTTATTACTCCTACCTTAAATATATCCGAAAGAAAATGATTTCTGTTTCTCAGGAAAATGGTAGGTATGGCAGGTACGCCAAGAAAAGTATACAAACAGCTGTTCTGGGGTGTCACAACTAACCTCAAAATTATGCATTTTCAAAGTTTTTGGAATATTATGTCGCTTTTATCAAAAAATTTCTGATGGGTTCCTGTATACTATCAACTAAAATCTTGTTCAGTGCATAATTTTTAAAGTTTTAATTACCTTGATCTAATGAAATAAGATGCTTTTTGTTGGTTGGAAATCCAACCTATAATTAGCAGTCTATTTTTAATAAATCTACAATATTGAAACTTATATATATCTATTATCTGAATGAGCTTTTAAATTGTATATTGGATCCAAGCTAGACATGCAAAAATTAAAATTAAAACTGAAAGTAAATTTACAAAAACTATAAATTTAAGGTTATGTTAATCATATGGTCGTAGTAACAGAAAAATGATGATGCTCAAACAGTTAGATTATTTACAACACTACCCATAAAAAACACAATTGTCCAAGGAACAAATAAATATTTAAAATTTATAAGTCCAAACACAAAAAAATCTACAAATATCCAAATCACAAAATAATGTAAATTTTTCTAACTAGGTAAAACAAGCTGTCAAATCTAAAAACATTTTCAGAACAAAAGTCACTAGTAATTAGATACGTATTATGATCATTTGTAAATGTATAAGCATTGTTTATAAAGTATATAGTTATTCAACCTCTTGTTAGTACCGGTGGATCATTGGTAGATGGCGTGCTGGATGATGTGTGCCCATTATTACGACCGTAGCCCCCGGTGTCGTTTACGTTACGATCATTGTTTATTATAAACAATGCTACGACGCATGCACGAATTTCGTACATCCGGTGCATCTACGTCACATGACATTCGACGAGGAACTAAAGTCATAGATCGAAACTTGACTGTTTATTAATAACTTTTGACAGTTTGTCAGTTTTCTATTTTTAATAAACTATTGGATTTTTTGTTCTAAAATGAATCAATATACATCATATGACTAACATAACCTAAAATGTTTAGTTTTTGTAAATTTATTTTTACTTTAATTATAATTTTGTAGCTTCAGCTTGGATCCATAATAACATTTAAAAAGTCTCTAATAAGACAGTAGATATATAAAGTTTCAATATTGTACCTACGTAGATTATTAAAAATAAATTGCTATTTATAGGTTGGATTTCCAGTCAACAAAGAGCATCCTATTTCATTAGATTAGGACATTTAAAACTTCATGAGTAATGCACCGAACAAGATTTTAGATGATAGTACAGGAACCAAGCAGAAATTTTGATAAAAATTACATAATATTCAAAAATTTTAAAAAGTGCATATTTTTGAGGTTAGTTGTAAAGCCTGATTTTCATAATAGCGAAGTTGTGAAAAGCGAAATGCGAAACGTGTTGCTATTGGTTCATTTCACATTAAAATTTGGAAATGACATATTGACCAATAGCAACACGACTCGCATTTCGCTTTTCGCAATTTCGCGACTTTAAAAATCAGGCTGAAGGTGTTTAAATTAATGTTCTTTTTTATATTATGTTTGTTGACTGTTTATAATTTATAATGACGAATTGTGTTGTAGCTATGTGAAAAAATTATAACCAAAGTACAAAAAAAAGACATTAATATAAAATATTTCTGTTTTCCGAAGAACGAAGAAATTTGAAAAATGGCAAGTGGGACAAGTTATGTATATTGTATTTGAAACCTAGTTTTTACTGATCTGGATGTTCAGGATGTTCCCTAGAATGTCAGAAATCACATATATAGACCATGTGCATCAATATTATGGGCAAAGAGTAAATGATCATAACCTCAAATTTTTAGTTTTTGTAAATTTATTTTCAACTTTAATCATAATTTTGTAGTTACAGCTTAGATCCATACCAACATTTAAAAACTCTCTCAGACAGTAGATATAAAAAGTTTCAATATTGTACGTTGTAGATCATTAAAAATGAATTTAGAGTTTTTTTTTTATTTATTTTCGGTTTTAATTTTTGTAGTTTCAGCTTGAATCCATTATAATATGATCAAAACTTCATTAGTAATGCACTGAACAAGATTTTAATTGATAGTACAGGAACCAAGCGCAGATTTTGATAAAAGCAGTTTAATATGTGAAAATCTTTAAAAATGTATATTTTTATGAATGTATATCGAAATGGTGACTTTACATATTTGTGCGCTGGTATTACTTTTTCAACTAAACGCGTCATTTGATGACGTGCAAATCATATTTTTGAGGTTAGTTGCGATGTCACGTACACGACAGATTCATATTTTTCTCGAGCTCGACGTCACGTCCGGCTGCGCAATGGCCGCAATGTGTAATGTATCGTGAAATGTATATTTTTTTAATGATAAAATATTTTAAAAACAAAAGTCAAAAAACTGTAAACGTAGTCATAGAAACTGACTAGTATGTAAATTACTCACAAGTTGGCAGCACATACTTAGAAATTAGGTTGAATAACTATAATACTTTATAAACAATGGTATAAGTTATAAAAACGAATTAATTTAGATTGCGCGTCATAAAGATGCGAGTTTATTGACCCCATCTATCAAAGGGTAGATAAATTACAACACATCGCTCCACCTATCTCATAGTAGATACATTACAATACGTCAATACGGTTATATTGGCAAAAGCTACATATAGTTCCATCTGTTGGAATTTATAAGGTTAGCGACTGGGACCGCCCCCGTTAATACAAATAATTACATTACACAATAAAGCTATTTTCAAGCTCATTTATTTAGGTTATAAAAATATTTTATATTCTTGCTTGTCAAATGTCAAATACTAGCATTTTTTAACAATCTAAAAATACGGTCAATACTATTATTAACCCAATTTACTGTTGCCGTTCGATAATAATAATAATAGTCTTTATTAATGCATTAAATATTACATAAAATATAATACAATACATAAGATACATTAGGGGCGAAGTTTAGCTATAATAGTATATAATATAATGTCGTCATGTAATACTTTTGTCCAGTCACAAACCAGAATCAAATTAACCGGTTACCGGTGTATCTCTCTCTAAAAATAACTATCATTCATTCATAAACCCTGCAGGGTGCTGGCAACGTCACCAGCGTCACCTGCACTAGTTTGGCTGAACTAATAGCGTCCGCCATGTTGCAGACAAGCAAAATAGTTGTAATATTTTAATCTGAGCCCTACATAATAATGTTAGGTACTTTGAAGAAAAATCAGGTAGGATTATCTTCAGAATACATATAAGAAAAACGTAAGGTAAAAGAAATTACATAGTAATAAAGTTATTATCACGATATTAATTAATTTCTACTGTCTATGTAAAAGCACATTTTAAATAATTAATTTCTCGGAGAAATAAAAATTTCTTTCGTATATTTTAAGGTTACTGCCTTTGCCAGTATGTGTTTTGTCAGTTTCTAAAAAATTAAGCTTTAATTTTAAGTTTTAACAAAATAAATCGGGATTAGAAATTGGCCAAATATAATGCATTTTGCGCCAATATTAGGCAACTTGTAGTACATCAGTTTCTAGTCTTAAGAACATGGCGGACTAACGTCACAGAACTTAAAATAGGAGAAGGTTCTTTCAAGCCTAGCTACTTGCAAATATTGAACACCGCCATTTTTATATACTTGGAAGCGGGAATTTTTTAAAATAACATCGCAGTCGTAACGGAAAGTAGTTTTGAGTCAAGAATGTTATTGAAAGTAGAACTAATATTTTACTGTAATTAGTTTTAAATGTGCCTTAAAAATAATATTAGGTAATAGGTAATAAACATTATTGTGAAAATAGTTATATACCTATGCAACAAGTGTGTAAAGTGAAATTTTTTCGGAAATAGAACTTTATATTAATATAATGGACTACATAAAATTAAATATGTAACCATATTTAACGTCTTTGAAATACGATATGATTATTATTATAGGCGATTATATGAAATTTTTACTTTGGGCACTACACAGCGTATGTAAAGTAAGTACTTTACGCACGGCAGTAGAATAAATACTTTATTATGATGTTGAAATAAAATAAACTTACTCAGTTCTTTTCTAATATGAATGCCCGAAATGAAAAGGTTTAATAAGTACTTCTTATTAACTACGGTTACAAAATCTAATTTTTCAATAATAGTATATGGATGACTTTGGTAAATCCTTATATACACATTTCCGTTTGCTTACAAATGTATTTCATGCCGATGAAAAGTTATTTCATAGTTAGAAGTTTTTCAACATACTTGTACAGTTGCAGATAAAGGACTAAAAAAAGTAGAAGGTACACTGCGCGTCATATAAATGTGGTACAACAGTTGTAACTTGTAACCCGAAAATCATGTTTTTTTAGTTGTGTATGGTGATCTTCCCGAGCCTGACTGATGCAAACTGTCATTTAAGAGCTTTGTAGGTTATGATCAAATCAGAGACGTCAGAATTGCAACGTCTCCAGTTCACGTTATAAGACGTTATGAGTATATGTGACAGATCTTATAATGTCAAATTTGACAAGTTGAGCCAGATTTACATTGATAAAATCCAAGTGTACCACATTTATATGACGCGCAGGACCTTGAAATGACCTTCTAACCTTACACCCACAAAAAATCAAGCCACTGGAAAATCTGTACTTTAGAAATTAAAATTACTCTTAGTTTATATTTAATTACTAGTTTTTGAAGCCCATAAAATTCTCAAATTAAATATATCTATGTAAAAACTACATAGAGGACATACAACGTACAAAACTGCTTTCCCCTTCTAAGTACTGTTGTTTCGGATTGTCTCCCAAATGCCAGCTAAAGTCATATTATGCAACCCTCACAACAAAACAAACTTGATAGCATTTCATTGGCTCAATTTATATGTGTAAACAAAAAGTATTGAAAAATGGACGGCTCCTGTATTTGCATGCGCCAATGGCTGCGCAGTGCGTTCATAATCAGTCTTTATCTAGGTATGTGACTAACGTGCGCGAAGACGGTGCGCGAACTTTTCCCGCCAATAGGAGATGGTATTCAGAGCTGCTTTCCATTTGTAATTCTAATTGTTCAGTACTGTACCATTCTATACTGTGTGCTTCGATCTGGTCAAAAGGAACACACACTCGACGCAAGTTTACTGTTGATGAACAATTATTTTCCATATTTTTATAAAAGTAGTACCACGAACGAAAATAAACACAACGCATAACATAACCTTTAACGTGACAATCCGATACAAACAAAACAATCAAATTTCGCACTTGGCGCTACTGCGCTTGCTGGTACAAAACATCTCAAAAATCCGGTAAGGACATTAGGGGACGGGGGAATGTAATTTTAGTAGTCAGGGACGCTTTGTATTTTTCAAATGGAAAGCGTAAATCCAGTTTAGTACAACTCGATACCGTACATTACAGTACTTTATGGCAAATGGAAAGCAGCTCTGATTATTATTAATTCTGTGCTTTAGTGTTACTTAAATTATAACCTCTAACTGGTCGCGTTCATCACGAAGTAGCGATATAGCGATCAATTATCATCACGTGACTGATCAGTTGTGTGCTGAACCGTGTTTTCTACCGCTGTGGTCTGTCAAAAGTTTTAAGATCTTGTGTCACTTGTGTGTCAGATGTCAGAATAAAGGTGTGAAACTTTTGTATATTTGAATTGCGAATTTTAAACTATGAAAAAATGGACGACGATCAATTAGCGCTATTTATTGCAGAGGAAAATGATTTAGACATTAATATTGTGGGATAAATTATTTTGTTATATTTATGTTAAATACACAATAATTATGAACGTTAATACTTCATGAATCGGAAAAGAGAACAGGAATCGGTAAAAGCTTTTGCCAGTCTCTTATGAAATGTTAATTTCTGGCGGAAAAATTCTCCAGAAGGGTGTATCTTATAATATATTTACGTTTGTCACGATAAAAAAAACTTACTGCTTTGTAATCTCTTATGCAGAGTATCGGTTACAACAACTATATATAACATATTTTCGTAGGTACTCATAAGTAATTTCCACTTGATCTATTTTCTATCTGTTAATTTACTCGGCGGCACACACATAAAACTCTATTATAATTTAGGTTATGTAGCAGAGTATCAAGTGATAACGGATCATGTATCATAATAGTACATTGTGTACCTAGTAGGAAAAGCCTAACATTCCCGGACGACTGTGAAGATTGCTTGTCGAGGCGCAGCCGAGACAAGCAACACGGAGTCCGGGAATGTGCTTTTCCTACGAGATACACATATTATTTTTTCTGACATCGCAATTAATATTATTATAATTAAGAAATTTTTATTAATACATAACATTTTTTCATTGCAATCTAATTGCTTATAAAATCGTTTCCTTTGCAATCACTGTTTATTTATTGATGTGAGTGCTTATTTCGTTTCAATACGTACTACAAATTAAAATGAACAATGATGAGTTTGATGATGACATACCAGGTGTCTAGGACACCACCCAACAGCTGCAAATAATGTGACTTTAAATTTTCATGGATTATTGCCACATAAAAGACATACCTCCCGATCTGAAAATGTCATGATTTCTAATTTATCTTCAGTTGAAGGCATCTCTACGTTATAGTCAAATTACTCCCATGCTGAGATCAACACTTAGTACAAAGGAAGACATTGATATATCAAAATATTCAAAATTATGCGTTTTCCTGAAACGTCAAGGTGACAGCTATAAAAGAAGCCGAAAGTTCTGTCAAATGAACAACTTGAAATATTTATTACTCAAGCACCAGATCATATGTACTTAATGAATAAGGTATATACGTTTAAAATGTGAGAATTCTAAAATTATCTAGATATTTATGTAGTTTTTACTTTTTAGGTAGGTTGCCTTAATATTTGGTGTGGTCGGTACATGTCGCCGTGATGAACTGTGTCAATAATTAAATTTGTCTGCGTATATTTATTTACTGTCTAAAATGTAGATAAAAAACGAGTCCGGGAAACTACTTTCCCGTTTTTTCTGAAATCGCTCAGGAATGTCAACTTTCTCGGCGCAATTTCAGACCCCAAAATAGTGTATTCTAGTATTTTAGTCCATTGCTAAGCAACCATCAAAAACGAGTCCGGGAAAGTACTTTTTCTTCAAGCGTATTAAAATGCCTAAATTGTGCTACCAAAAACAGAATTAGAAATAGGACATTGTTTTACTAATAACAAAATGTTAATACAGAACGCCACCGTAGTGGAATTTTTTTTACTAGTAACATAATAGCTTTGTTTGTCATCAGCCACTAGTGTACACTTTTTTACACTTTTTGCCAATAAGTCGTTTGTTATAAATTAGTGCAGACAGTGCTAGCCGTTTGGTATACCAGTATAGTGTACACTTTCTTGCACTTTTGACACTGACTCCTGAGGAGGTGTAACGAGTGTCGATAGTGCAGCGCAGGCACCTGAGTTGAAGTTTGAAGCTGTTCTGTGGTTTGAAGTTTGAGATTTACTGAAACGGGTTGTCTGACAGAGGTATGAATTGAAATAATGTGATTTTGTCACAGTTATTTAATGATGAGAGTGAAGATACTGGTCGTGAATCTATTATTGCTATTATTTATAGGTTATGTTGATTTTCTGACAAGAGTACGTACACTCTAAAGTTGTTTGTTATAGAATTACACATCTGCACTAGTTAACATTTTGTACACTTTTAAACCTTCACTTTTCTGCACTACACTTTGATGACAAACAAAGCTATAGAAAGCCACCAGAGCGGCCGGTGACGCGCTATCTACAAACCATCTGTCATATATTATGTCATTACTCATTAGTGGTTATGTTGATATTCGGAGTCACAGGCGCCTGTCGCTGTGATGAGCTAATTTGAATAATTGTACATTTATAATAAATAAATAAAAAAATGTTTGCATTTTAATACGCTTGAAGAAAAAATTGTATATATTACACGGAGTAGAACGCCTTTTTTTGTATTTCGCCCAGTTCGCAGCTTCGGCTTCGCCTCAGCGGCAAATCCTGGACTCAACACAAAAAAAGAGTGCGTTCTACTCCTAGTAATATAATATACTATTCCTGGCCTAGGCCGGGAAAGTAAGTTTCCCGGACTCGATTTTTATCTACATCTTAGACAGTAAATAAATATACGCAGACAAATTTAATTATTGACACAGTTTCATCACGGCGACATCGGCCACACCAAATATTAAGGCAACCTAAAAAGTAAAACTAATTACATAAACATCTAGATAATTTTAAAATTCTCACATTTTAAACGTATACCTTATTCATTAAGTACATATTATGATCGGGTGCTTGAGTAATAAATATTTCAAGTTGTTCATTTGACAGAACTTTCGGATTCTTTGTAGCTGTCACCTTGACGTTTCAGGAAAACGCGTAATTTCGAATATTTTGATATATCAATGTCTTTCTTTGTACTAAGTGTTGATCTCAACATGGGAGTAATTTGACTATAACGTAGAGATGCCTTCAACTGAAGATAAATTAGAAATCATGACTTTTCAGATCGGGAGGTCATGTCTTTTTCGTGGCAATAATCCATGAAAATTTAAAGTCACATTATTTGCAGCTGTTACTCTCTGGTGGTGTCCCGGACACCTGTATGTCATCAAACTCATCATTGTCCATTTTAATTTGTAGCACGTATTGAAACGAAATAAGCACTCACATCAATAAATAAATAGTAATTGCAAAGGAAACCATTTCATAAGCAATTAGATTGCAATGAATAAATGTTATGTATTAATAAAAATTTCTTAATTATAATAATAGTAATTGCGATTTCAGAAAAAATAGTATGTGTATCTCGTAGGAAAAGCACATGCCCGGACTCCGTGTTGCTTGTCTCGGCTGCGCCTCGACAATCAATCTTCACAGTCGTCCGGGAATGTTAGGCTTTTCCTACACAATGTAGGTACTATTGCTACATAAAATGGCTGCCGATAACTTAGCAATCACCTGTGACATAGTATAAGGAGAATGGTATGTCAGGTTGCCGTCCAATTTGTGTATCTACTGCGCATTACGTCACTCAGTTTAAAAAACGTCGAAAGTCAGTTGTACTCTCGCACGTTTAATTTTTATTTTAATATTTTTAATAGTGTTAACGAATAGCAACATGCCTGTTTGTGCTGTGGCTGGGTATAACAATTATTACACGAAGACAAAAAGGTACTGACATCAAGTATTTTACATTTCTCCGCGTTGAAAAGCTCGCGAAAGTATATGGATCAGCGATAAAATTAATTTGAAAAATAGCAGGTTAATTTTTTATTTCATCGGTTTATCCTTTTCATTGCCTATTGTCTGTTTATAGCACGTATTTCTTCTGTACTTTTCAACGCAACAGAATCAACAGATTTTAAAATTTCTTTAATACAGCAGATATTGTTATATTTCCCCCAGGAACAGTAGAAACTTAAAATATGATGCAGTTCTAACTGTTAATATGTCTGGCGCTGTTTCTTGACTGTCTTAAAAGGAAAATAAATGTGAAAAATCACTTTAAGTTAGACAAGATATTAAAAATAGACTACTAATTTTAGGTTAGAATCCCACTAACAAAAAACATCTCATTTTATTAGATTAAGCTAATTAAAACTTTATTAATAATGCACTGAACAAGATTTTAGTTGATAGTAAAGAAACCATGTAGAAATTTTAACAAAATTGACATAATATTCGAAAATTCTAGAAAATACATATTTTTGAGGTTAATTGTGACGTCCCCCTGCCGCTTTTGAAACTGAGTGACGTCTCCGTGCCTGCGCGCGGGCATACCATTCTCCTTTTACCATGACCTGTGATCAATCAGTTAAAGACGTTCAATTGAAATGATCAGTGAGCGCTCACTGATCGCCCACTGTGATGAACGCGACCTTTATCGTAAACGTCAAAACACTGACAGACTCGTCAAAAGTTTGTTATTCACTACCATACACTAGATTTTCAGCGCCGAGATTTTCGCGAATTGTCTCTGGCTCAAAGCGGGTGTCAGAAGCTGCGTTGCGTTCGGGTTACTCACTCCTTTAACTCTTTTCACTCCAAGTCTACTTTTGACGTCTTCTGATATAATAATAATAGACTTGGAGTGAAAAGAGTTAAAGGAGTGAGAATAGCCGAACTTACCTAGACTATCAAATATTTGATCGAATTAGACTCGTCAAACTAAAACTATGAATTTGACATCACAGTCACATGAATTTGATAAGTCTGAAGTCTGACGGAAATAGGCCATGCTCTATTTTCATCAGTTTCTATCATGCACTCATTGGTCAATTTAAATTATACTTTTGGATTTTGACAGCTTGTGTGAACATCTATTCTAGAAACTAAAGCGGGCGAGACTATCAAATATTTGATGAAATTAGGACTCATCAAACTGTGAATACGACGCCACAGTCACAGCTTGATAAGTCTGTTTGACGGAAACAGGCCATGCATGCTCAATTTTCATCAGTTTCTATCATGTATTAATTGGCCAATTTAAATTATACTTTTGGATTTGCAAGCCTGTGTGACCATCTATTCTAGAAACTAATTTGATGGTGACGTCATATTCATAGTTTGATGAGTCTGATTTGATCAAATATTTTATAGTCTGACGCCCGCTTTAGTAATCTCTTTATTAACTCCAAAGAGCAAATATCTTTTAACTCTTTGATTACCCAACTCACACAATAGTCCCTACCTAACGATGTTTCGATGTTTACAAGTAACATCGATGTTAAAAAAATAACCAAAATCGATGTTTGAAACATCGATGTTCAAAATCATCGATGTTAATAACATCGATGTTAAGTGCCCATCGTGGCAACTCTTTAACTATTTTAATTTGTGGTGTTTTGTGGTGGCAACGTGGTGGCAACCCTGTGACTTGTGAAATATTGAAATATCTTGCGGGAATATAATTTGTTATAAATATTCCGGTTGTATTATCAACGAAATTCAAAATTCAGTTATTTAGTTAATTAAGAAGCAGTTTATGAAAATACATGTAGATTTATTAACAACTATATTGTTTAATCGAGAGATTTAATAATTGTGAATCATTGCACCTTAAAAATCAATAAATTTATTCTTCATATCTGTTAACTTCTAGACAAAATGTTGCCGGATCCAGAGGATTTTGGAATATTTTACCATGAAGCATACAAAGTTCAGTTAGATAAGTTAGTATTAAGTCGATAATGATTATGCATTCTTAGTATAACCTTACTTGATTTGTAGAAAAAGATTGGACTGGAAAAAATTAAAGAAGAAATCAACTAAAACCGGATATAAACAGAAAAATAAAATGGAAATATTTTCTGAAAATGACACCCAATCTGCTCCCGAGATTGAGTTACCTGGAAATGCGTCAGCATTCGCGGTATTTGCATCCATTCGGTTAGCTGTATTGGATCGTTGGATACGCCATGCTAGTCAAGAATATTTGCTAAGTAGTTGCAGTGCTCCTACACAAGACCAAAGTGAAATTGAGAGTGATACTGAAGATAATTCACAAAGTAGCTGTTACATGCCTATAAAGGTTTCTAAAGTGGTTAGTTTGGGACTGAGATCGGTATTTGAATTAATTAAAGAAAGTCGAATAACTTACCCCGCTCTTTGTACGAAAGCATTATCTGCATTACTAGATGTCTTACAAGGGCAAACTCCCGAAGGCTTAAAATGTGAACCCTCAGAGGTTGTAGATCCCTTATTTTATTTGTTATTAGATTTAGCTACTTTGCATGGGCCCGAGAGTTCCGTCCCAAACGATGGCAGTCATTTGACAGCAGTGGCTTGTGCTTGTTTACTATCTTTGGTAGTTGTGAGGGGTGATACAGGAAAATATTTATCTGCTGCAGCAGCTTTACTTATGTGTCCAAGAGCATTGTCTCTTCAAAATATTCAGGTAATAATTATATAGGCGCAGTATTAAAATTTGTTCCAGTTATAACTTAAGTATGGTAATAACAACAAGGGTAATAATTAACATTACAAATTATTAATTATGAAATATGAGGTCTAGCAGCTATATGTTGATCATCAGATTTTCTAAAATTTGTTTGTGCTATTAACAGATTTCAAATAACAGTAAATTTTTTCAAGTAAGAGATGTATTGTTATTCACCAATCTGCTAATTTACATTTAGTCGTAGCGGTTGCACTCTGATATTTGCTTTCAAAACAATGCCGATTACTTCCACAGTAAAAGATAATTTAATTTCTTGTAAGTATATGGGTTATTCATAGGAAGAATTTCTTTGGGGGTTTACAGGTGTCAATTATTTGGTAAAAATGTTAATATGTATTTCAAAAACTATAAATTTTAGGTATAATAAGGTTTGGTATACAAAGTGGCATTATAGAATTCAGTAACCTATCAGTACAGATAATAAAAGCATGGGTGTTTCATTTAAAATAACAAAATTATAACAGTATAACCAGAAGTGATAGAACTGTCAAAATATTTTAGTTAAGAAAGGTCATAAACTATTATACGTAAGTTCACAAAAATTTGTTCAGTAGGTAGTTTCTCATGTAAGCTCCCACCTGGACACAATTTATACACAATGCTGATTAAATACAGTTTTAGAACTACCTACTAAACCATTAAAAGTAAATAATAGCAACAAATACGTATCAAAATTTATTGGTTTAACTACAATACATAAACTATTTGGTGTAAATGTTAAACACGTAAGCTGCAGACACAACACTTTTTTACTAATAAATAAAAAATATATCATCATTAACATGTAATTAATTTATATTAACTATTATACTTGCTGAATGACCCAACGGTATCTAAGTTATGCAACTTGTATAACAGAAGTGTGTAATGTGTAAAGTCTACATCGTGTCGGTTCTGTGTTTTTTTACTGCCCATTAGCCAATCAGGGAGAAGCACTTGTATAACAGATTTACCTAGCAGTACTAGGATCCACAAGATTATTTCCAGAGAACCAGTGAAGGAACTCGGTTCGATAAAACGACCGGATGGTACTTTCACTGAGCCCGGAAAGGAAACCTTGGAGCTCTTAGCACAAAATCACTTTCCAGGGAGCTTGACTCTGGATAACCAGGAGCTGCCAGCTACGATAGGGCGATTAAACGACCTTGTAAGAACGACTGGCTGGTAGCTAACAAGGTTATCACAGTATCAGCGATTGAATGGGCCATCAAAACCTTTCAACCATTCAAATCGCCAGGAGAGGATGGCATTTTTCCAGCTCTGCTACAAAACGGACTGGAGATACTGCTACCACTCCTTATTAGACTATTCAGAGCTAGCTTGGTATGGAATTACATCCCATCCAACTGGTCGGTGGTCAGGGTGGTATACATACCTAAAATGGGTCGGATAGACCCAGACCCCAAATCACTTAGACCAATCAGCCTGACATCATTTCTGTTGAAGGCCTTGGAAAAGGTGCTGGATGGACATATAAGAGGAAACATCATGAGCACACAACCTCTTAATGTACATCAGTATGCGTACCAGCCGGGCAAATCAACAGAACTAGCGCTTAATAACCTAGTCGGAAAAATCACCCAGTCCCTCCAAAGGAAGGACACTGTGGTGGCAATTTTCCTTGACATAGAAGGAGCATTTAATAATGCACTGCCTGATTCCCTATATACAGCGACAACTGCAAGGGGAATCGAACGGACCATATCAGACTGGATTCGGGCTATGCTAGAGAATAGAACCATAACAACATCTCTTCAGGGTGAAACGGTCAGGTTTAGGGCCGCGAGAGGGTGTTCACAAGGTGGGATTCTCTCCCCCCCTGCTGTGGTCACTACTCGTGGATGACCTACTGGCTATTCTCACTCTGTGGGATGTTGAGGTTCAAGCATATGCAGACGACCTAGTGATTCTGGTAGGAGAAAATTCTGAAGGGATGATCTCCAACACCCTTCAGAATATACTAGATACGGTACATAGCTGGTGTGAGAGGGAACAGATGTCTGTAAACCCTCACAAAACAACTATAGTACCATTCACCAGAAAACGGAAGATGGATAACTTAGAACCACCTTCCCTATTAGGTGAAATCATTCCATTTGCGGAGGAAGTGAAATATCTAGGAATCACACTAGACAAAACACTAAACTGGAACTCCCATCTGGAGAAGGTGATCAACAAGGCAAGGCTATCCTTGTGGACATGCCGTAGAATTTGCGGAAAATCCTGGGGCACTGGCCCACAACAAATATACTGGATTTACGTCACAGTCATAAGACCTATGATAGCTTATGGCTCCATAGTTTGGTGGACGAAGGGGCTACAACGGACGGCCAAAACCAAACTCTCTGGGCTACAGAGACAAGCGTGCCTGGCGGTAATTGGTGCAATCAGCACCACCCTGTCAGCTGCTATGGAAATCCTCCTGGATTTACTTCCTCTTTACATTCATCTGGAGAGAGAAGCCAGGTCGGCAACATACAGACTTCAACAAGCGGCTATTAATATGCCGCAGGCTAACATCATGGAACACAATGGGCTGCTGGATGACGTGGAAAGTCACAGTATCTTAGGAATGGTCTCAGATGTTATGCCTACCAGGACCAACACCGAACTGCCCTTCAACGTCCTATTTCCTGGAAGAGACGAATGGGAAGAAAATAAAATCGTCCTATTAAGGGCAGACAGCTGTTGGTTTACTGATGGCTCCAAAACACCTGAAGGAATTGGAGCCGGAGTGTATAGTTGCAACCCAGAAGTTAGAATATCCACAAGCCTGGGGATCTATGCAACTATATTTCAGGCTGAAGTTCACGCCATTGAGCTGTGCTTGCGGAGGCTTGAACAATCGCATCCCAAGCGCAGATTGAATCATATCGGTGTAATTCTAAAACAGTATGGAACTGTCAGAAAGCCTTAACCCAACTGGGAAAAAGCAACAAAATAACTCTGGTCTGGATACCTGGACATTCTGGAATGGAAGGCAATGAAATTGCTGACTCCTTAGCCAGGAAAGGTGCAGGATCACAATTCATTGGACCAGAACCTGTACTCGGCATATCGTCAAGTACTGCCAAGACAGCAAACTCAGCCTGGGCTGAGAGTAAAACACTCCAGCATTGGCAAGACTTACCAGGATTGATCCATTCAAAGGCGTTCATACCGTACCCTTCGAAATCAAGAAGTAAGAAACTATTAGAGCCCAACAGGTTGAACCTAAAGACTCTAATTGGCCTGTACACAGGGCACTGCAGACTAAATCACCACCTACACAGAATTGGACTGGCGGAAAACGCCGAATGCCGTCTGTGTTTGGAGGATGATGAAAAGGCAGAGCACATTTTATGTGCATGCCCCGCTGCAGCTAGAATTCGGTTCTCAATATTCGGCAAAGGGGAACTTCTGCCGGAGGACCTGGACAAAATATCACCCAACAAGGTTATCAGCTTTATGAAAAGACTGAACCTGTTGGGTGAAATATAATTTGGAGTGAGCCACAATAGACCGAGCGGTCGCAGTGGAGGGTCTGATCAACAGCCCACTCACAATTTACCAATTACCAATTACCAATGTATAACAGAAGTGTGTAATGTGTAAAGTCTACATTGTGTCGGTTCTGTGTTATTTTACTGCCCATTAGCCAATCAGGGAGAAGCGACTTCAAAAACGTTTAGTTTTAAAGGCAGCTAGTGCAGTACCAACGACCCTAACATTACCGTTTAAATATATTGACTTTTTTAACCTGTGTTGTTTGACATTTTTAGTAGTGAGTGATTAAAGTGTGTAAAGGGTGTAAATGTAATAAAGCTTCTAAATAAACAAATTATTTCTCTAAAGTAAGTGGCTGGTAAAAACTAATTGTGATGGATGTCGTGAAAAGATATGAAAACTTTTGCTGGTTAACTTTTGAGGACAAAATTTAAATTAAACGAGAGGGCCAGCCTTTGCCCGATATGACAATTGAATTTCAAGGCAGTAGTAGAGGTAAAAATTATACTAAAAGGTTTAATAGGGATATATATATACAGGGTGATTCACGTTGACCGCCTATTAGAAGTATCTCGAGAAAGAAAACAGATATCGATTTGAAATTTTGGTTATGATCCTAACTGGGTAGGATCTATTTAATGAAAATATTTTCAAAATGGTGGCATTTCTGGTTATACTGGAAGTTGACCCTAACTTTGTTATTTTAAATGAGATGCCCCCATTTTCATTTTTTTTAGATTCCACGGAAAATTTAAAGGTCATTTCATTAAAGGTTCCCTATGTTTAAAATGAATATTTTCTGAGATATTAATTTTTTTCCCAAAATATTGACGGAATAGTTGTATAATGTAAAAATCAATATCTCAGTAACAATTAATGATAAGACGTTGAATTTTTTATTAAGGTAAGACAAGGTATTGGAGCTATCCATCATGTAATAAAATTGTCAAAATCTCAACTGCAGAGTTTCTAAAATTAACGATATCTATCGACCTCATAGAAACAGCTATAAGTCATTTTTTTTAAATGGAACCATATCTAATTAAATACACCAATTGATAGCGAGAAAAATGAGCATCTAAGCATGTATCATGTTCCTATACCCAAAATGTATGATTCTTTAGATATTTGCGATTTTCTAATTTGATCGATGAAAATTGAAGAGTGCCGTTTTCTAAATAGTATGCTTCGACTTTGACTGTGGACGAAACAAAATACAAAATTTCATTACATTAACTTGAACAGTTTCGGAGATAATAAATAAAAACCGTCTTCAGGGGCCCACATTTAGGGGCTTGTAGCTCCCTGTAGGAAGCATTTTGGTATAGAGGCAAGTTTATTATATGTTTGTTAAATGTGTAATATTTTTCTTAATTTAAATTAATTTTAAAATCATCACTAGCCATATTTCTTTTTCGACGTTGAGTCTCTTGCAGTAATTAAGTCTACTAATAATCATTAATTAATTAGACAATTAATAAAATAATTACTCATCTATAATCCAAAATTGCTTCATCTGTCTAGTTTTATTTTATACTTTTTGTTTGTTTTTTAATATATACTGCTCCCAATTTGAAGTGGGACACTCGATAAATGATCCCAATTCAAAATGCCGTAAAATCCTTAAAACTTTACAGATTTCGACGGAACAGGCACTATTTTAAAAAACAATTCTTTGACATTCACTATAAGCAAACCAACAGGCCAAAATATTCAATGCAAATACTCTACAGAGTGTTCAATGCATCCATGTCATTTTGTAAAAGTTTGACATTGTGTACGGACTTAATAGGACATACTGTATATTTTGCTTTAATGATATCTTGTAGCCTAGAATGTCATGATAAAATCGTTTTTTGGTTTTTGTTTTTATCTGTATTAGTTTTGAAGATATTAATTTTTTTTCAATTAAGTCATATTTTCCATAAAAATTGGATTAGCTTCATGTTTTCAGTAGTTGGCTTTGAATTTAAAAATAAAATGTGCGTCAGTTTGACATTTCAAATAAGTGCACAAGTAAAACAAACCCCCAGGTAAAAATGGTTCGTTTAAATGAAGCTTATTTAAATTTAAAGGCCTCACAGAGCTCGAATAATTAATGATTTTATTCACAGAGAACACATTAATCGAATGTACTGGCCTGCTCTATCTCCAGATCTGAATCCCATTGAACATATTTGGGACGCGCTACAGATACGAATTTTAAGTCGTCGTAATCGTCCACAAAATCTAAATCTAAAATGCTTTTGTTGAAGAATGGACACGAATACCTGTTGAAATTGTAAACAGTAAAATACGAAGCATGCATCAACGATGTGAACAGGTTGTGAGGTCAAGAGGAGGCCCTACACATTATTAGGTTTAGCTGACTTCTGTAATGGTCTTTTACTGATGTTATATTTTATTTTTGTTTACTTATTTTAGTTCAGTTTTTTAGTGCGAGATTAAAAAAGAAAAAATCCTATAAAAATATATCTTCTTTTTGTTTAATATCTAGTTAACTAGTGGAGATAGAAACAAAAACCAAAAAACGATTTTATTACGACACTCCAGGCTACAAGATATCATTAAAATAAAATATACAGTATGTCCCATTAAGTCTGTACACATTGTCAAACTTTCACAAAATGACATGGATGCATTGAACACTCTGTAGAGTATTTGCATTGAATGTTTTGGCCCGTTGGTTTGTTTAGAATGAAAGTCAAAGAATTGTTTTTTAAAATAGCGCCTGTTCCGTCGAAATCTGTAAAGTTTTAAGGATTTTACGACATTTTGAATTGTGACCATTTTTCGAGTGTCCCACTTCAAATTGGGAGCAGTATATTAAATGTGTAATATTTTTGTTAATTTAATCATCACTAGCCGTATTTCTTTTTCGACGTTGAATAGCTTCGCCATTTTTTATCCAAATACATAAGTATCATATATTTTTATAATCAGAAAAGAACGCTCTATCGACATGTAAAAATATACAGGGTGTTCCATAAGAAAAAAGTATATTTTTTTATTCACCCTGTATACTGTTGGCTTTAGAAAACTCTGGTTAGCATATTCAAAAACTACGTAAAAAAATACAGAGGCTAGCATTTTGAAATTTAAAAATATCTTAAAAACTCGGGAGAAAAGGGGGTGGTTACTTTAACGTGGGACACCCTGTACATACTGAGCTTTCACTTCAAAACACTACACAAGCAAATATTTAGTAAAGCTCATGAGTCTGACCGCAATAGTGGGGATGAACAGAGTCATGCATCGTCGATACCATATTTCATTACCACAGAAGGTCGTCTGTGCACAGGCCTGTGCATCTACTGCAAATGAACATGATCGTTGTATCTTGATGTAGCTAGGAAATCTGAGAGCATGGTAAAAGTATGCAATTTGAGCGTCTGCTATATAATCATGGTACAACCAAAGTTTTTTAAGAATGAATATTTTTAATGTGTTAATTCTATTTTAAATCAAAAGGAGTGATCAGCAAACAAGTATTTGGGATGCTTCAGAATTGATTACATACATTCTTTGGTGTATGAATGTATTAATTATAATTAGTTTAGTTTTAGTAAGGTTAGGAAGTTATCATAATATACAGGGTGTTTCTAAATCACATGTAAATCTCTGAACCACATATTCCTTGCTTAAATATAAGACAAAAACTGTCTATAAACATATATCCGGAATCACCTCCTAAGGGAGATGGAGGCACCCCAAGATGACACCTAAGTAGATTTGTTGAATTGTTTCGGAAATGACGTAAAGAATTTTTTTCATATTTGAAATATACAATTAAATAAAAGTATCGCATTAAATACTAAAATTTGATCAAATTCAGTTAACTCAAAATAAATATTTTAGCCCCCATAAATAAAAATTTTTATCAGAAAAAGCCACTGTATTGCTAAAGAATAAAAAATTTTCAATTTTTAAATAGAATGATTCAATATCTGACTTTTTCTTCTTCTGTAAAATTTTGCTTGGATTAACCGTTTTTGAAAAAATGTAAGAAATCTGCATTAGCTCTGCTCATCAAATTATCAACTTTGTATTTTATTTTTTGACAATGGGCTCATTTCGGAAAAAATTTTTAATTCATATTCCGAAAGTACACCTTGTAATTAGTAAATGTGCAAAATATTAAATTTTTTTTTCAACTGCTTCTCCCTCAAAATAAATAATGAAAATAGAGCGCTGTGACGTCACACCACTCGCAGCGGTCGGCCGCTAGCTTGTTTCCTATAGTTTCATACCGGCGGCAGTTACTACACATACGGCGGAAGTGGTAATTTCGTTCATCTTTTAAGTGCTTCGTCCTTGGTACAGCGAAATCTAAATACCATATATCCGCATAACTCATAGAACCAGTGGAGTCGGGTGGTGTGACGTCATAGCCGTTTCAAATATGTTACGAATTTGAAATCAAATATTAGGGTTAATATTAACGCTAGCGATCTAGTTTTTTCACTATTTACTTAGAAGATGAAATACTTACGGAAAATGCTAAAATAAATTAAAAAGCAAATATCATGAAATGAGCCCATTCTTATTTTATATCAAGTCAGTTTATGGAGAGTCAACATGACATACTATCAAATTCAATCACAATTTGTTGTTTTTTCTTTTCTCGTCATTGTTGATTATAATTGATTATAAAAATGGTAGTAACTGGATATCCATTCTCTGAATTAAGTGATAAGCATTTAATTTATGGTGAGTGTAGGAGAAAAGGCTGGGCGGCAAAAAGGCGGTATCAGAAATTATTCCCTAAGAGGAGGCTTCTTAATCATCAAAGTTTTGAGTCATTGGATCATCGTTTAAGGGATAATAAGAAAGAAGTATACAAATAAATTAAACTTTGTTTCCTACAAAGCAGGATAGATGATAATTTTTGAATTGTGACAAATCTGTCCTCATTAATAATAGATCAGCCACACTTGGTACTAGAATGAGGAAATATTAATAATGCTTCTTCTTATCCATTCTCAGATACCTTTCGAGCGTAAAATTTAATTATTGTCAAATATTATTATTTTTCTAAATGTCGATCTATTCATAATTATTACATTTGTGATTGAATTGACAGTCTAGCATATTAGCTTTCCATAAACTGACATGATATAAATTACAAAGTTGATAATTTGATGAGCTTACATTTCTTCAGAAAAAGTCAGATAATAATCATTCTATTTAAAAATTGAGAATTTTTTACTCTTTAGCAATGCAGTGACTTTTTCTGATAAAAAATGATATTTGTGGGGGCCAAAAAAATGTATTTGGAGTTAACTGAATTTGATCAAATTTTAGTATTTTAGGCGAACCATTATTTAATTGTATGTATATTCCAAATATGAAAAAAATTCTTTACGTCATTTCCGAAATAATTAAAAAAAACTACAGTCGAACTTGGATATAACGAACACGGGATATAACGAACACTCGGTTATAACGAACGAATCGAAAAGTCCCGTCCGAAGTCCCTATTAAGCGCATGTATTTTTGTTCGGCTATAACGAACTCGGATATAACGAACACTCGGTTATAACATACCTCATTTTTGGCCCGGCGGACCTCTAAACTCGGTTATAACGAACTAGCGAGTGGTTTGTTGACTCAATGTCGAACGAACGGCGCGCGACGAATTTGCAAACAAGTCTCTGCAAGTAGTAGTAGTAGTAGTATTTATTTCATCATAAAAGTTCATACATATTACAATAGTATCAACTAATCAGACTAGTCACAAAAGAGGTGCTTCTAAGAGCACCGAGGAACTAATACAATTTTGTATAAAATCTAATAAACCTTAGAAATAGACATATTAAAAACGTTTTAAAAAACATGCAAATATTTATACAGAGAGACAAATAGACAGTACCTAAATATAAACATATTTTAGTTCAAGATATAAAAATTCAAAAAGTCCTTTCGTTATCACAGTAATGAAGGAACTCGTCTACAGCATAAAATGTGTTACTTAACAGAAAATTATAAACTTTACATTTAAAATCTTTTGTTTGAGTGGGTGCTAAATTGCGTGTTGAATTTGCATTTGAACAATGGCTAATGTTGACAAAGCAAATAGAAAATCTATTTCTTTGTCGGATAAGTTAAATATAATTCACAAGCTGGAAAATGGCTGTGCAAATGCACAAATTTGCCGTGATCACGGGCTCTCTAAGTTGAAGCTGTTTTTTTGTCGATCTTTTATAACGAACGTTCGCATATAACGAACAGTTTTACGGGTCCCTTGGAGGTTCGCTATAGCCGAGTTCGACTGTACTTTTTAGGTGTCATCTTGGGGTGCCTCCAGCTCCCTTAGGAAGTGATTCCGGATATATGTTTATAGAAAGTTTTTGTCTTATTTTTAAGTAAGGAATATGTAGTTCAGAGATTTACATGTGATTTAGAAACACCCTGTATCTACTAAAGGTATATTTGACTAATAGCTTATTTATATTTTAGATGCCAGCAGTGTTATCTTCACTTCAAAGAAGTGTACATGGTGTACTTCTTGGCAAAATTGTTAGACCTGATTGGATAACGCATGGTGTTCCTACTAACTCAAAAATAGATTCATTCGCTGTTAAAATACCTAATGAACTGCATAATGTACAATTAAAATTAAAATCTTTAGCTTGTGATGGTCAATACTTATATTTATTTACATCAAAAGGTTTACTCAAAATAGGAAGTGGGTATGGAGGCACCCTAAAAAGTCACGTTGTTCTTTGGAAACCGGATTTTTATCCAAACGATAATGGCAGTCTGGTGTTCTGTGCTGTAAGTTTTAGTATTAACATACTTGTGAATAATTTTTGAAAAAAATATCTCTATATCATAAAAAGGTATGCTGAATAGATGTATTTATTGTATGTGCCCTATATATTTAGAAATGTACCTAATGTTTTGATAAAAAATAATAAGGATTTGCAGGACCAACAAAAAAATTTAGGCATAAACCAATAAAGTGCTTTTTTTAACTGGCCAGTTTTAGTCCAGAAAATCGCATTTTATCAAACTGAGGCCGGTAAAGTGATGGTTGCTATGGTGAGAGTTCAGTAAAACTTTTACGGGCCACTCACCATAGCAACCGAGTATTTGTGTTCTTTAAAACTATAAAATTGACATAAATAGTAAAATTCATTTTGCCATTTTATTTTTATATTAAATTTTAATTCTTTTTCGTTCTCTTTAGTACAAGAATGAGCCATTCTATGGCACGGTCTTTCACAACCTGAAATCAGACATAGTATAATAGGTTCATGCAACTGGTGCTTTAAGTATTACGAATTTGATATTCAAGTAATTTAACACTTAAGACATTAGTGACAGTGATTTAAGGAGTTAAAAGCTATATTATATGGGAATTGAGAGCTCATTTGACGAATGTCGGTGACATTTTGTAATTTATTGTTATTAATATAAGGAAATGATGGATATGAGTTAAATGTTATATAAAATGGTATAAGAAAAGCCTTTTCAATTTTAATTTTTTTTTTTTTAATAGAATAATCTTCGATACAATCTAAGACAAGGTTTTTGCTTTTAAAAAAATATTTATTTTTGGAAAAGTTACCAGCATTTGAAATTTTTACTGGCTTGGATCATAGTTTCAAAAAATTTCAAACTTTCCCAAAAATCAATATTTCTTCAAAAGCAAAAAACCCATGTCTTATAGTCCAAGAGGCAGTGACGATTTTCAGTACTTATTTTCCCAGTCAGCAAACATGGATAGAATTGTTGGGTTAGTAATTCTAAGCGAAATTCATATATATTTAGGGGGGGTTTTCCGATGGGTTGAGGCAGAAAATGCATCAGAACATACGAATACACTGCCCTTTTTTTTCCAGTGATAAAAATTGTTCTAGTAGTAATAGGTATACTGAAGTTAAGTAAAAAAATAGTCTGGCTAATCTGTAAGCATGGATAATATGTCTGGCAGGTGAAAAACTGAAAAGTTTTCATCAAAAAAATTTCCCTCATTTTCGCAGTCATGAAAATTTATCAGATGATGGCCTATATTATATTAACAGCTTAAATTACAAACTGGCTAATGTGGAACACCCCCAAAGCCTTGCCAGACTCGTTCAATGATCGTCCAGGCGCCCTAAATACGCACATGCTGCTATTCCGCTCCTCGTTTAACTACCTGGCTTGTGAGTCTGGCAAGGCCTTCGTGATTGTAAATGTCAGCCAGATGTGTACTTTCTATGAAAATATAGTATAATCTATCATGTGACAAACCCGGGAAAATAAGAGCAAAAATTTTCTATTTTTCCCATTTTGAAGATGCCGCCAGACTCACTTGCCAATTCCGTAAACCAGCCAGACTTATTTTTAATTACAGTTTATGATTATAACAATTTATATACTAAATTTCAAGCCTGGAAAAATAAGGGTTACGGATCCGCAAAATCAGTCAAATTTTTGAATCCGCAAATTTTCAGCCAGACTCACTTTCCGCTATCTAAGATAAGCCAGACTGCTATTTTCACAAACTTTATGTTCCACTTTAGTAAATGTAAAATATTTATGACTGGGAAAATAAGTGGACTTGTATTTTATTTTTATTTTTTGAATCCATCCAAAAATTTTAGCCAGACTCAAGAATTGTTGTTTTTTGTCACTAAGAGAACAGATTAAAATATATACACCGACTGGGAAAATAAGTACGAACTAAATTCACCTCCTGGACTATTAGATTGTATCGAAAATTATTCTAATATTTAAAACAAATTTAAATACAGTAAGTTGCGATTTAGTGAATTTATCTTCTAGTGAACTACTCCGTCGTAGAGTGAACGAATAAATTTTATCATTGCATCGCTATACAGTGAACAGTGTAACTCCGATATAGTGAACTGCGGCGTTCTTGGTTCATCGTATTACATAATATTGTAGTTCCCATTTTTACATATTCCGCATTGACAATTATAAATGTGTGTATTTTATGCCATTCCACTGGTAAATCTTGTCACAGACAGTGCGGAGTACATTATTTCTTTGAATTTCAAAACCGCGCAAAAGTGAACACCCCCGAAATAGTGCGATCGTTTTGCAGGAATTAGTTCACTAAATCATGACTGTACTGTATATAAAATTTCTATACCAGGTGAGGCCCTGGATTTTCGGAAAATTTGTTTGCAAATTGTTTTTCAATTTTTTTTCCCGCTAATGTTCTCATTTTGATCCCAAATGAAACCTCTTATAATTTGGTAGAGGTCCCATGTCCTCTAAATAGAAAAAATCAAACATCGAAAACTCACCAGCCGCTAAACATAAAAGTTATGAAATTGAATATTTCAACGATGTATTGATTTGTTTTCACATTTGCAAAAACGTCGACATGATGATGAAATGCTAGGTTAAGTCAAATATTTCATAAGTCTTTGATGATAAAACAACAAATGTGGAGTCATTTAGTAATGCGGCATATCCACCAAGAATATGTTTCATCGTTGCGCAATACCTATTGCTAGTCAATAGGAGAATAGTTTTATATTTTTTATATCTTCTTTTATATCTATATCTAGTTCTGTTTAGTTTAGTTAATTAAGTTGAATGGAGATAGTTAAATTATGCATGTTTTGATTTAATAATTACATTCAAATAAAGTATTCAACTATTCAAATAAAATATTCTACATCAACTCCGTGAACATTGGATGTTGTACTAGTTGTTTACTTTGTAAATGAATGCTGTTATCCAATTATAAACTTTTTAGGGCAACCTTTACTTAAAATTGTGTGGACGGCGAGGAGGTGAATTTCTTATTGTTGACCGAACAAACCTCTTAATATCTGGTTCTGTTCCTTTACACAACAGAGATGCTTCTTCATCCGTTATCTTTTCAGATGGTGACTACTTAGGAATAATATCACCAGCTAAAGATGTAATTTATTTTACTTTGTAATATGAAGAATTTGTTTATCTTGTTTGTACTTGATTTAAGGATGGTTTTGTGATTAGAATGTTAAATCAGAATGCGTCTCCAGCATCAGTTGTTAGTGAATTGCCTTTAAAATTGGCAAGAAAATGTGTAGAAATGTTGGGTGTAGCATCATTTGAGGACGAAATTGGTTCATGTACTGTCAGTACAGGCAATGAAGAAGAAATTGCTACCATTTCTGCTGGAAAAGATTTTGGCCTTATCAGGACAGTTACGGGAAAGGTATTTATATGTTTGTTGTTTCTGAGCCATTAAATCCTTATTCAAATTTTAATGAGTTTATGAGTTGATATTTGTTTGAAATTCCATATTTAACTAACTATAATAATGGTCTCATATTTAATTAACTATAATTTATTTAATACTAATAATTTCGTAGATTAATAATGCTTTTTTACTAAGGATACTGTTATAATTATCATTTATACAGAATTGTGGAAGAAAATTCATTAAATTACAGCTACTAATCAAAAATCAATATCTCCAAGAAGATGTACATTTTGAATTTAAAGTAATGCTAACAGTTTTTCAATCTAGTTTCGAAAACAACCTTTAATGCATTTGTAATAATAATAACACATTTATTAAATAGAATCCTAATATAATAATTATAATAATAAATAAAATTGTCTTTATTAAATTAATTGTAAAAATTATTTTACAACCAATATAACATAGGGCAAATTCTAGCTTAGGCTACACTACTTATTATATTTTAACAAATAACAATTTTAAAATAGCAATTAACATAAATTTTAGCTGTCTAATTTGTACCTGAATATGGAAAGAAATAAAACTATAAAAAATATACAGTGTGTCCACGGATGGACACATGAATAGGTGAAAATGACAAAAAATTTTCGAATTGGACATTGCTCTTCTGGATTTAGCCCCTGCTTCGTCTAAAACTCAGAAGTGTCAAAGATACAACAAAATTGTATTAAGAAAAGTTGTTCAGAATAAAAAGATATGCCTAAATACAAATTTTCAAAAAGATTGGCCTGTTTTGATGAACTCGTCATTTTTTCTCAATTTTGCTATTTTTAGTTGAACAAATAAATAAAAATCAAGTATGTAGTTAATCATAACAGAACAAAAGTCCGATACATTGATAATAAAGTAATGAATAAAAGAATGCATAATAAAGGTAGTTTAATGAACTTTATAAAAAAAAAATGTGTTTTAAAGTTGACTTAAATTTTGCAACCCACCATAAATCTATATTCTGAACAACTTTTCTTAATACAATTTTGTTGTATTTTCAAAAGTAAAGGTAGTTTATTCTAGTGCATTTTTAAAAATGTCTCTAGAACACCCCGTATACGAACGATTTCACTCATATTTGGCACTTCTTAGTTTTAGACGAAGCAGGGGCTAAATCCAGAAGAGTAATGTCCAATTCGAAAAATTTTTGTCATTTTCACCAATTCATGCGTCCATCCGTGGACACTGTATACCGGGTGACCACGAAATGACGCTCGCCCTTATGTCTTCTTTGTTTTACAAGATATTAATTTCAAATTTGGGCACGTCAAATAACGGTTAAATATGCATTATTTCAACGATTTTATCACTTTCCGTCGCTTCCGGTTTCACCGGAAATGACACTAACTTTCGATTTTTAAATGGAACACCCTATATATTTTTACATTTTTGGATTCAGGAGGTAATTTTGAATACATTTAAGGCAAATTGAGATAAAAATATTATTGACAGACATTTTTATGAGCAAATTTAATTTTTGATCTAGGCGGCCGTGACCCCAAAAAAATGTTTTGTTTTGCTTCAATAATTAATCAAAAAATACAATTATGATATTATGCCGTATGACATTTGTGTTATAAGATCTTAAACATTTCGGAAATCGTTTTTCCAGAATAACTCATTTTTTTTAAATGGCACTCACTATGTTATTTTAATAAAGCATTTCATTGCCGATAATTTGGTACCAAACACTTCATTATTTGTTCATATTATACATAAAAATTACATTCAACAAGATATAAATGAAGATAAAAATATTTTTTAACACTGAATTTCTATCAAATAGGTGCCTTTGAAATGTAACGAAAGAAACAAATGAATACAGTCGAACTTGGATATAACGAACACGGGATATAACGAACACTCGGTTATAACGAACGAATCGAAAAGTCCCGTCCGAAGTCCCTATTAAGCGCATGTATTTTTGTTTGGCTATAACGAACTCGGATATAACGAACACTCGGTTATAACATACCGCATTTTTGGCCCGGCTGACTTCTAAACTCGGTTATAACGAACTAGCGAGTGGTTTGTTGACTCAATGTCGAACGAACGGCGCACGACGAATTTGCAAACAAGTCTCTGCAAGTTACCTACAATTAATCTTTTGTTTGAGTGGGTGCTAAATTGTGTGTTGAATTTGCATTTGAACAATGGCTAATGTTGAAAGCAAATAGAAAATCTATTTCTTTGTCGGATAAGTTAAATATAATTCGCAAGCTGGAAAATGGCTGTGCAAATGCACAAATTTGCCGTAATCACGGGCTCTCTAAGTTGAAGCTGTTTTTTTTTGTCGATCTTTTATAACGAACGTTCGCATATAACGAACAGGTTCGCTATAGCCGAGTTCGACTGTAGTTTCATAGCTCAAATGTCAAATGATATTTAAATCTATGAGAATCAGGTATTATTATGCTGCGTATTAAAAAATTATGGTTTATTCACAAAGTGACAAAGTGGTGTTCTTGAGCTACTTGAGCGTTCTGCATATAAATCACGGGCTGCCAGACTATTTCTGCGACTTTCCCCAACAGCATATCCACTTTGTCACTTTGTGAATAAACCATAATTTTTTTATACGCAACAAAATAATACCTGATTCTCATAGATTTAAATATCATTTGAGCTGTCAAACTATTCACTTGTTTCTTTCGTTACATTTCAAAAGCACCTATTTGATAGAAATTCATTGTTAAATATTATGAATTTATTTTAAATATTATGAGTTTATTTTCATTTATATCTTGTTGAATGTAATTTTTATGTATTATAATATGAACAAATACTGAAGTGTTTGGTACCAAATTATCGGTAATGAAATGCTTTATTAAAATAACATAGTGAGTCACCATGGTGCCATTTAAAAAAAATTAGTTATTCTGGAAAAACGATTTCCGAAATGTTGAAGATCTTATAACACAAATGTCATACCACATAATATAATAATTATTGTATTTTTTGATTAATTATTGAAGCAAAACAAAACATTTTTTTGGGGTCACGGCCGCCTAGATCAAAAATTAAATTTGCTCATAAAAATGTCTGTCAATAATATTTTTATCTCAATTTGCCTTAAATGTATTCAAAATGACCTCCTGAATCCAAAAATGTAAAAATATACAGGGTGTTCCATTTAAAAAACGAAAGTTAGTGTCATTTCCGGAGAAACCGGAAGCGACAGAAAGTGATAAAACGGTTGAAATAATGCGTATTTAACCGTTATTTGACGTGTCCAAATTTGAAATTTATATCCTGTAAAACAAAGAAGATATAAGGGCGAGCCTCATTTCGTGGTCACCCAGTATACAGGGTGATTCATTGGTTTGTTTATATACTTTACCTGCACATGTAGGTTACTTGGGCGATTCCATATCACTCTTAGTGGGTCAATAATCCTTTATTACCAAGATACATGGTGTTTTATATATTTTGCCTATTTTTGTCTTGGACCATAATTTCAAAACCACTAGGTATAAAAAGGCAAAATTTGGTGTGTATGTTTTACTCAATCAGCCATACCAATTTCTCAATTTAGTGGATTCAAAATATAGGGCCGGACGAAAAAAAAGGGCCGAATTGTTACATCTCAAATACAACACCCTGTATCGAAAGTTTTAAAAATCTGTTTTAAGATTGGTAAAGAGCATAGAGATAGAATATAAGGAGACGCTATACGATATAAATAGATAAGGAAATAACGGTACCACTGGGCGGAGCTTATTGTAGCACCAATATGGCGGCTTTAACAGAGTTGGATTAAGCGCGTTCTCACGATTCGATTTTAGTTGGTCAACTTTCAACTTTCGTAATCAACTAAATTCGGTGCAGTTTTTGGTTCTTTTTAGACTAGATATTTAATCTAGTGGAACTAGTTTTATGGGGCTTATAGGTCCCTTTGAAGGAAAACTGCACTATTAGGTCAATATAGTACCAATTCCTACAGCTTCTTAATTGGGTGTGTGGATGATGGTAAATATGGAAAGTAAAACAATAGGCAAATAAGTAAATTTATCTTTAATTTATATACCCATGTTATACATTGTTTCAGAATACATAAATATACAGTACCCCAAGAAAAATTATAGCCAAATTGTAAACAAAGACGGGATGATCGTGCGTAAAGCGTAAATAGAGAAAACGATCAGTGAATGTGTAACGCCCACATTCCTTCGAAGTGGTACGTACCAATCAGAAGATTTTCTCCAGGGCTATATTGAATAACTGACACGTCAGCGCATCTTCCTGTCGCAGTCCTTTGTGTATTTCGAACGGTTCCTATATTATGTCGTTCTGAAGTTTAACTGCGGACGTGGTATCAACCATGGTCATTTTAATCAGACAAGTTAGCTTCATTGGTACTCCGAGTTCGTTCATAACATCGTGCAACATCGACCTAAGAATGTTATCATACGCTTTAAAGTAGATGACAAGTGGTGCATACCAGTGTTATACCAATGTCAAATTCTCTGGATTTTTCTCGGATTTGATGCAAAGTGAACATTTGGTTGGTAGTTGAGCGACCTGGTCTGAATCCTGACTGATATTCTCCGAGGTGGGCTTCAGAGAATGGTTTCAGTGTTTCATTTGGGTTGGTCCTCCGGCCAGCAGCTCTTGAAAATGTTCTGTCCATCCAAATAGAATATATTTTTTATTGCTTATTAAGTTTCCTCCTTTGACTCTGACTCTACAGATATTAGTTCTTGGTTTAAAAACCTTTCTTGTCGCATTTCTCTTCCCTTCTAAGATGCTTGTATTTGTCTACCGCCGCCCTTTGTCCTACGCTGTAGCATGTATAAAGTACACTACCAATAATAGCATTTATATACCATAATTTTGTAGGTACGGTTCTGTTTATTGTTTATACTAACTTATGAAATGTTATTCCCAACATCTTTTTATCCACGCCGTCTCTGCTACAGCAGCTACGCACAGCACAAGACAAACTAACAAAAAATACTTGGACAGTTCTCAAAACGCAAATGAAATGCTTAATATTGCTCAACATAAACTGACAACAAATGACACTACAGTTTGACATTTTTGACAAAAAAGTAGTAGCAATATGGCGGACATGAAACCACTTTTGCCACGTGATGCCGTCTCCCTATTATATTCTATCTCTATGGTAAAGAGCATAAAAAATAGGGCAAATAAAGTACATTTTCAAATAGCGCGTCTCATTTTTCTATTCACTTTGATAAAAGGAGATTTTACAAAACTAAGAACCGACTATCTCGTACAAAATAGCGTTCTTTCTTTATAGTTTACTACTAATTAATAATCATCTTATTCAATAAAAAACCATTCATACAACGTAAGTCCTGAAAAGTATTCAACCATCCAATTAAAACCAACAGATTTACACGTTATTTAAAATTAAATTCTTATTGACTATGTGCAAGGGGGTGGAGTTATTACTAAATTCGACGCGAGCGTTTGCGGTGGCCATAATTGTAAATTTTGAACCCCTAATTTTCCCTTTTCCCATTTGTCAAGATTAAGATGTTTTGTGCTGTCAAGAGTGTCAAATAATAAAAATTGTTGTTTGAACGAGAAGAGTCGTAATTTAATAGTATTTTTCGGTTATAAATGAAACGTGAATGGGAAAAATTAAGCTACCTGCAAATAAATGTAGTGTTCTAGTCTGTCGTGTTAGTGACACCTTCCGGAAAATAAAGTTTTACAGATTTCCTGTGCGGAAACATAACCTTGAAAAACGAGCGATGTGTATCAAATCATTGAAAAGAGTCAAGTAAAAGCATATGATTTTAATCACAATTTATTCGGAAATTATTGTAGTAAATCTGTAAAAATAATATTTCGTTTTTCTTCCTCGTTGGTGGAAGTGTGTGGGAGACAAGTTTAAGGTCACGTATATGTAGCCAGCACTTTGTAGAGGGCGAAAAATCAGAGCATCCTCACAGCCCTGCATACCTACCTTCCGACAATATTTCCGGAAAACCATTACGGCCAACATATTCTAAAAGTATGTTTCACATGACAAAATTAAAATTTTCTTCCCTTCTCTAATACACTTAAATCCAGTACGTAAAACTATACACTCTATTATTTTATGTTATGCTCTCATGTCTTGACATCTGGACATTGACATTCATATATCGTGACATTAACAAATTAGGGGTCCAAAGATTTAAACTATTGACCGCGAGCGGCGCTACTAGAAACCTTGCACATAGAGAATAGGTAGACTTTGACTACAACAATTAAAATTTCAAACAATCAAGTGCGTTGTCAAATTTCTGACAGTTGATCATTCCTAAAGGGTTAAGCTAAGCTTTATTTAAACTATTTTCACTAAAATAATAATAAACTTTATAGTAAAATACCTCAAAAGTTTATTAAGTAATATTTATTTCAAATTTCTTACAATTCTGAATAACAATTGATTCATTCTTCCATTCTTGGTACTAGTTGTGGTGGAGTACAACTCACATCACTTCGTCGCTACAATCCATCGTAAAAAAACAAGCGTTGTCATCGAAATTCCAAGACAGCTGTTGATTACATTGTCCAAGTAGAAAGTGAAATCGCTCTAAAGCAGCAAAACTACAAAAATGCTCGCTGAGCGGCAAATGATAATTTTCTGATTTCAAATGAAAGTTCGAAAATGCTACTTTCAATGTCAGTCGTATATCGTATAATTACATTTAATTAATTGTCTGTATACTGTATATACGCCTTTATACTACTGTATACTACCATCGACATAATATCACTGATACTACTACTACTACTACGATAAGTTTTTATTATTAATTTAAACAATTCTTATTCTGCTGTTGATAAGCAAAATTCAATTCAAAATTTCCCCAAAAAGTAATTAACTCGTCGTAGAATCGTCTTGGTTCACCCTTGATATTCGAAAATAATTTCCAGTCATATACTCGTTTATCTAGTTTCTTATGTTTTCTTGGTTAATTGTCATAAATCAGGTAGATATCACACCAACATGAGAGAAACTTAAAAATCTCTAGTCTAGTTACTTGGATTTCTATTTCATTAAGTTGGTTTTTTACTGATTTATAAAAATTCCAGTTGTTTAGTTTGATGTGACATAACACAAATTACTTTGAAAAATACATGCTTTATATTTATTCCATATAATTTAAGAGCTAAAAATATAAATTGTAATTAAACTTTTGTGTATAGGTATTATACTGTGGAAAATCATCAGCCCTTGGCATAAAACAGGCTGGAATAAAAACAGGAAAATGGTCCGAGTTAATTCTTACAAAAGGGCCTAAAGTTAGTCATATTGCAGTTGGGCATGATGGATTACATGCTATTCTATTGACAGAAGATGGATCAGTATTTTTTACAGGTTAGAATTACATAGTAGCGTGGAACGAAAAATGAATTTTTTCAAAATTTTTTAAGAATTATTACCCCATAGCAATCAAATTATGCATTTAGTTGTTATTAATAACTGTGCAAAAACTGAAAACGGTACGTTGTCTTTTTGAGGTTCCTCGAAAGGGGTCAAAATTTTAGATAAAAGATTTTTTTATATCATTTGTTTTACTTTTTTCTTTTTTCTGTTCTTTGGGTAATGATCAATCACCAATCTCAAAATGTGTCTTAATGTACAGGGTGATTGGTTATAAACTCCCTTAACTCCCTTATTTTTGAATTTAGAAAAAAAAGTTTCAAATAAAAGTTGTACAAGCTGATCTGAAGTTTGTAAGGGTGCTACACAAATTTATACAGGGTGTTCGAAGAAAGCGGACCGACCAATGTTATGTTTTTTTATTGGAACACCCTGTATATTATTGGATTTTCGAAATCTACGACTTATTGCGCTTCTGGCGATATAAATATGTTGTATACTGAATCCAATCCTTTCCAAGATATATTGCTATAAATGAGCCATAAGTTGGCATACTCACGCTGAGCTTCGTGCATGTTGTATCTGCTCTTTACATAAATTTCATAAATTTTTCGTTCCTTTTCGTCAGATAAGCCCATTTTCAACTTAATATGGCACTCATTTACTGACAACAAATGATGCACAATCGTTGTTATTTTTTCATGGCTAACTGAATTTTACTTATGACTCATTTATAGCAATATATCTTGGAAAGGATTGGATTCAGTATACAACATATTTATATCGCCGGAAGCTCAATAAGTCGTAGATTTCGAAAATCCAATAATATACAGGGTGTTCCAATAAAAAAACATAACATTGGGCAGTCACGCTTTCTTTGAACACCCTGTATAAATTTGTATAACACCCTTACAAACCTCAGATCAGCTTGTACAACTTTTATTTGAAACTTTTTTCTAAATTCAGAAATAAGGGAGTTAAGGGGGGTGGTATTTATAACCAATCACTCTGTACCACAAAATACTGTGCATTTTAATATAAAAACGATATTACCCAAACTTGTCGTTCCTCAAAAGCGTCAAAATTCAAAATACATGCTTCTATAATCTGTCTCACCAACAGATATAAATAGACTCCTCCCCAAAAATGCCCGCTATTTGAATGGAATTTCTCTGTTGGTCGTATTTATAGAACCCGAATTACAAAGCAACCGCTAGATTTGACTGACAAAGGCCGACTCTACAAAGTACTCGCGAACGCATTAAACTTTTACATCTTTTGCACCAGACCTATCAGCTTATATTATGATTCTCGTGAAACGCATAAACGCTAAACGTATTAAAAACGTGAATAAATAGGGAGCCTACCTAACTGTCAACTGTCATATTAGTTTTGTGATAATTATTTCTTAATTTATGTCACCTGTTTCTGTTAATGAATTCGTTGAGATTTATCTTATATAAAGATATCTTACTTTGTAAATTAAGGTATGTCTAAGAATTAACCTTATATGTGTTGCATATTAGGTATTAAGGTATTGCGCACACCGTTCTGCGCAACCATAAAATTAATGGTGAGGAGTCTATTTATATCTGTTGGTGAGACAGATTATAGTAATTTTTCCCAAAAATATATTTTTTTTGACAGATACATATTTACTGTAATTATTTAAAGGCACATTTTTGTGACAAATTTTTTTTCGTTCCACCCTATTACACAGACCTATAAGCATATTTTTTTTCGAGGTAGGGTAATTTTCTACATAATTCAAATTAAATCCAAATCTACCCACCACAATTCGCTATCATATCAGGATTTTGCGATATCGTAACCTAAAAGTGACAACATTTTTGGGTATATTTTTTCTGCTTGGAAATCTCAGAAACCTAAGGTGATAGAGAAATTTGGTAAACGAATTTGAATTTTTTATTTAAGTACCGTTTGCAAATGAAAAATTACTAAAAATAGAACATTTTTGGAATTGCATTGAAGTTCTCGAGTAGCCAAGCATGTAAAGAACTCAAATGTGCTCTATGGAAACTATAAATTATATAGCAAGGATTCTAGTGGTCACTGATTTTACACCTGGTGTCATACGCTAAGTGAGTAACTACAGTAGCGCCAACGCGCGGCCGCTCGTAAAATTACGTGGGAGCAAATGTTGACAAACAGCAGTAAGCTGCAGTAACGCACGTCTGGAAAAATGACTGGAAAAGTTTGTTGTGTCGTTGGTTGTAAGTCTCGGTCTTCAAAAAACCCGGAATTACATTTTTAAAGCTTTCCCAGTAGACCGTGGGGTATAAATCGACGAAAAAAGTGGATTGTGTCCGTGCGTCGAGTCGCGTAAGTAGAACCTAATGTTGTTTACATGTTTTCTTCCACGTATTCCAAAACAATTCTACCCCGATAGACAGACATATCGTGCAATATTAGCACAATTATCGCAATTTATTTGTGCAATTGTGCAATTATTGCGGCAAGTTGCGACCGCAACAGAACTAAATATTTAGACAATCGGATGATTTGTGTAAGAGTGTATGCAACAACTGGAGCAACATTATCCAGTTGAATTGGATTATTTGTAACGCAAAATAATTGCACAATATTTGTCTAGTATTCGAACAATCATATTTTCCTAGCACAAAAATACACTTTTAGCTTCAGATTCCATCGACAATCCGTATTGTATGCATCCGTGAGGGCTCCATTGTAACGCAGTTTTTTGAACTGTGCAGCTAAATTTTCAAAATATCCTTCTCTTGTTTTTATTCGGTGAGCTTTTTGACTGGCTGTAATGCGTACATGTCTTTCCTTGTACCACACTGCAGTTTCGGATTGCTTTATTGAATTAAAACAAATAGAATTCCACGCTTGGTCATCGACGACAACATGAGAATAATAAAAGGCTCTATATGCTTCGAGACACTTTACAACAGACAGTGTAAGACGAAGGTTTTCGTTAGCGATACTTTAAACGCGTGATACTGAGGAAAACACATATTTGTTTGCAACTTTTGAAAATTCAATAAAGTATCACGCAGTTCAATCTCTTTAACTCGGTTTAACTCTTCAATTTCTTCCTCAGCTTTTACATACAATGCAAGGGTGCAGTTATCTTGAAGAATTGGATCTACATTTTCTACATCTTTGAATTTACATACTGATTTTGGCTGGCTAAATAAATCATTTTATGAGCGCGTGTTTTCTTCATTTCAAAAATTCAAACAGCGGCAGCATGTTTACAGTACCCTTTGCCTTTACAATTACAGTTAGTGTCGACTACTCTTCGATTTTCCCCCAGTTACAGGATCATAATAAAAATAAACATATTTTCTTTTTTCCGAGTGCTAGTTGCACCTGGAGTTTCTCGTAAAACCTTGCCTTGTATGAATTTCATTGTCACGACGTTTTTTGGTGACATCACTGACATGATAACTTTTCACAAGTTTTTGTCCTTTGCTTATCACTTTCGGCCTGAAAGTATCGAACTGGACGGTTTGAAAATGGCTTTTAAAAACTATACTCATTATTTGCAGTATTGTGTTCTTAGGAGTGTTTAATGGATTGAAAAAACTTTAAATGTCATAACACTCAAGGTTAACAGTGAGACATTTGCTCCCAACTGACACAACAAAAATCCAGTAGGTGGCAGGTGCTCCGCGAACACCTGATACTCACTTAGCGTATACTGCAAAAATTCATAACAAAAATGGCGGATCGAATTAACAATTGAAAACTATGAAAATTGAAAAATCTTGGATTCACGTGAGCGTGCGAACAGTCCTGCTCATAAAACTCAAATCTTGCTTCAGAGATTTTGGCAAACAGTTGTAGGAAACCTTCCACACGATCCTCTAAAACTTGTTGGAATATATATCGTTTTTGTAGGGTACCTTTGAGTTCCTCCCATCTATGGACTGCTCAAATGCTTCTAATGCGTCTAATAAAAAAATTACAAGAGACAACTTTAATTTAAAGTTTAAAATTGGATTCACTATTTTGATTTCTGAAATCTGACAAGGAATTTGAAATCAGTGATCTCAAGGACCCTTTTAACTACTACTGCTATGTCACTGGATTTGTGAATTGTTTTCATGCACGAAAGGGCTAAACACATATTTTCGTTTTTCAAGTGCGTGGGCGTGGGTTCCGTGACTACAGATTTAAGTTATAGGCCCGGGTTCTTTTCTAGGTTTCATGATTAATTCTTGTAGACATTTTGATGTAGAAGATGTAGAATTTAAATTCATTCACCAAATTTCCCTATCACCTCTGGTCTCTGAATTATCCAAGCACAAATATATCCAAAAATGGCCATGTGTCACTTTTAGGTTAAGATATCTTAAAATCCTGATGTGATAGCTAATTTTGATGGGTAGATTTGGATTCATCCCATTGAATTTTGTAGCAAATGATCGTTGCCCTCAAAAAAGTATTGAGGACTGCCAAATTTGTAGGTGTCTGTGTTATCTATACAGTGCGCGCCAGCCGACTAGGAATATGGGATCTCGAAATGAATAAGCAAACGCACCTCGATTGAGCCTCGTCCTTTGTATCGTTGTGCGTTCAATACGATTCTCACTCGTAACGAGGACACTTGATCAAGTGCGGCTGCCAGCTCATTTCCCGTCCCGTGTTCCTAGTCGGGCGGCGCGCACTGTTAGGAAGTAAAAGTTAACAGGATTCTATATGTTATCAATGTTTTATTACGTTTTAAATAGTAAAATTTATTTTGATAGTAAAAATGAAAGTTTAGTGAAGATAATAAATTAAATAGTTTAGATAAGTGCAAGTTTTTGTTTCATTCAGTTATCATTTTATTTTTCAAATATTTTTTGAACAATAAGTCTAAGGTAATCCTGATGCCATCATAGTAATTATTAATTTTATAAGGTACTGCTCGAAGGGGTGAGGATGGTGATCAAAGCAAAGTAAGAAGACAACCTAAACCAGTTAAACCAAAGAAAATGATAAAAGTTGATGGTCAGTATATTGTCAGCGGTGCATGTAATAATGGCACTACGGCATTAATTAATAGGGATGGTGAATTATTTTTATTTGGTAAAGATACTGCACATGCAGATCCAACCACTGGTATGTAAGATATATATAGTTTAAAAACTTTTATTAATAACGAATATCCTCCCAATATACAGGAATAGTTGGAAGCCTAAAGGGCGAATTCATAACTCAGGTAGCTCTAGGTAAAGCACATGCCATTGCTTTAACTAGTAAAGGACAGGTGTATACTTTTGGAATTAATAATAAGTATCAATGTGGAAGGGAGTTTACTATATCAAATAAAGAAGGTAGGTGATATAATCTTTAAGTTGGTGTTTCCATATACTTGATAGACTCATGTTACATGAAGAACAGTGTAAATGTATTTTACAAATTGTAAGTGAATATAATAAGCAATATCCCGATACGAGAAAAGAAATTTTATATAAGACATTGTAAGTTTAGATAGATATTACATTTTGTTGAATAAAGTATTTTCAACACTTCGGTGGCATGTGTTAATATTTTTTTACATTGCGAATTTATGGAGATTTTTTTTTTATTCATCATGATTACTTTTTTGGGGTGAGACTACAAAAATTCTTCACAACCCCTTATAGGGACCACCCTAATATCTAGGGTCATTTTCCAGAAGAAAGCGCTCGATGTATGTAATTAATGCAAATATATATGTCACTTTGAGGTTTTTGCCAAAAAGTGTACTTTAAGAACAAGAGCGCATGCGCCTAGATTTAAATATTACGCTCTTTTTATGGTATATTTTGGTGTATTCAAATCATTATAATTCATAAAAAATTAAAGGAAGTTTTGAATAATCAAAAAAATACCCTGCATTTTCTGCCCTCAGAAGTTTGCCGCCCCTGGAAATTTGCCGCCCTGAGCAGTAGCTGGGTATATCTAAAGTCATCGGAATGTCAGTGATGTTATATATGTTTCATTTGTTTTAAATTCTTAGCAATCCTTATTTTTGTAAATGAATTTTGTTTTCAAAATCTGCAATTTCAATTTATATAGACTTTTTCTAAATATGGTACCAAAAGGAAACTAACCTTAATAGGGGTGCATATGAAATGTTCTATGGAGTAACAAGGTAGAATTTGAATGTAGTTTAATGTATAAAATATAAACTTTTTTTAAAACTTGTAAATACCCAGTTGATAAAATTTCTGTAAAAATGTGTGACCAAAATTTTGAAAGTGGTAGCGAGTAAATATTTTATGTTACTGATATATCAGTAACAGTAGTATCATTGGCAGATATAATAAGAAACAGTGGCAGTTTCTTAAAAGAGGCAACAGAGGCTAAGCCTCCTCTCGCCAAAGAACCAAAATACAATAAATGGTTAAATACGAGGTTAAATATTAAAGTTAACTTTAAGTACCTGTTAAAATAAGAAGTTAATTTTACGACCCTACAAATATCCACCCGAAGTGCCCACACCGTATATATTTATTCCGGAAAGCTCACGCAATCTACTACCAATGTATTATGTCTGTTTGTGGCTAATTCAAGTCAGCCGCGTCATTCGCTCTGTTCTCAAGGCAGAGTATTAAATGTTATGAAAATAATTCGAGCGGCAATACAGTAGGCCTATCAATATTCAGCAAATTTTGCCACATGATGGAGGCTAGCCGCTTGAGCCAATGGCGAAGCTCGCTGGTATTGGATTGCGAATTGTGACAGTCTGTCACTGTTAGAGGTAACCTTTTATAATCTGTGGTTAGAGGACATTGTGTGTAATGCGTCAAGAAGATTCACATTGAAAAGTTAATTACTAGCATGTGTTGAAGTTTAAAACAATGGAAAATATTAATTATGGTCAGTCAACATCTTGTGATAAAGTAAAGTTCTTGTTGAAAAAAAAAAAAACGTTTAAAACATTAAATTATGACAACAAATTATTTGTAAAAAAATTCGGAAAAACCGCCAAATTTATCTTCACTTAAAGAGTCAAGCAAACAACAGAACAGAATCGTGCATTCAACGAAAATTGGTGTAACAAAATGTGGTTGGTTGGTCAGTTCAGGAATAAATTATTTTGTTGGTCTTATTTACTTTTTTCTGCAGGAAATTCAGTTTGGTTTAAATTAGAAAATTAGGTTATATTTTGTATTATTTATTATTTGATAGACACTTATATGTTTTAATACATTATATTGGCTCAAAGATTGTTAACTAGAAAGGATCGCTCATCTCCATAAGCGCAACGTTGCCCACCCCCCAAGTCGTTGGTACCGTTTGTGACGTGTTAAATAGTTGAATTGTCGGTGCGGAGATAGTTGATTTCGCCACGGGCTACAGTACAATACGATACATCGCGTCGTCTCTGTGTTTTTGTTTCTTTTGACTCTATGAAAAGTGTGATTTTGAAGGTGTTTTTGTTTTGCAATTTGCTTATTATTTAACTTATTAACAGTATATTTGAAATTATATCAGAATTTTGTAAATTAAGAACAATAATAAAAATAAATTTCAATAATTTTCAGGCCAACCAGAAACAAAAATTGAAAAGGAAGAATAGTGATTCCTCAGATTCTAAAAGAGGGAAAACTCGTAAATTAAATAAAATAATAAATTAAAATATAACGTGCAGTCACTTTCTACAATTTAGAATTTCATTATATTTTTTTTCTACTTAGTATTAAAACTATCTTTATTTTAAAGAATGTGTTTTATTTTTCCATAGGTACCTATACATAACTATTTGTTAATTTCAAAAATAAGTTTTTGAAACAAATAAATTGTTATTCATTATAAATCAAAAATCTACGAATTTCTATTTAACCGTCCATAAAATATCAAGATCTATTTAGCTAAAAAAATAAAACGGCATCCCACCAATGTAGTATTTAAAAAAGGACTACTGGTGCAAGCCGCTAGCGGACCGGGACCGTTGTCGACGTCACAACCGGCCTGGCCTGTGTGACCTTGAGGGAATAAATCGGTGTTGATAAGCTATCGTTTCTAGTTAACAATCCTTGATATTGGCTAAGTGGAGTGTTTTATATTCAATGCAATAATAAATAATTTCTCCTAGTCAAAATTTAAAAAGGATCCCACGTTTATTAATGTTAATTTAGAGATAATATAAATTTTGGGGTACTTACTTGTAAACACAATGACCTTGAAATTCCTAAAAAATTTCCTGTCGGCAAACTTTTTGTAAAAAGTAATAATATAATCTCGACTGCGCCAACTCGTTTTTATTTACAGCATGGCATGCCAATTTAGTGCATTTACGTTTTATTAAACAATGCTTGTTTAGAATGATGTTGCCAAATTATCAGGTAACCCATTGGTGGCAGAGTATACTGGCCAATGGTATATATCTTATATACATTCACTCTGCTAGTGACCCAAGTGAGCAGTCTTATGAACTAATTATGTATAAATCTTTTCATCCGTTACAGATTCATCAAATATTGTTGCAATGGATACTTGTGGAGTTCAGGAAGATGATTTTTATGACGATAATTTGGTTGAAAATCAAAAAGAAAGTGAAAATATTGCAGGTGGATCTGATAGCAATTTAGGAGAACATTTACAAAATATGTGTCCACCTGGGATGCATTCTTGGCATGATGATATGTGTATGATCTGCACTGTATGTAGAGAATGTACTGGATATTCAATCAGTTGTTTATCTTCAATGAATTCAGATCGAAATCCAGGCCAGTAAGTTTCCTTAAAGAAACATTAAAGAACTATATAAGACTTCTTTATCATGTAAAACAAAGGTTAAAGAATAACTTTTTCTGAGAAAATTAAAGATGTAACACTTACATTTCTGTTACTCTCTTTTCACCATGTTAAATGTTGGAAACATTGAAATTTGAATGAAATTCCTTTAAATTTCAACGCAAATATCTCTTCTGATTTGATAATGTTGTTTAGTGCCACATTTTTATTGTACTGTTTTACTTGATGCATCATATCTGTACACTAAAAGATCAGCAATAAACACAGCTATGTATTTTCAGACGCATGTTTTAATTAGACTATTTACATAAACTCCCAAGTCATACTTTGAAGATACAAAGACTAATAAAGAAGTTTATACTAATAAAAAAGTTTTGCTTTCCGCCCAGCCGTACGCCACTGTAAAAATTATTTAACTATTTCAAAAGATGGCAAACTCAAATTTAAAAATCAGCATTTTTGCAAACATATTTTGGAAGATATTTCACTAGTTCCAGAGTTTTTGTCCACACTTTATAAGTGGTTCTGTTCCCTGTCTACATTTGAATTTCTCATTTACCCTATCTTGTAGTCCTCACGCTGTGTATTAGTGTGTATGCATAATGCTGTATCCAGATTTAATCCACTCAAACCAATGTTTTAGAAATGCTCTTTTCTTAAACTTCACTTTAATTATTCTTCAGGGAATGTGGATGTGGAGAAGGTGATAGTGGTTGTGCAATATGTGGTTGTTGTAGAATCTGTGCTCGAGAAGTTGTAGACAACTCAGAACTAGCAGATCTAGCGGGAATGATGAGACTTGACTTAATATTCCGTGATAAAGCATTAATACCACCACGCCAGAGAACGAAATTGCAAGAACAGGTAGTAACTTAAGTTTATATAGAGCATCTAAAAAATATTTTAGTGTATTTGATTGTTAATAATAATATAACCCCTTTTTTAGATTCAGAGCCGATTAGAAGAGAGAAAAAATAAAAGTAAAAAATCTATTCAAGGATCGAGTAAACAAGCAATTAAGTCGAAATCCTCAAGGCCTCCAAATAATTCTGCCACGTCAATACAAAGAACAAACAATTCAATTAGGCAAACTAATGTTCTAGGAACAGGTAAATACTGTAACCAGTAAAGTTGTAAAAAAATAATTAGAGGTGCCTTACACCCATGCACGGGTGGCTCGGTAACTCAATGGAGATGGTCGTGTTCCAGGTATAACACTGACACTGTCCTATAGGTAAAATTGGGCATCACTTATTTATTGTGGATAAATAAAAAAAGCCAACCAACTTTTCACTAATTTCTTTATTACAAAGATAGGCTGTATTGGCATTTGCCCGAACAATTTCAAATAAACTGCTGGAACTTTGAAACGCATAAAGTAAATTTTTAGCATATATTTGAAGGTAAATATCTCAGAAAATATAAAAGATATTTGAATGCGATTTGATTGATTTGAAGCATATTAGGGCGTATTTTGCGGTCTTAAGGGTTTAGTAGACAAGGAATCGCATTTTTTGTAAGACAAGGATAATACAAAAAAAAAGCGCACCCGTGAAGTGGCGGTTCCTATGAATCAATACATAGTACTAAACAAAGGTTTGTATCACGGCAACATCGGCAAGAAAGATTTTTCCTTCAGTGTATACCATTTCAATTTACATTCAGCTGTTATTCAGAGTCGGATTTAGGAAAATTTGCTTCTTCACTTCAGAATTGTTTAGTTTTATAACCTGATTTCTAAGTATGTGCTGCCAACTTGTGAGTAACTTACGTACTAGTCAGTTTCCATGACTTTTGTTTTTATGAATTAATACTCTAATTTAAATATACATTTCACGATACATTATACATTGCGCAGACGGATATGACGTCGTGGTCGAGAAAAATATGAATATGTCGTGTACGTGACATCGCAACTAACCTCAAAAATATGCAATTTCTAAAATTTGCACGTCATCAAATGACGCGTTTAGTTAGAAAAGTAATACCAGTGCGCAAATGTAAAGTCACCATTTCGATATGGGTGTCGAGCATGCGTCTCAAAAATATACATTTTTAAAGATTTTCACATATTGAGCCTGCTTTTATCAAAATTTCTGCTTGGTTCCTGTACTATCAATTAAAATCTTGTTCAGTGCATTACTAATGAAGCTTTAATTTCCGTAATCAAATAAAATAAAATGATTTTTGTTGGCTGGAAATCCAACCTATAATTAGCAGTCTATTTTAAATAATCTACAATATTGAAACTTTATATCTACTGTCAAAGATTTAAATCTAAAACTACACAAATTAAAATCGAAAATAAATTTACAAAAACTGTAAATTTGAGGTTATGTTAGTCCTATATGATTCACATGATCCATTTTACGGCTTTCGGGCTATTGTAATGAATTTAAACGTTCGGTGATTGATTATTTTTACATGAAGGCTGATTAAAAGATGAAGTAATTATTTGAGGTGTTTATATGTCCATATTTGTGATTTATGACATTTTTTAGGTGAACATCCAGATCACTAAATACAATATATCGTGTTCCTCCACTTACTTGCCATTTTTCAAATTTATTTTACTGAAATATTCTATATCGATACCTTTTGTATTTTTATTAACCTTTTTACATATAGCTACAGCACAATTCCACATTATAAATTGTAATAGTTAATAACAAACACATATAACAAAGAAATATATACAATTTTTACTGCGGCAGAGAGTAAAAACACTACAAAATTCCAATATTCTGACAAACTGTCAAAAGTGACGTAAATGCACCGCATGTACCCATAGACATAGAGAATGGACTGTGCGTTCTCTATCCAGCTATGAGTAAATACTGGCGGAAAAGTGTGAGCGAGGCAAAGCTACCTCGCGGCCAGCAGTTGTTTCTTTCTAGAATTCTGATTGGCCCTCGTCACAGACTTGAATTCTGTACCGTGCTTTCAGACCTACAGAAAAGAGACAGAGATTGGCCGCGAATTCGCTTTGTCTCTTTCTAGAGAGTGGTCAATTTTGTTAGGCTATCGCTCAGTCCATGCTCTATGTCTCTGCGTGTACCAAACTTGCGCATGCGCCGTAGTAATGGGGACACATCATCCAACACGACATCTATACCAATGATCCTCTGGTAACAAGAGGTTGAATAACTACAATGACTTCACTAATAAATTTCATTGAATCATTTTGTATTATGTCGAAAATATCATCAGCCAATAGATAAATAAGGTTATTATAACCTGGGTAATCATAGGAAATTCTTAGACATTGACATTTTTACAAATAAAATAGATTATTAGTTGTAATCTAAGAGCTGCTGATACTTTTCAGTGATTATTTTGTTAAGGCCTATTTGTGGGAGAATGTTGAGGGAGACATGTATAACAAGCTATAACATTGGCAAATCGATTGGCCGGTATTAAAAGGGTGGCGGATCAACTCAAAGTTGAAAAAAATGCAAAAAACGAAAACTTCAAACACTATTTCCGAACGAAAAAACGCCGCCGGAGGGCCGTTCTGGTAAGATATCCAAGATAGAGGGTCCAACTTGGAACTACATCGTGAATTGCAGGGTCCTGCTCCGGTTTTCGGCTCAGGAGGAGTGAACGAAAAAGTGCAATTTTGACGTTTATCGCTCTGAAAATGGCGGGCATTTTTTCCGGGCTTGTCCGTTTCTGTTTCTGATTTTATAGTCAAAGGACTGATGAACGAACCAAACTTATCAATCTTCAAATTGCAGGAAAAAAAGTATAAGTTGAACAATTAATTGATTATTAAATTCATTTGAGAGATTTTTCGTCTACCATTGGCCGCTAATACAGTAAATAGTCTGTATACACCGCACCGACATAAAATTTCATCCGTTAGAAAATATTGGTAAGCCCACAGTCGATCCACTCCACCCATCGGTATAGGCAAAAATAATTAGCGTTGTTCAATGTAACAATTACATTTCAATTTGCCCGTATTTTCATAATGTAATAAAATAGCCTTGTTAAATCAAACATAGAGCAGAATTAAATCGTTAGCTATATTACCTCCTACAATAAGGGACATACGCCTCTGAATCAGCATCACTTTTCTTCCATAGTTTTAGATATTGGACGTGGAGTAAGTTATCTACCTTAGCAAACTAATAACATATTCAGTAAATATATTTCTCTCGATTCCGATTATATTAGTCCGGCTCTGTACAACATCCAAATATATTTAGTTGCAAAAGTACGGACACCACCGCCATCTATCGGAGAGTGTCTAAACTGAATGCGCCATCTCTCGAAGAGTGTCTAAACTGAACATGGTAGATTTTATGTAGATTTCTGCAACATTTTGTTTAATTTGACAGTGACATTATGTAAACACGGCAAAACTGTATGCTTCATTTCTTGTCGAGAGTTTCTCGAAAAATAAATAATTATTGTGCCAAAATCAAGCACTACTGACTTCTACAATGTTCCCCCCAGGGTGTGATTATGTTTATAGTGCCGTCTGTCTTTCTGTGTATGCAATAACCCTGTAAAGGTCTGAAAACACACCTCGCAAAAACAGCTGATTAAATATTGCTCTTAATTTCTACCAGGAGAGCTGTGCGGCTTCAATAATTACCTTACACCCTGGAGGAAACTTCTATTAATCGAGTGAAACAAAGCGAATGATTCAAACTTGCTCACATTTTTGTAAACTCGTGTCAAAAAACTCGTACAAATTCGTTAAAAATTATGTCGAAAAACGCCCCCCTTAAGGTAGATCGGTGTGTTTTGGTTTGTAGGAACTTTAATTCTAAACAATGCAAATTTTAACAAATTTCACTGCTACATCATTTCCTTCAAAAAATTTTTTTTTCTGTTTTAGAAGCAGTATTGTAAAAATCGACTTTAAGGTTTTTTGAATAAAAGTAGTGGTTTTACAGAAATTTTACTTTAATCAAAAAAGTTTACATTCAATTTCATCACCCTGTATCTGTATAGCGATTATTTGAAACACGTTTTTTTTTATTTATTGTTGGAACAAAATTCTTATAATTTTTATTTCATATCCTTCTGGTTTCCTTTTTGTAAATTCGTTTTGCCACGATTTTGTTGTTTGTATTTCTATTCAGTTATATGGCAAATCAAAATCATTTGATTCTGTTCAAATTGTTCTGATCAATCACTGTTGTTATACCTATACAAAATTCAATATAAATGAGAACACCAAGTTTCTACGACATTTATTTGTTTGATTTGAATAAAAAAAATAGAGAAAGACCAAAAAAATTGCGGAGCAAAATTAAAACTGCCACGAAATAATTTTATTAAAAAACCATTCATCGCATGAAAAAGTGTACATGGACAAAGTTGTAGTACTTTTGAAGAGCTTTAAAATGCTTCTCTTAATTTCGTTCTAGCTTGAATCACTGCCGAGATATTCAAATAAAACCGTCGGCGGCTCATTTTCCAATATAGTGGCGAACCCCACGATCCGATCTTCACGACAACTCACCATTACACTTACCAATAACCCTTCTACAAGCAGAAGTATTTGTTAACCATCTTCCAAATCACTGAAATATGAGAGATCTAAATTTGTATTGATGGCCTTAAGTTAATAACTATATAATTATAATGGAGTGCGATTACTTCTATTAAATTATTTTACCATTAATTTAATTTGTTTAAACAATCTTGGCGTTACCCTTTAACTTAATAATTGAAAGCTATTATTTATGCAAGTACCTCAAGTAGTTTGTAGCGTCTGTTTAAGAAATATGACTAATATAAGGTTTAATGCAATTAAAATTATTTTTCCATGTTCGCTGTATCAAAAATCTTATATTTCAGTTAAAGAACAAGCAGGTTCAGATGTAGAACGAGATACCGCGAGAATCTCATGTTTACCACCAGCAAAAATTACTTTACCATCAGAGAGCCCAGTTGTACAAGTAGCTTGTGGTTTACATCATAGTGTACTCCTTTTGCAAAATGGACAGGTAATTCTTCACATACTTCTGCATTTAAAAAACCTATGTCTTCACATTCATTTTAAAATTTATTTATTATGTAGATTTTCTTTGTCCCTTACCTTAAACATCACTAACAATGCTCTTAAATTATAACCATCACTATAATAATTATTGTTTATCCCATATTTTTACGATCCACTTTCTTTTCTCTTTTTTAATTTTATTATTTATAAATCTCTACTCCCTATATTTTTGTACTATTTTTATTCTGATATTCTTTGGTCTCATTACATTTACTTCACTCAATGTACAATACAATAATACAATACAATACAATACAATACAATACACTTTATTGATCCCATAAGCTACAAGTTTTGTAGATAAGATAAGTCAGTAGGAATTAGTGTAAAAGCAAAAGCAATTAAACACAAATAACAAAATTAAAGATTAAAATTAAAATTACAAGGTAATGTAAAATTCACACATTATATATAACAGGACAAACGATTTAAAAAATAAATGAAATTTGTAAACACAGTAAATAAATAAACAGGTACAAAAATTTAAATCTAAAAGCTACCTATCAAAGTACCCATAATTGAAAACCAGTCAACATATTTTTTACAGGAAATCTTGTAGCCTGTACGGTTCAAGATTACATATATAATCCACCCGCACATTCACACATCATTGCGCAACACAACTACAGAGTAAAAAAAGCTTACAGATGTACCAGTCAGACAAGAAAGACTAATTTAGAGACAGATGAAAGTTATAACCAAGTTATTGGAGATTTCTAACTGAAGGAAAAAAGAAAAATCAGTTTTCAACCCTTCAGGGGGTTTATTCTTGAAACTAGGGAATGTGTTCCCATAAGAGAATGACGTCATTATATTTACTATTGGTTGACTTACTATTTCAGATTGAAAATGACACAATTTTCCCAGGAGAATAAATTCCCTTGTTTCAAGAATAGAGCCCCAGAAGGGTTGTAACAACAACAGGGGTAGTGCCCTTCACTTTTCGTCCAATCCCAATTATGTTCCCAGCTAAACCCCGTGCTGCTGCTGCTGAGCATGCCTACTAGCAAAATCTTAGGAGGGTGGTTTTCGCCCGTTTACAGGGGTGGGAGGGTCAGATGCTGATGAAACTAATTTTTTTTTTCAGCATTCTCAAAAACGAGGGTATAGAGAATACAGAAAAAAAAAGAAAACCCATTTTTCAACCCTCCGGAATGGTTGTAACAACCTCCAGGGGTAGCTAAAGGTGTTATCCTTCCATTTTTATCAAACCCTAATGATTTTCCCAGCTAATCTCCTTCAAATATGGGTTTTACTAGCCTTAGAACGAGAAAACGCAAAAAAAGGTGTAGTTTTTGGCCATTTGAGGGGGTTGCGGTCGCTAAGAACTTCATCCACTATGTTTTTCATTTTCAGCACCCTTGAAACGGATATATTTTATACATTATGAAACATTGAGGAATATTTTAAATATTTTCCTATTATTTTAGTAGTTATTAAATTAGAAATTCAAAACATCTAGTTGTTATAAATATTTTTATTAAAATATCTGTGTTTATGTGACAAACGTTAGGTTATATTAATTTGCAGTTTGATTCTTAATTTCTTAATACTACAATTTATATTAGTTTAATTGAACACTGGTTCCTTATTTTAGGTTTATAGTTTTGGTTCCAATTTATATGGACAATTAGGTTGTGGTGATATATTAGCAAAGAATGGTATACAGCTAATCAAACTTCCATGTAGTGCAGTGCATATTGCAGCTGGTAGTAACCATTCTGTAATTTTAACATCAAAGGGAGAAGTTTATACTTTTGGCAATGCACAGGTTAGTTTCAAAATCATAATATTAATATTATTTATGCAGGTTTTCAATTTATTTTGAACAGAGAGGGCAACTAGGACGATCACCAAATTCATTTTCTTCACAAGATACAACTCAACCTGGACAAAGTTCAAGTTCTCGTTATAGTAATCCACGAACACCGTGGTACAGCATTCCTGGACCGATCCCTAATATAGGTCCTAGACATGGCCGACGAGCTACGTGGGTGGGAGCTTCTGGTGATCAAACCTTTCTTAAACTTGATGAAAGTCTTATAAATTCAGTTAGTATAACAAAGTCCACCGTAACAGCAAATAAATATTCAATAGGTAAATTATTGAAATTTTATATAATTAATTAATGATGTGTAATGATATTTTAGTTTTATTGCCAAAAGAAGAGGAAACTGCAAGGAATTTTAAATGTCTTGTTATAAATAAAAGAGATGGTAATTGCAATTCCTTTAAAAGTGAAGATCAGGTAGATTTCAGCAATAAAACTGTTTGTATGGATCATATTTTTAATGTTCTTTGGTCATATAATGCAGCTAACAATGAATTTTCGTGTTATAATGTCATAGCTACTGAACTGCAAACTCATTTTATCAAAACAACTGATAACAGGTTTTTATGTGATGTAAAGTCTCTTAATGACAGCAAAGTATCTGACAAAAGGTTCCAACTTTCTTCTATATTATCTCCAGAGTTAGCATTACCTGTCATAACAAACTGCCATGTAACTCGTTTTCAGGCTGCTATCAATTTGCTTTGTTGTCTTGATACTCTAACTATTGCACTTGACTTACAAATAACTACAGTGAAAGAGGAAATTGATGATAGACAACTTGTTTCGGGGAAACAATATTCCAAAGAGGATTTTCAAGTAGTAAATAGGTTTGAAAGTCATGGAGGTGGATGGGGTTACTCTGGTCACAGCATTGAAGCCATTCGATTTATGGCTGACACTGACATACTGTTGGGTGGTTTTGGCTTATTTGGGGGTCGTGGCGAGTACACTGCAAAATTGAAATTATTAGATATTGGTCCAGATGGTGGAGAACAGGAAATTGATGGAGACCTTATGGCCGAGACAGAAGAAATTCCATATGAATGTGGTCCTAGACAAAAATTTCCAATGCTATTCGATGAACCAGTCCAATTGCAGGTATGTTATACTTAAATTATTGTTTCAAGTTCAAATTATACGACATAGAAAATTATAGAGCTCTTAATGTGAATTTAAAGTCTTGATTTAGTAATTGCATACCAATTCAATAGATCAAGAAAATAATCAAATTAAAAAGCATTTATTTTAACTCAGCGTATTATAGACAATATACCTAGATTTGAATGATTGTTGTTTAAATTAAAGTCTGTCGTCTGATTAATATGCTGTTTAACGGCGGCGGTCCCCGTCGCTAACCTTATAAATTCCAACAGATGGAACTATATGTAGCTTTTGCCAATATAACCGTATTGAATTATTGTAATTTATCTACTATGAGATAGGTGGAGTGATGTGTTATAATTTATCTACCCTTTGATAGATGGTGTCATTATACTCACGTCTTTTACATTATTATGACGCGCAATCTAAATTAATTCGTTTTTATAACTACATTTACAAACGTTCATACAAATCTAATTACTAGTGACTTTTGTTCTGATAATGTTTTTAGATTTGACAGCTTGTTTTATCTAGTTATAAATATTTACATTATTTTGTGATTTGGATATTGTAGATTTTTTTGCGTACTATTGTAACTGTTTGGACTTATAATTATAAATATTTATTTGTGCCTTGGACAATTGTGTTTTTATGGGTAGTGTTGTGTATTGTAGTCTTACTGTTTGAGCAATATCATTTTTTTTACTACGACCATATGATTAACATAACCTTAAATTTTTAGTTTTTGCAAATTTATTTTCAATTTTAATTTTAATTTTTGTAGTTCTAGCTTAGATCCACTATACAATTTAAAAGCTCATTTAGATAATAGATATATAAAGTTTCAATATTGTAGATTATTAAAAATAGACTGCAAATTATAGGTTGGATTTCCAACCAACAAAAAGCGTCTTATTTTATTAGATCAAGCTGTTAAAACTTTAATAATTATGCACTGAACAAGATTTTAGTTGATAGTACAAGAACCCAGCAGAAATTTTTTGATAAAATTCCAAAAACTTAGAAAATGCATAATTTTGAGGTTAGTTGTGTTACCCCCGAACAGCTGTTTGTATACTTTTCTTGGCGTACCTGCCATACCTACCATTTTCCTGAGAAACAAAAATCATTTTCTTTCAGATATATTTAAGGTAGGAGTAATGAAACATAAAACAAAAAGACATTATTTAATAATATATTTATTATATTTAATAGAATGATTGCATTATTAAAAATAATAAGAATTGTTTTACAATCGTATATCAAACTAGTGCTATAGGATCTTAACATATTCTGAACAACTTGCTGTAGAAATCTGTTTCAATTTGGGTGGTTGTACTTCCTTTTCTAATACAGCTGAAATACACACATTTTACTTTTTCCCACTTTTTGCCAAACTAGCTCATTTCCAGTAACATACCATAGATTATAAAGATTTTTCCATTTGTTGGTGCAGTCATGTTTAGGTGTTATGAACTTCGGCACTTAAAAATTTCACGTTCGCAATAAAGAAATCGTTTACCATATCGTTGTCTACAACTCGTAAATGTCAAATTCCTTTTTAATTTTACTCATCTTTTTAAATAAAACTAATAATAAATAACACATTTCCAATGTTCACAGTTGTTAACACATTTTCTTCTGTCAGCTGTCATTACTTGTCATTCACGTGCGCTTATGCGCAGCCTCAAAATTCGGCATCATGAAAATACATCAACCAAGCGTTAACTCTTTACGAGATTCTATTGGTGGTGCCTCATAAATGTACTTCAGGCACCAATAGGAATGTTAGGTACGGAAAGCAAAATGCAAACGAAAATGGTTGAGAATGCCCCTTTATATCAAACTGCTGCTGCGATTATAATTCATCCTGAAATTGATTTCAGTATTTTTACGACCTTCAATAAATTAAAAGATTGACAGAATATTCAATTTATAATTTTGATTTTGCTGCCATCTACGAGACAGTAGCCAAAGTTCTATATGTCATTCTTTAGTATAATTTCGAACCAAAAAACTTGTTTCCTGCACTATATAACGTATTTATTTCCAGTGATATTGGCTTAGTAGTTCGACATTTTTTCAATAAATACTTAATAAAAACTAAAAATTTAAACATGTATGTGTTTAATATAGCGTAGCGGATTGGACCAGTACTATTTTATTGAGATCACGACTTTTTTAATTATTTTAAAATTAGGTTAAAAGTTTACGAAGTTTAACAGCTTGGTAAGAAAAGAATCGTAATTTTCTCGAGTTTTTTAATAGTCCAGTACTATTCTACCGAGTTTTTTCTAAAAACCAGTCAAAGAATATTTTGAATCGGTTCAGGGATGCGGCAGAAATTGTCGAACTACGAAGTGCTTATTTTAGTCAAATCTAACCTATTTTTCCGCCCACCTTAAGGAGAGGAATAATTATTGGGCTAATGCGTTACCATTAAATGTAAACTCTACAGGGTATGAAACACCCTTAAAATCTAAATTCAGGATCAAAGTAGGGAAAAAGTGTCATAGAGAGGTATATCTGGAAACGGTGTTTATAAAGAGCTACGCCTTTCTGAAGATGGAGAATAAAATTAGGCTTTTAATTTTTTTCTCAAATTTGGAAAAATGTAAAAACTGAATTTTGTTAGAGATTTTCGATTCATGGGAATATAAAGGATACGTACTTATGTTTTACAATTTTAATTGATTTTAGTATGTTTTTGTAAAGTTTTATTTTAGTTTTTAATTGATTTAGTATGCTTTTTTTTTTGCAATGTCTTTTCTCGTTGTGTTAACCTCTTGGACTCTGACGTGTACTATACAATGTATATTTTAATGTATATTTTTGTCACTAGTACAAATATCTTATCTTATCTTATCTTATCTTATTGTTTTCAATCTCTCTTTTTGGTAAAATAAGTGAAAGCAGCACCCCAATTTTGTTTTTTTATTCGAACTTTTTATAGGACCCAAATTTTATCGTGTAAAAAGGATGCATTGAAAAGCTTGACTTATTTAAAAACTAGTTTGTCTCTTTTGTTCATAAAACTGATAGTTTTTTAATAAAAATATAAAATAATCCCAATTCACGCTTTATTTGGAAAATTGTGTTATTAAGTAAAATGGAAAATGAGTTGTAGGCTGCTGTCAAATAAAATTGTGGATCGTGACAGCATATTTTAGACATTCTTTCTTTAGTAACGCATTAGTAGAAATTAATTATTAATCCATAATAAATCATTAGTAATAATAGTATTAAATCATTAGTAAAACTGGGTTAATCAGGTTATTATAAATAAAATTATTACAACCATGCCACGAAGTTCTACTAAAAGTATATATGCAAATTTGACAGAAATAAACAAAAAATATTTTAATATGACCTGAATAATTGAATATTACGGACAGTATAATATATTTCACGACTATACAATAATGAGTAGATGATTTGCCAGTAATAGTAGTCCATATCCCTTATCCTTTACAGGGATTTATGAACTCATAACCACCGACTACTGATACCAGTCAGGAATTCCCAACATCCACCGGCCTCTAGCCAATCAGAAACCCACAATTTTTATAATCACCACGTGTAAATTTTCATGTCACACAGACGAGTGACATTTTAAAATTAAACATTCTGACAGTTTTAACGATTTTTCGTGTGTGTCAGTAATTTGACGTGATATAGTTATTTATTAAAAATATTTTCCCGAAACGTAATAATCTTGGAACAAGTATAGTATTACTCTAATGAGGATTTGAAATTAATTCAAAATGATCTGAACAATTTGAATGAATGGTGCAATAGAAATTGTCTTTATTTGAACACTGATAAGTGTTCATTTATTTCATTCTACGAGTATAGGGTTCTATTAAATTTAATTCATCTTATAAAATAGGGGACTTATTTCTAAAAAGAGTCGATTCGGTGAAAGATTTGGGCATTATACTATTAATTGACAATTAAACTTTAGCGAACATATTAATAACATTTCAGTTAAATCTTCAAAGATGTTAGGTTTTCAATTGCAGCGAATTATCGATAGAATCTGTCAGTTGCGTTCATAGTTTATTTGTACGCTCAAATTTAGAATATGGTTCTATACGATTCATAAAACTACTCTAGAAAGGGTTCAAAATAAATTTTTAAGGTTTTGTGCTTTTCCTTTAAGTAATTTGTCCAGAGTTATTAGAACTGAGAACTGATAAAATTTATTGTTTCACATACAGGGTGTCCCACTTAAGATGTACCCACCCTCCTAAAATCTTTATTTATGATCCGATTTTCGAAATCTTTTTTTTTACTGGATAGGGCTTGGAAAACTGCATTTAAGCTATACCTTATATTTCTTAAAAAGGTATATCATGACCTACTGAGACGTATTTTTTTAGCGAAATTTCGAGAAAAACTATTAGCGATTTTTTTAGAGAAAAACTAATACCAGAATTAGATTCGTTAAAACTTAAGTGGTGTGAATTTTGCGACATTAGGATACAGGGTGTTAAAGAAAATGGAGAGGAATTTTTAACAACGGCAAACTTCTTTTTGTAAACAAAATCGGTATTATTTTGAAATTATCAGTAATTTAACATTTTTCACGATTCTCTGGTTTATTTGAAGACGTATTAAGAAAAAAACGACAGTGCGGTAACGACTAAAAATGATATCTAATTTCTGGTAATACGGTTATTGAAAACAAATAAAACATTACATTAGTTATTAAAGATAATTAAACAATTCACAGGAAAAAAATATTGTAATAATCCTTTGAAAAAACAAATGGTAAAAATAAAAACAACAAATAAACAAATAAAAAATTATTAAGATTTACTGGTAACAAAACCACGACAAAATTATTAAAAGAACAAGGTTCCTAAAAATAATCAAATTAATCAACTAATAATTAAATTGAACTATTCTCAATGAGTTCACCATTCACCTTATGCATTTTTCAATACTGTTTGTTTTTTTCAAAGGATTATTACAATATTTTTTTCCAGTGAATGGTTTAACTAGCTTTAATAACTAATGTATTGTTTTATTTGTTTTCAATAACCGTATCAAGAGAAATTAGATACCATTTTTAGTCGTTACCACTGTCGATTTTTTCTTAATACGTCTTCAAATAAACCAGAGAATTGTGAAAAATGTTAAATTACTGATAATTTCAAAATAGTACCGATTTTGTTTACAAAAAAAAGTTTGCAGTTGTTAATAATTCCTCTCCATTTTCTTTAACACCCTGTATCCTAATGTCGCAAAATTCACACCACGTAGGTTTTAAAAGGTTCTGATTCTAATTCTGGTACTAGTTTTTCTCTAAAAAAATCGCTAATAGTTTTTCTCGAAATTTCGCTAAAAAAATACGTCTCAGTAGGTCATGATGTACCTTTTTTAAAAATGTAAGGTATAGCTTAAATGCAGTTTTCCAAGCTCTATCTAGCAAAAAAAATATTTCGAAAATCGGTTCACAAATAAAGATTTTAGGAGGGTGGATACATCTTAAGTGGGACACCCTGTAGATCTCTCAGAAACAATGTTTTGTTCAGAGGTGAATTGCACCCTACTAATTACGGTTGGCACTCACCCATAATAAGGTCACTAAGATTCATTAACGAAAATTCCATGGATTTATTTTATTTAATAGCTCTTTAAATGCCTAAATAAATAAATAAATATATTGAGTAAGATAATTATTAGTTATACTATCTGTGATATATTACCAGTTATCATTTAGTTGTAATTTTAATGACGATTATTCTGATTAGTTTGTTTTTATACTTATTCGCATTTAGGTAGATTGTATGTTGCAATGCAAAATGTTGACATTATATGCATGCAATGGGATTTTCCCAAAAAAATAAATAAATAAATAAAAAGTATTCTACTCGCAAGTTATGGCCATTAGTCATTCGGCTTACGCAAACTATCCGAATAATGGCTATCATAACTCGCTCGTTGAATAATATACTATTATGTACTTATTTAACCCTTTAACGTTCTATGGCTTCTTAAAAAACCACCTTCATAAAGGCGAAACTACAATGGATGTTAATATAAAAATTACCTTTATTTGCACTATTCCGCGCATGACAGGACAAGTGGTTTTCTAACAAACCTATGACTGTTACGGATAGTATAATTTCTTGCATGTGTGATGTTTCGTGTTTTTTTGTGATTTTTAAAGAAAATATATTGTTCAAGGTAGGTAGATTACATTGTTAAGTACTATTACCAAATCGAGAACATACTTTCATTTAATTTTGCGATATTATTTTGGAAAAAACATAAGTGTAACTAGAAGTTTTGTACCACGGTATATGAAAGGGTTACGAAACTATTTTTTTTTGTAATTATGTATTTGAGCCAAGGTCATTTTTTGTTTATATATTGCCAAAGTATGTTGATATCATTTATGTTAATAAATTTTTTTTTTAAATTATGCAGCGCTCTCGAGTTATATCAATTTGTTTATGATATGTGGCCTGATACTAAATCGGCATATACACGGTGAGGCATGCTGTCGCACCTACCTGAAGGGGCAAGTGTGATACAATCATTTGAGTACACACCTTCAATGTAGACTGAGGTGCATCACTTCATTTTTATTTAAAGATTAGTACGGATCACACTTTATATTTATTTAATATATCATTTCAAAATGTCATTAAATATGAAGGATTTATGTTTAATTAGCACTGCAATTGCTTGTGTGATTATAAGAAAAAGTGTCACCAAAAAAGGGCTAAAATTCTGTTAAAATTGTTTTTTCCCTCGTAGTCATTTTTAATAAGATTACTTTATTATTTTATTAAATATAAAACAATAATAATTAATGTTTTTAAAAAATATCTCTATTTACTGATAGAAAATGAAGGCTTGGCACGCGAGAAGCCTACACACGTTGAAACCTGCCTGTTCGCTCGTCGAAAAATCAAGCATCGCCAGAATGCTTCACATCGCGCCACAGGCCTAGAACGAGCCGTCAGTTCGGCATACACACGTTAGCACTTACTCGCGAGCCTCAAAACGTTCAGGTAGGTGCGGCGGCATGCCTCATCGTGTATATGCCCATTTAGACTATGTTTGAATGTTTGGCTTTTTTGTATATCAATAGATCAAATTGTGTTATATCTACAGCAACTGTCTATCAACCATATACATACAATTTAGACCTATGAACATAACATTTAGACCTATGACCTATGAACATAATCTGAATTTCGAATGCATAGGTGGTCATAGGTCGATATATCAACCAACCATTTCCAAAAAGAATAACGCCAAAGTATTTTTATAAATGCATTTTTCATACAAAATGAATCATAACAAATCCATTTTTATGAAAAAATACCAAAATATACGAAGGAACGAGTTTTACGCGTTAAAGGGTTAAGAAAATCCAATAAACTCGAGTAGAGAAAATCGATAAAACAATTACAAAAATGTCCTAATAAGAATATATTATGCATATTTGCTCCTTAGAACTTTTTAAATATACATTACTGTCTCTTTCGCTCTACGTGCAGTGCATGTAGTATCAGATTTCCTGTAAAAAATATGAATATTTTTTTAGTGATGCGTATTTCATAATAAGTGAAATGCTGAAAGGTTAAAACTACATGTTTAAAATTATTTATTTATTATATTCATATTCTATTATGCAACAGCTAAAATTAAGATCCAAATGAATCCAACTAATTAGTAGTAGTAGTAAATATATTTATTGATCTGAAGTACCTACAAAAGGCTATCGACTGTAATCTTTCTGTAATTAAATTATGAATTATGCCCACTATATAAATTATATTAAATACTTTATATTTTAAGGCTCACCGTTGGTATGTCGCCTGGTGTCGAATTAGTGGACCCAGTAGTGACTGTGGATCATCCGGTCAAACCATGGTTACAACTGAGGATCAAGTATTATTTTACTTTAAATCATCCAAAAAATCTAACAATGGTACAGATGTGAATGCTGGACAAATACCACAACTCCTTTATAAAATAATATCACCAGAAAATCAATCTCCTCCCAGACAGCTGGATATTACGGAGCCTATACATATATTGTCAAAAGAGTTTTCCAGAACCGTATCAAAGGAATGCTTTCAAAGCTTATTATCTCTACTTCAATGGTCATGGAATACATTTAAGTGGGGAATTGTTGAAGGACAATCTATTAAAAATATATATACGAATTTGGAATTAGAAAGATTGGTTTATATTAGTAGAGCGAGCCTACGTTTAATTTGTACATATACTAATGAGATTTATCCGAGGCAAATTAATAAAAGAATACCCTTGGAAAATGTACATTTGGCTGAATGCATAGGGGATGTTAGAACGTTACTGAAACAAATTTTATCCGATAATGTACCAGTACAAATGCAAAATAAGAAGTCAAATAAAATAAAGAACACAAATTTACTTATGATGAACAATATATTAGATGAATGTCATAACACGTTTGTATCATGTTTTCATGCATTTTACCCCACAGCTTACTTAAAATGGACTTGTTTATGTGAATTATTAGGTGAAGCTAGCAAGGTAAATATACTATAAATAAGACACTTGAATACTGATAAATTAATTTGGAACAAAAATCAAATTTACATTTACTTCACACATTACAGTTTGGCATTAAATTACTCAAGTAATTCATTTCTAAGAATTTGAAGCGAGACAATTTGATTTGCAAAATGTATTATTCAAAAATTTAATTATTTAATCTGGATTTAGTTTTATAAGTTGAATTATTATGGGTATGGAAAATTATTCAAATACTATTTTAACTCTGTATTTTCCACATAAACGTAAAAAACTTACACAGAACATCCAAATGTAAACATATTCTCAGCATTTAAAACTTTTAAAATGAAACGTCAATTCACCGTCGGCACGATATCTGTGTGACGTAAAATTCACAATTACTTACTCTTTTTCACAATATTTGGTTGAAAATTACAACACTAAGCTAAAATGTGCATCGACAAAACACTCAGTTTTGTAAATCTCTGAAATTGTCTTTTTCTAATTCTAGTAAATGAGTTAATATCTTATTTAAGTACATAACACACTTGCTCTTGTTTCTTTTTACTGCATCTCCAAAATTTAATTTTTTTTTGAATAGTCAATTAAGACTACCCTTTGGTAGTGTCCTATTGGAAAATATTTATTTAGGAATCCAGCTTAACGAGTTAAAAATTAATAAAATCAGCAATACTATGTGTTTGAGAGATAAAGAATCATGCGTCCTCTCGGCAACAATATGTTACTATACCCATTGCGATCTTGCACCTATGGTATTGCTAATTTTATTCTTTTCTAACTCAAGTTGAATCACCAAATAAATATTTTCCAATAGTTCATATATCTATAGAATACAATTTAGTCCAAAACTAATTTTAATATATTTATCATTCACTATTCAGGATCCTACTACCCAAGTTTCTTCTAAAAGCCAACGTCTTTTGAGTGCAGTACTTTGTGCTTTATGCGCTCCAAGTGTGAGGTTAAGAAGCACCTTCCCACTTGTTGGCCCTAGCATCAGTTCAGAAAGTTCTCTTCATCGTGGGTTAAGTCCATCTGATAACACTGGGTTACCAATGATGAGTGTTTCGGATTCACATCATTACCCCATACTTGTAGAACAAATGAGTTATAAAAGCCAGGTTGGTTAAGTCGTTTAAGCATTGTTATACTGGGTTTTTGTAAAATTCATGTATGCAATTATATAAATAAAATTAGTTTCAAATATTATTTTTAGATGGAATCAAACTCTAGTGATATTACTTATCAGTGGAGCGAAGTATTAGAGTACCTCATTAACTTGGCATCTACTCCCATTTCGAAAAAATTACAGAAGCATAATGTTTCTACTTTACCAGAGCTTATAAAATATTGTTGCCATTTGCTTGCCAGAGTTATAGCCGAATTAGTGCACCAATGTAGTGCTGCCGAGGTAAATTTTATTTCTGTGTACTGTTATGGATATGGAAATTTTACTAGTTATTTTTTATTTTAGGAGGACCTTCAAGGTACTTGTGGTCGTACTTTACATATGACTCCATCTCGCTTTACTAGAACAAATCAGTCAAGAACATGGAATACTGGAAATGGCTCTCCCGATGCAATTTGCTTCCAAGTTGATCGAGGAGGAATATCATTAGTAGGCGTGGGAGTATATAGTGGAATTGGACACTATGAATATGAGCTGGAATTGCTGGAAGATGTAAGTGACATTTATATAGATTAACTACAAAAGTCATTGTGATGAGTAATTAATTTGGAAGTATTTGTGTTCATTTTCTTCATTTGCAATATGACTTATTTGGCATTATGCAACAGATTTGTTCTTCTAAATTTGATTACAAGTTTGTGGGCAATTACCATATGTTTAAACTTTCTAACCCAGCGGTTGGCAAGTAATTTCTAGTGGGGTCCGGATACTTTTGAAAAATGTTATTGAGGTCCAGAGAAAAAATGGATTCCGGTAATTTCATGTCTCACATTTTTATGTCATTTATTTAAATTTGATTGGGTTAATTAAAGTTTAAAAAGATTTTTTTGTAATTTTTTTTTTTTAATCTAAAGTAAATAAACAGCATATCATATCGATTGATTATACTATTTATTATTAATATTTATTTATTTATTTATTTATTTATTTATTTATTTATTTATTTATTTATTCAATTTACGGAAAAACTCCATTAGTACAAAGATTGCAAAAAATGTGGATTGTGGAATAACAACATAAAACAACATAGATAAAAATTGGGTAGTAAAAATATTTAGTACAAAAAAAAATCACATGGTATAACAAACTATATAAATAAAATCACTATCACATATATATACAGGGCGTCCAAAAAGTCTTTATTTATTTATTTATGTTTATATAGGCTGTGTAAAGAAATGACAAATTTAAAACGCTAAATATTTTATTTTTAATTTTGTAACAATTGTCAAGTTATAAATTTACACAAAAAAAAATAAAAAATTGTAATTGGAACAATTTATTATCCAACAAAATATAAACGTCGAGAAGTTCTTCTCCGTATGAGTTTGATAATTTTGTTGTTTTCTTCTCTATCTTTCTCAAATTAAGAATTATTTTGATACTTATGTATGTACAATCACAACAACTGTGTTTATAAAAACTGCGTGAATAATGATAGAGTCGATAAAAGTGTTGTTGAGTTAAGAATACTCTGAAAAATTAGTTTTGTAAATTTTCTAGGTAATGATGTCAAAGTCTTGATAAAAAATTAATTACCTCCAGTACTTGCTCAAATTCATAATTATTTGTTATTTCGTTTGGCATTTAACATGGATATAAAAATTCATGGAATTGAAACATTATATTTGTTTATTTATATTTTTTCACTTATTATGTTGCCAGCAACTACTCTTTCATAACATATAGTTATCTGTTTTCTAATTTTTTTAAAAAACTTGACATTCTAGTAAATATACAACTTGATCATGCTTTTACCCCTACAATGAAATCTGATTCTTGATGATCCGCTCACGGTCTCTATAGTAGGTTGTTGTTCAGTGGCGGTTTTAACATGCTTGCCGCCCCAGCACCATTTTAAAATGCCGCCCCCACTCTTAAAAAATATAACATAATATATACTATACAAAAAATGTGTCCCATCCCATCAAAAAGAATACTACTAAACGTCATTTTCATTAAAAAACAAAGCCGACAGGCGGCCGCCTTTGATCTTTGATTAAAAACATGGAACACAGGAGCAAGAGTAGACACATAATAAATATTACCTATTTTTTAAATGGCTTATTTATTACAATTTTCTTTAGTTCAGTTAAATCGTTTAGAGAAATTGAGCGAGTTGTAAAAACTTTACTACATCTTTATAGTGCACGCAAAAAAACCGGCCCGTTTCAAGTTTTTATCGGCATCAAACGAGAGGCGGTTTTTTATGCGTAGAAGCAACAAATTTTGCCGCCCTTGAAATTTTGCCGCCCTTGAAATTTTGCCGCCCTGGGCACTCGCCCAGTGTGCCCAGTGGTAAAACCGCCCCTGTTGTTGTTGTTTATGAATGTGCGAGATATTGATTTATTTACAGAATAATATTGTAAATAGTTAAATTCCCATCTAAAAAATATTTGTATTTTAAAAATTTTATATACTTTTAGACGAGTTCTTTGAATTCCTCGGATAGTCATACCCATACGCATAGATGGAATAGTTTAGAGATAACTAGAGGTTCTTTTGGCCCAGAAGATTTTGCACCTGATATTATTGAAATTAAATTTGAGAGAAGCGTTTCTATTAAGGTAAGTAGATCATATTTTAATTATGTGCGTGTATAATGTGTGTGCATTGTCCTTAATAATTGTAAGTTTTCTTATTGGCATACAATATCAAGGGACATGAAAGCTAATTTTACATCTACAAGCTCTTACAAATAAATTTCATGATTTTCATTAAACGAGTAAAACTTTTAATATCAGTTTAGTGTAGCTAGAAATATATATATAAAAATCAAATATGGCAAAAGAAAAATACGAAAGACAGTTCTTATTCAAAAAATGGCAGCATTACAAATTTGTTTGATTTCTGAAGTACATATGAACCATTTGCAAACCGTGAGAAATACTCACTCAGTAAGAATTTTTAGAACTTCTGATTGAAGGAAAGGTATCAAAAACAATTGGTCGATTATTTCTGATAGTTTTCAAGCTTTGTCTGTCTGACTGCCGTAGAAATAAAGCTCTTATTTATAAACAATATATTATATCCATAACCATAAAATTTTCGAAATATCTAGTTTTGAGCATATAAAAATTCTTGATAATCAACTAAAACATGAAAAAATATATGAGTATGACAATTCTACTTTTCAAGTGTGTCTTTGGTTCCTTCGCAAATATATTTTATTTACTGAATAAGTGTCCTGTCTAGTATAATTTCAAAGACCATGACTGAATTTAACTTTTTAGTATATTTGCATGTTAAACGATGATGAAAGTTTATAATGTTTATTAATTCTTATGTTTGTTAACAGGAAAATATAAAGTATGCTATTCGCTTGAGAAACCATGGTGGTAGAACTAATAATGGTGACGGGGGGTTAAGTTCTGTTAAGGGATCTGATAACACTACCTTTACTTTTTCTACGTGTTCATTAAGTTTTAACGGCACTACTCTTACAAGAGGCCAAATTCCTGTATTATTATATTACAGGTGTGTGAAAAAATCTGTCTGTTTAATTTTTACTGATTTGTGTTTTTTTTTAGTAATCCGCTGGAATGTGGTAGAGCTTCAACTACTAAATTAGAACAACAAGCTCGAAAGGCAGCCTTGTCTATGACAAGTGTCATAATAGATAAATCAAGTAAACTGATGATTTTGGCAAGGGAAAAGGCAGAAGAAGTACATTCAGCTAACAATATATTGAGTAACTCGTATATTGTGACAACACTTTTACCTCTTGTTTTAGCTCATATAAGCCCATTGGCAACAAGTGATTCAAGAGTTAGTATATTTCATTTTTACTGTACATAAAAGTAATATAATCTATTTCAGAGTGCGGTACATATTTTAAATTTAATTCAGGAGCTTTTGCCCCATGTAGCAGCCTTAAATTTGATGGAAGTACCCTCTTCGTTAAGTAATAAAATTTCAGCAAATGTGAACTCATCTATAACACAGGATATTGTAGATCATAAAACTAATACTACTAGTAATCACTACACTTTGGTTGAGAGTGATCATCCCTATAAAGCGTCCACCGTAACTAATTATAGGTATGTTTATCAGGTCGTTACTTAAAACTTTGTATGTATCTATGGTTATACTGACAAACTACCAAGAAACACAATTAAGGACACCTTATCAATTGTTTATAATGTCTTTGATTGGACTGTGAGTATTGTTGTGCAAAGTTACTGGTAAAATAAAATTTTGATAAGTTCAGTAATTTTACCGAAAAAGTTGCTGGTAAATTCAATTAACTTTGTCATTTTCACCATGTGAAAATACTAATATAAAACCAAACATGTCACAAAAAAGGAAGCAATTTTGGATATAGGTAAGTTAGGCTAAACTGAACTATTTTGAACCAAGGAATATGTGGTCTTACGTTGCACATTCATTTATCCATACACCCTGTATAATAGAAGGTTTACTCAATCTCTATATTATGGCAGTTCAGTTTTGAAATAAGTATCTTAAATAAAAAAATAAAATGTAAAGCCATTGCTATAAAATTCCTTATAATTAAGTAAATATTTATTTACTGTTAATATGATCATTCATTTATTACTGAGCCAGATGCACTAACTACTGATCTATTATCCTTTGTAATAATAAATGAATTTTAGCATTAATAATTTTTTAAATGAGTTGTTGTTTATTTGATTTTAGGGTTGTGTTTCCTGAAAGTGTTAAGTGGATGTCGCTTGAGTTTGATCCAGCGTGTTCCACTGTACAACCTGAAGACACCTTGCAACTGTATGTTCCTGCAATTGATTATCCTTCGAAGAAAAATTATGGAAATTGTTATTTAGAGGACAGTGACAGTCCACCGTTGCCTTATTGGCCTGTTTTACATAAATTTAGTGGAAGGTTTGTAGCACAAAAATACTTCTACACATTTTGGCAAAAATAAAAAAAGCAAATTTATTTTTCATAAATGAGAAACAGTTTATAGTTATAAACAAATTAATTTATATTTTAATGTTACATTGATAATTGAAAATCGAATTACTAAATTCCAATGAGAGAGCCAAGATACAGGCCCGCGCCTAAGGTTTTAAGCACCCGTGTGCAAAAACTTTCAGATGGCGCCCCTATATTAGCATTCACACTAGGTACTTAACGTAACGCCGATTCTATATATTTTTAAACAAATTAACAGTACACCTACTTGACTGACATGAATAATAATAATAATAACATTTTAAATATCAGTGTATTATGCATACATAAAAATAAAATCATATAATTTAGGTAACATTAATTATAGTAATTATAATTATTAAAAAAGAATATCAACGCCAAAGACCTATGTTGCATACATTATGCTCTCATAGACTTTAAATTGGCGAATTCTGAAACAATTTCATGTCTAGGTTATCCAAGATTTCATGCTCAAATTAAATAGTGCCTAAATTATTCAGCCGTTGTTGAGCCATAGTGGATCGCGTGTAAATAAATTCCTTCTAGTTATTTTACTAAACATAAACACACCACAGAAATTAAACAACCCCCAAATCCGAAGCCAAGGCTGTCCAGAAAGGGGTTACACATTTGAAAAACGCAAACGTAAAAAACATCCGACACCGGTGTTGGGGTTCGAACCCAGTCACGATAGGCAGTGTGACCAGAGCCATTGACTGTCACTCATGCTCTAGCTCGCTGCGCTACCAAGTCGGTATTTATTTTAATATAATTTAAAAATATACCCGAAGACAGCAAAATTTATTGTTTATAATTAAACACCTAAAAATATATAAGAATGTATTAGAGCCTGCCATTGGTCAATAAGTCGTCATCTTTTTATTGTTTATAATTAAATACTTAAAAAAATATATTAGAACCTGCCATTGATTGATAAAACAATCATCACGTTATTGTTTATAAATAAACATTTAATTATAAACAATAATCTATTATACGAGTACATCTAATTATGGTAATCATCTTTGATCTTATGATCTATTACCCCTAAATTCCTCCCTATAGCATTAAAGTCTACCAGCTCTACCTACACAGCTATTAATTAACAGTAGCGGCATCCCTTTTCTATTTACTTATCACTCCTAGCTCCACCCTTCTAACCCTTAGATCTAAAATCTTAACGAAGAGCCATTGGTCCACATCTCCCCCGCACCTAGGATCTCGGTCCGCGCATCTAGGACCACCCACGTGGTCTCCCAATCCATCCATTGGCACTACATAGCTACCCTACCACTAACTAATTTGAAATATAATACCATCGCACATACTCCAATAATATGGTATTGTTACTTGTTACGCGCTAACAGATAGTTCTGAGTTCTGATAAATTAAATTCCGAAAGGAAATACATACAATATACTCACTTATCTATTGTTATTAACCATAATTGTATGTATTTATTTGTGTATTTGACACGTACTATTCACAAATAATGGGGTTATTTCATGTTAAAGAAAAACTTAAAAATACCTATCAATTTGGATAGTAGAATATGCAAGAATAATGTATTGGTAAATACCATGTCTTTATTATTTGTTAATTATTCATAAATCAATAAAAAGTATCGTCAATAATTTCAAATTTTATTAACTTCTGACGTCACGGTTTAGAACTAAATCTAGGAAGATTTGTTTTTGTTAAGAGTCTAGAGTCATTTGACACTTTTGACAGTTTGCTTTAGTTTGTGTTAGTTCATCATTTTTTACTATTATGGAGCCTAATTTCGTTAAAGCTAGCAGTGAAAATTTACCTGAAGTGAACTACGTTATGATTCAGGAATTCTTTGAGAAAAATATGGACTATTTCAGTGTCGAGTTTAGGAGCGTGAAAAATGTGAGGTTAGTTTTCTTGAGATATTTCATCTACGCTATACTGCGCATGCGTAAACATTGACGTCACGGCTGTTGGCGGGAACTTAATATTTTCAAATTACAAACCGAGTTTAAAAATACGTAGGCGCAAAAAAAAGACTTTTTTTCCAAATATACAGTATTTTTAAGTGTTCCTGATTGTAAATTTAACAAATATAAATTGTGAAATAACCCCATTGTATATAATTGTTTATTGTCCCTAGTAATCCTAGTATGCAATAAATCTATTTCTATTTCTATTTCTATACAAGTAATTTAATGCCTGTAATAAAATTATTATTTTTTATTGCAGTTTGTAAATAATTTTGCATTTTTTTAAATTTATCGAATTTTGTGCCCTCTATAGCTTGCGCCCTTGTGCGATGAACACATTCAGTCCCGTTAGGCATTGGCCTGCCAAGATATGATTGAAAATAGAGGCGTAGTTACTACACAGAGCGTACGGGCCCAGGGCAATGGGAATATTGAAAGGTGACCACGGATCATGGTAAACCCCCGCCATTTCCACAATTTTTGAGCTATACAAATGAAATTTTGCAACTCATTCACCTGTCAAAGTTACGTCTTTTAATTGTTATTTCCATGGCTAGTGTGATAAATAGTATAAAATGACGTTTTGTGTTCGATGATTTTTCCCTTTTTTTATAACTTGCACATTGCAGATTTATCAAGGATGGGCACATTAATGAATTCCATACAAAATGTATTATTTTATGGTATCAGTTTACCATTATGATATCTTTTGGGAAAATGGTCAAAATGGACAAAAAGTGATTTGGTCAAATTTGAATGCACGCCAAGACGCCATTTTTATATTTTTTTTGTCGATCTAATTTTTTGGGAGTTAATAATACCAGTACATTTGAACTAAATTAGACCAATCATGGCACTCTAGATTAATAAATGAAATTGGCTCTAAAAAAATCAAGAGGGCTTAAAGACTCCCCAAAATAGTTCTATCGTACTCAGAATTTTCTCAGTATTCCAAAAATGCAATAATATACAGGGTGTTCCGTAAAACGGACGTCGAAAAAAAAAATTGGATGGGCCGAAATTAGTCTTTTTGGACGTACATTACTGCTGCAAAATTTCATTTGGATAGCTCAAAAATTGTGGAAATGGGGGGGGTTTACCATGATCCGTGGTCACCCAGTATATAAGGTGTTTCTTAACCTATACGCATAAAGTTAGGGAACGATAGCTTATGATGAATAATGTAATGACTAACTATGAAAAAAAATTGTTTGAAACGTTTTTTAGTTACCGGGATAATTAGACAGCATATGTGTTTCTTCATGATGGAGCTCCAGTACATTTTCAGCAACATTTGGATATTGTGTTTCACGGAAGGTGGATAGGCTGAGGTGATCCATTTGCCTGGCCCCCTCGTTTACCCGACCTCAACCTGCTTGATTTTTATTTTGGGGACACATAAAAACCATGGTGTACATTACAGAAGTTAACACTAAGGAAGAGTTGGTAAATCACACATTATATTATGTTGCAGTTGTGACAATCCGATAACAGCCTGATTTAGGCAGTGCATGTGGGGGGCAATGGATGCGGTGAACTGAAAAGCGAATGGAAAATGGTGGAAATAATTTTGACCAGTTGTGTATGTGAATTTTTCGTTTCTTTTAATTTTTTTTTTTTTTAATGTAATGAATTATCTTTCTCTGTTATGGATATTTGCTAGAATATGCTATTGTGTGCACTGTAATTCGTGGTAATAAAATGGTAAAATTAGAAAATACTGATACTTACCTAGTAGTATTTGAAGATACCATAAATGGATGCACTAAAATGCCTATCAAATCAAAAGGAAATATGAAATAAAAAACTTTTATCTATTTTTTTAGCTTATATATTAATTAATCAACTGGTTTTGAACAATTAATAGTATCCATAAATAAATAGCGTTGAGTTATATTCGTAAACAGTCACGGGTGAATCTTTGTTTACACCAATCTCCTTTAACTTGATGCCTAGCCTGTCCAATAGAAATTCTTTTCCGATACGGTGAAATAGAATGGTTTATTATTATTGAGGGGAGGAAAGTGATTTGACATTTGAATATTTTTGACGTTTAATTAAGTTAAATAATAATTGTGCTAAAAATGATGAATTCGGACTTGCAAAGGTTAGTATTTATTGTTATAATTATAGATAAAGTGTAGTATTCAATTTGTGGTAATACCGAAGTTCAAATTCATCGACGTGAGTTATTTAGTATATTACCACTTGTAGAATAATATACTCTATTACTAAAATTTTTTTCATAATTAGTCATTACTCATTTATTATTCAGTCATTTACCAACTTGGTAATGCAGCAGGCTAGAGCATGAGTGACAGTCATGGCTCTGGTCATACTGCCATTCGTGTCTGGGTTCGAACCCCGGCACCGGCACTGGCAATGTCGGTGGGTATGGATGTTTGTCTGCATTTTTCAAATGTGTAACCCCTTTCCGGACAGCCTTGGCTTTGGATTTGGGGGTTGTCTAATTTCTGTGGTGTGTTTATTCATCATAAGCTATCGTTCACTTACTTTATGCTTATAGGTTAAGAAACACCTTGTGTTATGACTGTATTACATTAACAATTTATTCATGAATAAATTCATGAAGTCGCTTCATGAAGAAGTTTTACTAATGTAAAACACCAACTTGGACGTTCAATAAATTCACCAATTTATTCATGAATTTCTTCACGAATTAGAACTTGTTCTATTTTCTCGTGAAGTTACCTTGAATAACAGGACTACCAACATCAAATTTTTAGCAGATAAGCATAAACATTTGAAAAAGTTAGGTTTGATTCATTTCATTTATTCTCATAGTATAATAGTATAAGGATAATGGTATGTCAGGTTGCCGTCCAATTTGTGTATCTACTGCGCATTACGTCACTCAGTTTAAAAAAACGTCGAAAGTCAGTTGTAATTTCGCACATTTAATCTTTATTTTAATATTTTTAATCTCGTTTTTAATAGTGTTAACGAATAGCACTATGCTTGCTTGTGCTGTGGCTAGGTGTAACAATTATTGCACGATGATAAAAAGGTACTGACATCAAGTATTTGTCAAGATGGTGGAAAGTGATGATCAGTTGTCAAATAGTGCTGGAAAAAGTAGTGAAAAAACGAGTGAAATTGAAGAAGTAAAACTGAAATGTGGAAAGAAGTGTACAGTTATGGTGTGTATAAACTGCTACTCAATGTTCCACAGCAGCTGCAGTGCAAGGTTAAAAACAATTAAGAAATTAGATGAAACCAAAGTTATTTGTTGTGAATTAGACCCAATGGAACAAAAAATCATAGATATAAACCACAAAAAACTTGAGTCAGAAGTCCAACTTATTAAAAAACTTCTGACTGAAATGGAAGATAAAAACAATATTTTGAAGGAAAATAACAGATTACTGCTAGAAAAGATCACAACCTTAACTAATAAGCCTAATGTCCAACAGGTGGGGACAAATACAAAACAAGCAGTTAGTTCTGAAAGTAAGCAACAGATCGCAGCTCCAAAAAGCGCCAATATTCAAAATAAAGATAGCTCCAAACAAGTTAAAGAAACTATACCCAAAGGTAACGAAAAAAGCGTAATTCGAGAAACAGAAATAAGGGATGAAATTGATGAAAAAAATCGGGATGAAGATGGTTTCATATTTCAAAGAAGAAGAAACAGAAACAATTACAACAGAAATCAAGTAAACCAAAATGATAGGGGAAATAACTCGGGAAATAAAAATCAAAAAAGAAGACAGATTGGACAAGCGACCCATGAACAAAATCAATCATTTCGAGGTATACAACCCAAAATGTGGTTATACTTATATAGGGTAGTACCTACAACCGAAGAGAATGACATAAAAGAATATATAAAGAAAAAATTAGGAAATGTAGAAGACGGTATCACGGTACGGGAACAGAAAAATGGAAATCGTCCACGCCAATGTTTTATGGTTGTAGCTACAAAATTCGATTTCAAAGATAAATTATATGATCCGGGTTTCTGGCCAACGGGAGTGGGATTCAGAAGATTTGACTTCAATAAGAAATGGGAATATAAAAATCAGCAAAATGAAATTGATCAAAATTCTTTTTTAGCTTAAGAAAAAATAAAACAACACACAAAAATGAAAATACAGATAAATCTTTTAGACTCTTTTACCAAAATTTACAAAGTATCACAAATAAAAGGATGAACTAGATATATATTTAAATAATCAAAATTACAACACTGATATAATCGCTATCACGGAAACATGGATTAAGAATAATGAAGAACATTTATTTAAACTTAAAAACTATAAGATGGCCTCATCTTTTACAAGGTCAAATTCCATACACGGCGGAAGCAGCATATTTATTCACGATAGTTTGCAGTTCAAAGAATTGGGACACCTGAAACAAAAAAGTGTAGAATTAGTAGTGGAATGCAGTGCTTCAGAAATCCTAAATCCTAAAATTATTATTATTAATATTTATCGTCCTCCAGTTCCCTCCAATATGAAACAGTTTACGAATACACTTGAAGATATATTATCTTACGCAACAACCAAATATCATAATCATAATCACATCATAGCTCTCTGTGGAGGTTTCAACTTAGATTTTAAAACTCCATTTGAAAAAGATGTAAAATCATTCATGGATTTAATGGCATCATTTAACCTAACACCCACTACCGATAAACCAACAAGAATATCAGGTAAAACGATCGACAACATATTTGTAAATATTCCTGAATACGAAATTATTATTGATAAAAATGGATTTAGTGATCACTTTGGAATACATATTACTATGCCTGTGAGCTATATACAAAAAGAACAGAAAACAAAAGTAATGAGAAGGTGTATTACCGATGACAAAAAAAACTTATTTAAAGAGCAAATTAAACAGTTGATTGGAACCAAATAACTATTGAGGAAGATCCGAATATTAGTACAGAAATGTTTCTAAAAATTGTAAAAGCGACTCTGGAAGATGTATATCCCAAAAAAATGTGTAGCTGCCATTCTCAAATAAATAAAACCTGGATAAACGATGAAATAAGAACAAGGAGTAAAATAAAAAGACAACTTTATGATGATGTGCTAAAAGGGAATATAACAAAAGAAATTTATAAACAATATTGTAAAGATTTTAGGAAGTTAATAGACGAGACAAAGAAAACATCACACTCAAATTATATTATAAACTCGAATAATAAAGTTAAAGCAACTTGGGACTTAGTAAAAGAAATTACAGGCAAAGGGACTGATACAAAATTTGAGATAGAAAATCTACAATGTGAAAAGACCAAAACTAAAAAAGAAATTCTGGATGAAATAAATAATTATTTCATAAATATATGTGATGATATCAACATAAATGCTGAAAAAAATTTTGATCAGGTTTATAAAAATGACCATACAATGTTCCTATATGAGACGACACCTAAGGAGATTTTCAATATAATTCATGCATTAAACGACACAGCTGCCGTAGGAGCTGATGAAATACCAACAAAACTGATTAAACATTGTGCTGAAGAACTTTCACAACCACTCGCTTGTATAATTAACTTGTGCTTTCAAAAAGGAATATTCCCTGACGAATTAAACAAATCCATAATTAAACCAATATATAAAAAAGGTAGTAAGAAAGAAATCTCCAACTATAGGTCCATAGCCATAATATCAATTATAGCAAAAATATTTGAAAAAGCATTATTAAATAGAATACTGGATTTTATAGAAGCAAATAATATGATAACAAATATGCAGAGTGCGTACATTAAGGGAAGATCAACTATAAGAGCAGTATACATAGCCATTTGCGAAATACTGGATGCCATTAGTTCAAAAGAAAAAGTGGTCTCTCTATTTATGGACTTGTCAAAAGCTTTTGACAGTGTCGATCACGTAATACTATTGGGAAAACTTGAAAAAATGGGTTTTAGAGGAAATGTACATGATTTTATCAAGTCTTATCTGAGAAATCGAAAACAGTGTGTAATGACAATAAATGAAGGAAATGAGATTGTTTCAAGTTGGGGGACACCAGAAAAGGGGGTACCACAAGGTTCCATCTTAGGTCCAATTTTATTTCTATTATATATAAACGACTTACCCGATATTGTAAATCATACAGTAAATCTATTTGCGGATGACAATTTGCTTATAATACGAGCAAAATCTGAAGAAGAGTTAAAAACGGAAATTATCAGCACAATCGAGAAAACAGAAAATTGGTATACATGGAATAACTTAAAAAATAATATTGAAAAGACTCACCTCATGAAGTTTAGTTTGAAGAAAGAAGATCTATTCACGGTAGCTTATAACGACCACATTCTTACAACTAGCGACCACACAAAATTCCTAGGTATTGAAATAGATTCCCAACTAAATTGGAAAGAGCATGTTCAGTATCTTGCCAAAAGCTCATTCACATATGCACTGCGTGTTGTGTCCAATTCCGTTAACGAAAAAGCGGCACTGACTGCATATTACTCCTATGTAAACTCCAGAATCACATATGGAATTATTTTCTGGGGCAATTCTGATGAGTCCCCCAGAATTTTCAGGCTGCAAAAATCGTGTATCAGGAGTATCTTTCATCTACAGAAAAGAGAAACGTGTAAAGAAGTATTTAAAGAGAAAAACATACTTACGTTACCATCCTTATACATATACCAATGCGCCTGCTTTGTGAGGGACAACTACACAGAATTATTCAGTAGATATGAAACCGATCATGCTTTTAATACCAGAAATTGTGAAACATCAGTGCTGCGCCAGCCACATACCACTTTCACTACAGTACAACGAAATGCAGTAACTCAATTGATAAAAATTTATAATAAAATGCCATCACAATATAAAAGCTTATTAACAAAAAACTTTAAAGTGAAATTAAAAACATATTTAATTAATCAATCTTTTTACTCTGTCTCAGAATATTTTAACCACCATTTTGATGTTTCTGTGTAAAGTAATTTAATGTTTATTAATTAATCTATTTTAAATATATAAGGACCTATTCTGTAAATGTTATATTTTTGTGGTAAATATTTTATACAAATTTTATGTTTTAACTAAATTCTATTCTATTCTATTTGACGTGTTCTATACATTGTATAATGTCTCTTTTATGGAATAAATGTCATATTATTATTATTATTATTATTACATTTCTCCACGTTGAAAAGCTGGCGATAGTATATGGATGAACGATAAAATTAATTCGAAAAATAGCAGGTTAATTTTTAATTTCGCCGGTTTATCCTTTTCATTGCAGTAGAAATACGTGCTATAAACAGACAATAGTCTGTTTATAGCACGTATTTCTTCTATTGATTTCAACCCAACAGAATCAACAGATTTTGAAATTTCTTTAATACAGCAGATGTTGTTATATTCCCCCCAGAAACAGTAGAAATTGAAGATCTGATGTAGTTTCAACTGTTAATATGTCTGGTGCTGTTTCTTGACTGTCGTAAAAGGAAAATAAATTGTGATAGATCGCTTAGAGTGGAAAAAATATTAAAAATGGACTACTAATTTTAGGTTAGAATTCCAACTAACAAAAGGCATCTTATTTTATTAGATTAAGCCAATTAAAACTTTATTAATAATGCACTGAACAAGATTTTAGTTGATACTACAGAAATCAAGTAGAAATTTTAATAAAATTGTCATAATATTCAAAAATTTTAGAAACATATATAGGTACTATCGCGGCCGAAAAAAAGTAATCGATTTTTTATCAAGTAGTATGTTTTTTCGAAAAATTTTCCTTTGTAAATGGGAGTGTTTACATCAGTTATGTCAATTAAATTATTTTGACAAGAAATCATTGGTGGGGTCGTATTTATTAAAAAAAAACTAATAAAAAATAAGTTGTTAATATTTCTTAATTGTAAGAAAACAATTAATTAGTATGGTTTTGAGAGAAGCAGAAAAAAGCTACATCATCACCACACTTGGAGAAGGGTGGTCTTAACAACGCATGGCAAGTCAAATTAATTGCAGCAAAGGCTCAATACAATTCAAAAACTAAACAAAAAGACAGACCTTCCGCTATTATTTGTTTTGTACAAATATTCTTCATCAAACTTATGACCCCTGGGACGGTAAACTCGCAGTTGACCAATGTAGCAGGACTGAAATATCTTTCTCCCAGTAACGATCTTATTCATTAATAAAAGTATTTGCAAACTGCATTCTTGCCTCTTTATTATCATCTGTTAGTCGGTGTTTTTTAGCACTGGCACAGTTAAATAGACCTTGCTCTAGCAACCGTTTTCTTGCTGTCCTAACAGACGCTGGGAAGTTGGTTTGCTCTTTGGCTTCAATAGAATTAGAAAATGGGTTTAAATTCACATAGTTAACCAGGGTATTGTCGTTTTCTAGGTAACTCTCTCTTGGTCGTCCAGAACCCACTGCCCTGCTCAGATCATGAGTTTCTTTCCACTTTTTGTTTAGTTTTTGAATTGTGCTTTTGCTGCAATTAATTTCACTTGCTATTCGTTGTTGAGACCACCCTTCTCCAAGTTTGGCGATGATGTAGCCCTCGATGTAGCCTTTTTCTTCTTCACTCAAAACATGATAAGGCATGATTATTATAATACAAAATTTATTTTTGCTTAATATGACAATGACGTTGACACTAATAAAAAAATATTGGGATTGATGCGACACTGAATAGAACCATAATTACAACGGGAAAATCAGTCGATTACTTTTTTTCGGCCGCGATAGTACATATTTTTGAGGTTAATTGTGATATCACCCCTGCCACTTTTTAAACTGAGTGACGTCACCGTGCCTGCGCGCGGGCATACCATTCTCCTTATACCATGTTTATTCTGTTGTTGTCACTAGCTAACCTCAAATATTTAGCGATCCGTCAAATTTGAAATAATTCAAATTAGTTGGTACAACTGCTTCAGTGACAGTATTGTAAAATAAATTCATGAATTTCTTCACAAGTGTAAAACAGAAACAGTTCTACAATATTGGACAATAAATTCATGAATTTCTTCATGAATTTATTGATAAATAAATTGTTAATGTAAAACCCACATAAGTGAAAATGTGAAAATTAAACGTTTCATTTAAGGATAGAAATAGACTCAGTATTGGTAATATAAGACATTTCCAATGGAAATACCAGTTGTGTACAACATGAACAGAATCAAATTTTTTTTTAGTTGACATTTTTGTTTTTTAAGACTTTATTATGATTACTTGAATAATAATACATAAAAAGGCTCTCTTGATAATTAATTAGCCGTGCGGCGGCAAACCGTTTTCTTAAAAAAAAACATAAAGTATTATTTTTACTTATGTTGTTCATAACGAAACGAATCGTCAATATTTACTTTGAAGTTATTTTCATCGAAAACGGTTTGCTGTATGGCTAATTAATTGTCAAGAGCTCCTTTATATGTAATATTATCTGTGGAATCATAATAAAGTCTTAAAAAACTAAAGATGTGAACTAAAAAAAAAAAAAAAAATAAATAAAAGTAAAGGGTAACTATCCCTTGTTTCTCCACCTATGGATAAAATAAATTTTGGTTAGTACTGTACAAAAGTAAACCTTAATAATGCAAAATCATGAATAAAGTTTCATAAAGTTGTCTTAAAATATTTCCGAGATAATCATTAAAAACCTATATTAATACATTTAGCAACCATCTTCATAGGGCCGTAGCTCCTTTAAAAGAAGCATTTCTTAAAAAAGTATATATAAAGTTTTCTTACTATATTTGCATGTAAAATCTGCACCTCAAGGGGAATGCGGGTATTTTGGGACACCTTGTGTATTCACTTCCAATGTTAAAGACTGACTACTTACAGTTCGTTGAGAAGCGGGAAAATATAATCATCTTTGTAGCTCCACTCTCTGGAACCAATGCAACGTTTTATTCAGTGTGTCACTCACCTAATTAACATAGTAACACCTTCGAAGACAAGCACACTAGTTACAAAAATTATTATAAAGATGAGCTATGTACTAAGTACAACCCAGATGTTGTTTCTGTCCGCTCTAACGTCTTCCCCCTGTCTCTGCGGCCTCAACTGAACCGCTGAACCGAGTCACTACTGGAGAGGAGAACATGCTTAATAGGTGCCTAAAGGCAGTGTGGTAGCCAAATACTGGAAAGAATGCCCTAAATAAAATGAATTTTAAAATAAAGTTAAAATGCATTTACAATTTAATTTAAAGGAACCTAAAATGAACAGTTACAGCATGTAGCTGCATCACCATGATTTTTACTGTATTTATTTTTATGAATTTTTAGCTTACAATGGCCGACAAATTCAGTAATTTTGCCAGGAAATGAAGTAATATTTTCTCTGGAAACTGCTTCTGATTACTTAAAAGATGAAAGGCTTAGTGCTTATGGATTCAAATGTCTGATTGTTGGTTATGAATGGCCACCTGAAGGTAGTTTAAATTTAAACTCAGGACTTAGGAATTTAGAAGCTGAGCTGTCATTCCTGGGAGGAATGTGTGCAGCAAGTTTAATGAAAAAGGATTTACTGCTTCCTTCAGTAGGAGGTAAGAGATCAATTTGAATGTATGTTTATTTTTGTGTATTGCATGTTTTTTTTAATATTTTCTTTTAAATATTTTCATTTATACATAATTGTGATATTGTGAACCTGTTGACTTGTTTTATACTTTTTTTGTAAAATCTCTTAAATCAATAAATTACTTAATTACTTACTTACTTTTTAGAGGAAGGAGATATTGATATGGAAATGGCTGAAGCAATTACTTCAGAAATATTTATACACCATGGATCATTATTGTCAAGAGGTTTGGCTCTTAGCTCACCACCGACAGTACATCAAGCTTTAGATGGAATGTTACCCTATAGGTAAGTGATAATTATAAGTAAAAGAGTGATGTTTGGCGGGGCTAAATAAATACAAGAAATATGAATAGTGCCATATACCCCAAAAAAGAAACATGATGCAGCTACGGACACGTGTTTCGGAGTTATTGCTCCTCATCAGCGTAACGTAGCTTAATGGATCCGTGTGGATAGGATCAGAAACAATAACTATGAACGGTTAGAAAGTAGCAGCACACAGTACTCAAATTTGTGCTATCGTGCACCATGTGCCAATTTATGGCCTCCAATGATAACAGTCAGCACAGAGAGTTCTATGCGCACTGCTCAATTTCTGCCTAGGCAAATATAAATGAAAGAGTGATGTTTGGCGAGGCTGAAAAAAACGTATACTTCTGATGGTGGTTTTGCTGAGGTACTGCATGATAATATTGTAAATAGTCGAGTGATGTTTGGCGGGGCTAAATAAGTACTGTAAATAAGTACTGTGTGCTGCTACTTTCTAACCGTTCATAGTTATTGTTTCTGATCCTATCCACACGGATCCATTAAGCTACGCTACGCTGATGAGGAGCAATAACTCCGAAACACGTGTCCGTAGCTGCATCATGTTTCTTCTTTGGGGTGTATGGCACTATTCATTTTTCTGATAATTAGAAGTATTTATTTTCGAAAAAATGTAGGAAAAAGAAAAATAAAGTTCAAAATGCTCTCTAGAACTAAGTGATATAAGCTCCCATTTAGATAATTTATGTAATAAATGTTGCAAGTGTGTATAGACATTCCACGTAAGCTGAACGATTTCGACAGATGACATCGTGACTTGCTGAAATTTGTCCTTAGATCGTAAACTGTGGCGTAGGAGTACAAAACAAAATGGACGATTTGTGTCATATGTTTCCTCTGGTTTTGAGGTTATCGTTAAAAGTTGTCAGTGTCAGTGTTGTGACGTGTTGAATATTTTGTTGTAATTCTTGTATTTATCTATTAAGTTTGGGTGCGTGTGTGTGAGTGTGTGTGAACGTGAATATTAATAATGGAATAAAATAATTAATAAAATCAATTATTGAATATATTTGTACAAAAACACTGCATTCTTAAACTGAGGTTACTTGCACATGCAACCACGAAATCGAAGTACCGTATTGTTAGTTGCCTGCTATCATAAATTTAATTTGGAGGAACTATTTTGTTAGGTAGATGCAGTTCAATGTGGGTCGAGGTCAGTGATCATTGTACCAATAATATTGAATAAAAAGGTACTATATTTGTACTGTCGTCTGTCGAAATGGTTCAGCTTACGTGGAATAAACTATATGACATTAACAAAACTGGATACATAATATTGATATTGTTTTATGGCATGGAAACTCTAGTTATTATTTGTTTAGAAAATATTGAGCCCTCATTTTAGGCGCTTCCAGCCGATAAAGCTTTTCAGGCTCACAAGTCACCAACAGGTATTGTTTTATTTAGACAATTTTCGTAAAAAAAATAATTATCAGAGAGATATTAAAACGTATTTTTTCTCCACTAATTTTTTATTGACAAAATAATGTATGACTTTCTTTGTAGGCCCCTCTCATAATATGATTACACAATAAAACAAATAATAATGTAAAATGTAAACATATAAATTAATTTCTTTTATGAATCTTGTGATATTTAGTAGTTTCACCTTATCTTAAGGGTAAATAATAAGATTGTTTGATAATAATTACCTAACGACTTGCGAATGTAAGTAAAATTTATTTTACATTAAACAAACATAAACATTTACATGTCGCTGGAAAATATTTAAGTTACAATTAATATTCATGTCTCCTGTCCAGTCCAGTCCAGTCACAAATATAGAATTTGTTCAGTCGCAAATTCAGTATGTATGTATAGATATACATTTTATATATTAGCAAAAACTGCCATCTCCCACCTGCATAGTTTAAGTTGTATATTGTAAATTATTTATTAGTAGTAACATTTTTACAGCAAAGGATTTGCATTTACAATAAACTCTAATTTAAATAGCTTATCAATATTTCAATTTACAACTATATAATATGTTAAATAATTTAAAATTTCTGATATAGTTTGTCGAATTTTCTATATTAAACATGATGCCAGCAACTTCCCTACTACATGTATGAAAAAAAAAAAAATCATATTTGGTATCAGGCGAATCCACGACCAGTAAATAAAAATAATTTTAATAACATTTGATCTGTCAATATTTTAATCTCAAAATATCTATATTAGTAAGAGGATCTAAGGTTATTTGTAAAAACATACAATGCATTATTTATGATTAACGTATATTTAATGTTATTTTAACTGAATAGTACAATTCTTATTGAAAAAATAATTAGCAGAACCTCATTAAAAAGGCATTATGATTTGTTTTTGATGAGTTGGTCCAGCCTGCACAATTTTTTTATTGGTTCGAAATCATAAGCTTGACTTATGACATACCAATGGCAATGAGGCACAGACCTGAGTCTTCTGTTTCTTCAATAACTGAAATATACTGGACTGGAAATTTTCAAATATTGAAACTATTAAAAACAGAAGATGTATTAACATGTATGCATGCATGCCTAATTTTTGCACGACATATTATTTTGTTAGCAACATTTTGAGATATTTGTCTTGAGTTGTAGAAAAAAATTGGCAAAAAATGCATGAACTCTGGAATAACTAGTTTTAATATAAGCCTTGTTCGTAGAGTAGTCAGAAACCATCAGAAACTGTCCGACGCATGCCCATTTGGTTGTAGAGATGCGCGTGTTAAGTCAAAGCACTTTTAAATTTCAGAGCTCTATTAAAAATCACATCTCTACAGTCACCAAACTGTCACAAATCGGTTCTACGAACAAAGCTAATTGTAAGTGAAACAGAGGTGATAAAATGTGTAAAATTAAGACAAGTTCCCATAAAGGTGTATCCAAAAATAATTCGTAAGGGTGCTACATCCCTTCAAAAAGGTACTCCTGTGATCTTTCCCAATATTTCAGAAACCTTTAATAAATAATATTACTAAAGTTACACGCAGTGACCCGGTGCTCGGACCATTATATTTTTTAATGTCGTCATGCTAAAATAAAAGTAATTCAACATTTCCCGTTACCCAAAACCACCACTGAAATAAAATCATTCCTAGGTCTCTTGGGATACTATAGGAAATTTATTAAGAACTTTGCCAAAATCACGGAACCCCTAACTAGCTGTCTAAAAAAGGATACAAAAATTACTCTTACCGACGAATACATTAATTGCTTTAAAACTTACAAATCATTATTGATAAATAACCCAATACTTCATTACCCTGACTTTTCCAAACCTTTCGAGGTAACCACAGACGCCTCTAATTACGCTATCGGTGCTGTACTCTCTCAGAATGACAATCCAATCAGTTACGCTTCACGGACCCTTAACCCTTCGGAAACCAATTATTCAACTATAGAAAAAGAATTATTATCAGTCGTATGGGCCTGTATGGAACTAAATTTATCACATACACTGATCATAAACCATTACAATGGTTATTCTCTTTGAAAGAACCAAATTCAAAATTAGTCCGTTGGAGACTTAAATTAGAAGAATACGATTATGAAATCAAATATAAAAAAGGTAAACAAAATAAGGTCGCTGACGCTCTTAGCAGAATTAAACTAGAATGCAATGTCAATGAAGAGAACAACGATAATGAAAGTATTCAAGCTCAGTATGGTGACTTGGATACAATAATTGATGAAATCCTCAACGAAGAACCAAAGGAAGAGGAACTAATGTCAATAGACGAATTAAACCAACTCTTATCACCCAAAAACCACAATACTGATGAAGACCATCATACTAATAATCAAACTGTGCATACTAGTCATGGGGAACCCATCTTTACCATACATTATACATAAAAACCCCTCAATCATTTCAAGAGTCAATTAATCATCACAGAATCAAGTACTATCCCTACTGACATATGCGATTCTAAAATAATATTTAACAAATTCCGACATTCCATCACTTTCCGAAGTAATTCAAGTGACGATGAAACGTTCAGATTCTTAAAACCCTTAATATCATTAGATAATATCACTTGTTTAAAATTCTCGACCCCCTCGTTAGAGAAAAAGATTACTTAAATCTTGCGAACTTCTCTCACTCACCATCGAAACACTAAAATACTAATATCAAACAAAATTGTAGATGATATCCTCACAGAACCTGAACAACAACAAATAATACAATATCATCATCAAGGAAAAACGTGTGTTAGAGGAATTAAAGAAACCATTAAATCAATTCAACGAAACTATTACTGGCCCAATATTCAAACAGATGTTACAAACTTTATAAACACATGTCAAACTTGCCTTTTGTCCAAATATGACAGAAATCCTCAAAAGATTAAACTCCTGACCATGGCCTTAATAACACTAGCAAACGATATAACCTTCGACCCCGTCAATAGTGTCGCGTTATTCGAGAAAATTGGTAAACGAGTATATACGATAGATCGGTACCACACACATTTATTCATAAATTAGACCTTCAGCCACTATATGCGGCCTTTTCTAAAATAAATCTAATGAGCAAACAAAACGAAGAAAGAAATACAACCCAAGGTATCTCAGACTCACTCTTGCACCAAGAACAAAGCCTAAAAATAATACTGTACCAAGAATTTAGAAAATTCAGACCAATGACGAGAATTAAAAGAGGCCTGTTTAACTCATTGGAGATATTAACAAACAACTATTTGGCACTGCAACCGAAAAAGATATTGAACAATTTGATTCTAAATTAAATACTTTGCTAACAAATGAAAAGAAACTCGAAACAGAAATTAATCTGCATACTTCACTGTTAAAATCCTTTACTAATAAAACAACTACCATAATTAAACAAATTGAAGCAAACAATATAAAATTGGAGCAAAACGTCAAATATTTCTCAGATCGACTGAATATAAACTTTCAGAGACAAATCATAATTAATCAATTTGAACTAATACTGTATTATGTTCAACAAATTGAACAAACTATTAACTTACTCCACCTTAATCAAATTAGTTTCGTCTTGTTAAGCCCTTCGGAAATAGATAATATCATAACACATTTACGTACGTTATATCCCCTTAATGAAATACCTCGTTTTAGATATATCCAATCCTATTATACTTATTTCCAACCAAATTTAAGGTATACCAAGAAAACTTTTGTTACTATATTGCTTTATCAGTACCAATTTTAGCGATGCAACCATGCCTTGAATTATATCATGTGTTACCTATCCCCGTCTTTAACGTTTCCCTCTTTTATTACCCTAAATACCTGGTCACTGACTCACAAGACAACCACCAATGGCTTAGTTCCCCACCATACAATGTAGAAGACTTCTACTATACACCTGAAGTCCGATACGAAACTGAATCCGATTGCCTTCTAGACCTTTTCAGACATAGAAAACCTAGAAAATGTCAGATAATCAGGACTGTTTACAAAACGTCCTATGTACTTCAGCTAAAATCCTCCGATTATATACTAATAGTCAGCAAAAGCACGACAATAGAATATAGCTGTAAAATAGGAATTTCAAATACAAAAACTATTTCACAAAACTCAAGAATAACCATGACTCCTGGATGTCGATTTTCAATAGACGAAAACATATACGAATATGAAGATCCCATTACCACCAGTACCATATATCTCACACTAAATATTTCGTTACAAGAATTCACTATGGTCCCTCTACACAACTTTCCTTTGGATAGTCTTTATAGAGAACAAGACTTGATCACAAACCTACAACCGATGCACATAGAGAAATTCAAACCCACACCCTGGCATCATGATTATGCCTGGAAAATTTCTATTATAATATGCCCTAATCGGCTTTATTTTAGTCTTTATTATCTACATCAAGTGTAAAAACCCAAAGGAAAAACTCATGATCCTTTTCAACAAAACAACAGACCAAGCAACCATCCAGCCCTGATTGCAAGCTGAACCTCTTGTAGAGCCCCAGCTTCCCTTTTAAGATGGGAGGAGTTACACGCAGTGACCCGGTGCCCGGACCATTATATTTTTTAATATCATCATGCTACTTATGCATGACAATTGTATTACGCCAAATGTCTGTATCATTATGACGCATTTGTAAACGATAAGGAATCCTAGGGTATAGGATAAAAGTACGTTAACTATTACTATCCACAGAAAGAAACTTTGTTACTAGAAAATTGATAATTGTATTAATTTAACAAGCAAAAAATGGTTTTTCTTGGCAACCTATTTAAAAAAATTGAGTTTGCTATTATTTGTGGTGTAACAACTATTAAATTAATGGTACCTAAAAACAGTAAAGTTGTATAGTAAAAATGCAAATATGCATTTTTTTGTAAGAATTATGAATTTTAGATATTGTTGCTAAAAGTGGTAAGAAACACAGCCAGTTAGGGCGCTTTTTACCTTACATCCCTCAGTTTAGAATGCGTCTGATTAGTAATTTTAGGTATTGATCTTAGAATTCATTTACACATATACAGTAAAGACCGAGGAGGTTCGAACATGGGTATTAGTTTGCGCGATTTACTTGTGCCAGATGTAGGCAAGCGGACAACACAGTGGTGGGAATCGTGGATCTCCGCGCTGTAGCCGATGGCTCTCGCGTCTACTGTTGCTTGTTTGGATTCTTTTATAATAGTTTTTATTACACCTGCAACACTCGAGGTGCAGCGACAATTAATTTTATGTTGTAGAATCACATTTTTGTTGCAAGCAATGGAAATATTTAAATGTGTTTTGGGATTTTTTTGAAATTACAATAATTAATCCTATCTAGGATGAATTATTGAAGTTAGAAAAATTTCGAAACGTTGGTCCAGAATACGTAAATCAAATTTCTTTCAGACATGAGTTCTACATCCCAACACGGTTAATGAGATAATAACATAACAAAACAACAGTGCTGAGCTGACTGCTGACTGACCCTGAGCAGTGAGTGGCCACAGCGCACTGCCGCGTCCTTCTCCTAATGTACAAATTTCGAACTGAGGCGAGTTGTCGGCCACTCGTATATTCGTCCCAATCCCTGTCGTGTTCGAAGCATCCTGGACTTATCTGTATAAAGTGTACTAAATTTCATAATTTTATCATTATCAGTTTTTGAAATATTGGGAAAAAACATTAACAGGAGCACATCTTTGAGAAACTGCAGCTCCCTTAGGTAGTATTTCTCAATACATGTTTATAGAGATCTTAAAATGACAGCAAAAGAAGAGAAGTATAGATCAGATTGTGGTTTTTTGTGGTTAGTTGCAAGGCCCCAGATTTTTCATATACAACTATAATGCTCTTATTTTTTCTAAACATAAAATGCAGTTATAATAATTCATGACAAATTTTTTTCAGAATTAATCTTGAATAAACAAAATAATTAGGTACTTAGATATATCCTTCGCACTTATTTAATTTCTTGAGGGGCTTTTTCATAAAAAATGCATAGGCTTTATTATTCAATTTTAAGACAAATGTAATTAACGATATTAATCAAAATTTAACTACAGACATATTGAAAAATAAGTTTTGGTGAATGTTGATATTATTTCTTCTCAATAAAAATAGAGTTATTTTAAAATTTGAATATTAATTCCTGAATTTACTGGTTTTATAATTTTACAATAATAACTTTTTCTTTTTTGAAACTAAACCGAATTAAATAGCATTTCTAGCAGGCAGGTTTAGATTTAGAACTAACAAAACTAAAACTTTGTATGAAAAATTCTCAATAAATTAGATATGTCAATAGATTCTACTTTTCAAAATTTCCAAATAGGAAAACTTAGTTGATGGGAAATAAGAGGACAGTGGAAACAGTAGCTGGAAAATATTTGGTCAATAATAACATACAAATAACAAACCAGAGACACACCCTGTAATATGTATAAATTCATAAGTACCTACTGATGTTACCTATAATATTTAATTTAACAAATCAATATTTTTTGGAAAAATCATTCTATTATTTTTGAGGAAAGAAAACATTTTTTTGTTTCTCTATGATTAATTTCTCTAGTATTCGGTTTCTTGAGTTATTACTAGTTTTCAAATTTCTATTGGCGTCTATTGAATTTATCCAAAAAATAATACTATGTTATTATGGTATAAACATTATATATTCAGGAAAATGTTCAGTTAAACATATTTACAAGTCTGTTGTTAAGAGATCAGTTTTTTCCACTATCACGTGTAGTTCAGTCTCTCGATAAGTTCGTCCATCGGGCACTATTAAGCTAATATTTCCTTTTTTGTTCTGTTTCTTACTTCCATACTTCTTGCTTCTGTACACCATTTTATAGTACACAAGTAATCCGGAAACTGCAGACACGAGTAAAGCAGTTACTACACAAATTATGATTATGGTAACATAATAATTCGTTATTATAGAACACATATTAGATTTATAATCTTTTACCACCATATATTCATTATTATATAAACACATTATATCTGTATAGTATACAGTTTCTTTAAGTTTATGATCTATACTTTTACAATCACAGGTCTCATTAATATATATATTTATAAATTTTGGGTTGAAGTCTGAAACACTTAATGATTCTCTGGTCAACACAGAAAATGTGTTTGAATCAAAGGTGAACGTGATATCACTAAGCACTTCATCTGTTTTTAAAACTATCCCTTGAAAAGCACCATCATCAACTTCATTAAATGTATTATTTTTGAACAAAACAGTTCCTCTAGAAATAATTTTAAATGCTTCACCATTCATGTGAATAATTTTACTGTTCGTAACCTGAAACACTTTTGGATTATTTATAGAAAATGCACCAGAACGAACTGTGTTAAAGGTACAATTGTTAATTAATACTTTTTGGTAGACTGTAACATTGGAGAAAGTTCGGCTAGGTATGACATCCGCTGTCACTCCGTCAAGTTCAAGGTTTTCTGTAGTAAATCTTTTAAAAGCTTGCAGGTCCACATTCTTTAAGAGTGAATTTTTTATAGTTATTTTTTCATTTTGTAACAAATTGGCAAATGCAACAGGTAATATTCTTTCTATGATAACATTTTCCAATGTTATTTCGTTAATTCTTCCTCTAAATGCATGACTAGAAATAAGTGTAATATTACTATTATCAATGGTTATTTTTAAAGATGGTACACTTAAATCGAACCGTTCTTCATATTGATTTCCTATGTCCTTATATCCATACCAGTTCACACTTCCTTCATCAAATATGATAGATTCAATTTCTGATAAATTAATATTTCTCAAATTCCTCATCTCAACAATAGAATTTTCTCGAAATGTAACACTTTTACATTTACTAATTTCTATTTTCGTAGTTGAATATGAAGGAATCGAATTTTTTTCAATTATCATCTGAAAAAAATATAAATAATTATAAATGAAATAAAGTCAAGTTTCAATGTTCCATGGAGAAAATAAAAGAAGTAATCCTACACAAAATATTGTCAAGTTGCTTCAAATTACAAAAGAAATGTTTTTATATTTTTAGTATCGATATACCGGGTGGCCACGAGTCAATGTACGCCCCCAATTTTTTGGTTGTTTTTGAATTTAAATGTTTCGTTTTTGATATACGTGAATAAGACAAAAGTGGGCTATTTTTAGACTAACATGAATGAAAATATCACTTCCGGTTGAATCGGAAGTGACATCAACTTTTTTTTCTTAAATAGAATGACCGTGTTTTTTTATTGTGTTTTATAAAGCATGAAATTCTAACTGCAACAATTTTTTCCAATTTCAAAAATTCCAAAAAATAAGTGAGATAAAAGATGGATGATGAAGGCAAGATGGGTGAAAGTGTCGAGCCGACAGAATCCGATAAAAGTGAGCAATGTATGAAGTGCTGTGCGAAACAAATATCAGTGCTTGTGTGCATAAACTGTTTCTCAATATACCACAAAAGTTGTGCGAAAAGGAACCCCAATATTAAGGTTTTAGCAGAAAATAAAATAGTGTGTTGTGAAAGTGAGGTTGGAAAACTACCGACAAAGTTATCAAGAAATGAACAGTATGAAATAGAATCTTTATTGTTGAAAGTAAAGTACTTGGAAGAATTATTGGATGAAGTAAAGGATAAAAACAATATTCTAAAACAAAATAACGAATTATTGTTACATAGGGTAAAGTCATTGGAATTTAAGCAGTCTTCAATAAGAAACGAGAATGTGGCCGAAAAAAACAGCTATAGCAATGTAGTAAAAAAAAGTGTCGTAAAAACGAAACAAAATGTAGGAATTGTAGAAAATTCACGACAAGAAACGTCGGTTGGTGGGTCAGTGTTGACAACAGAGAAATCAGAGAAGGATAGCAGTATGATACAAGGAAATGTAGGAATTTCAGAATTTAAACCAAATGAAAACGAGAAGCGTGAAGAAGAAGAGGAGAACAATAACAGAGTTGTTTATGAAAATAATAACGGATTTAAAGAGGTTAGTCACAGAAGAAAATTTTATAAGAAAAATATCGGAACAGGAACGGTACCAGAAGATCAAAAAATAAATGGTTTTGCAGGAGCGCAGAGGAAAGTATGGTTATATTTAGATAGAGTGAAAAGAGCTGCAACTGCGGAAATGATAAAAGAATATATTATAAATAAACCTAATTTCAAGGATGAAAGTGTGTGGGTAAAAGAATTGCCAACAGAACAACATAGATTAAAGTGTTTTGTAGTGACCGCATCAATAGAGAGGAAAGAAGAAATGTATGATTCAGGTTTTTGGCCCGCAGGAGTTGGAATAAAACGATTTGATTTTAGCAAACACAGAGAGCAACTGAAACATGAAGGGGGTAGTTTTTTATAGAAAATTGTTCATATAGTAAAAGTCAAAAATTGAATAATAGAATAAGCATTATTCACCAAAATGTACAGTCTCTAGGAAACTGCATAGATGAGATGAACGCATTCATAAATCAATACACAGAATGTATGTTTCTATGTGTTAGTGAACATTGGAAAACGATAGAACAATTAAGTATATATGGTATAAAAGACTTTTACTTGTCAGCAAGTTTTTGTAGGAAGAAAGAAAATAAGCATGGAGGAAGTGCAGTATATGCAAGACAAGGAGTTGTAGGCAAAGAAATAATATCAGTCAAAAATTTGGCAGTGGAGGGTGAAGTAGAATGTTGTGCAGGTGAATTTAAAATTAACAATGAAAAATATGTAATAATTTCGGTGTATCGACCACCAAGTGGAAGAGTGGATGTATTTTTGAATAGGATGGAAGAAGTTCTGTCTCTGTTTGCACATGAAAATGTTAAAATAATTATAGGAGGTGACTTTAATATAGATTTTTTAGTAGATAGTAAAGATAAACGAGAATTTTGTTCTCTTATTAATTCATATAATATTTGTCATACTATCAATGAACACACACGTATAACGCACTGTACTAGCTCATGTATAGATAATATATTAACTAATTGTGAATATCACTCAGCCGAAGTTCTACATTCGTACATTTCTGATCATACGGCACAAAAACTTATAGTCAATATTGAGAAAAATCATAAGGCAAATTTTGTACTTAAAAGAATAATTAACTCAGATAATATCGCTAGATTTAATAACTGTTTAGAAAATACGAACTGGTCTGATATTTACAGGTTAAATGAGAGTCAAATAAATGAACAATGGAATGTTTTCATGGATATATTCATTGGAAATTTTAATAACTGTTTTCCCCTTAAAAAAATATCAGAAAATTATAATAATAAGAGAAAGAATGGTGTTCAAACCGATCCGGAAATTAACGAATGTAAGAACAGACTAGACATTCTGTATACTTTGAGTACTGTTGATGAAAGGTATAAAGATTTGTATAGAGAGACAAAAAAAGAGTTTAATAAAAAGTTAATACAGGGTAGGTCAAATAAATATCAAAATAAACTAGAAAACTCTAATAATAAGTCAAAATGTATGTGGAATATTGTAAGGGAAATAAAAGGGGAAGACTACAGTACTCAAAGCATACAAGTTCCTGGAGAACCTAAACAAGTTGCTGAGGATTTCAATAATTTCTTAGTTGACGGTGTACAGTTGTTGTTAGATGAACTAGAAGATATACCTTTTACATGTGACATAATACAAAATAATAAATCAATGTTTGTCAGTCCAGTAAATTCACAAGAAATAATAGACATTGTCAAAAAATTTAAAAACAAAATGAGTAGTGGGGATGATGAAATTCCCACAACCATAATAAAACAGTGTATTAGGTATATTCTTGATCCAATAGTGTATATAATTAATAATTCTATCAAGTTTGGGATTTTCCCAGAGAACTTAAAATTAGCTTTAGTAAAGCCTCTGTATAAGAAGGGAGATAGATCTAAAATTCAAAATTATAGACCTATAAGTCTATTATCTTCGTTTTCCAAAATTTTTGAAGCTGTAATGTGTAATCGTCTTAAGAACTTCATAAAATCTTGTAGTTTATTAAATGATATGCAACATGGATACCGAGAAGGTAGATCGACTCATACTGCAATTTTTCAATTTATTCAAAATATACTCAGAGCAATAGAAAGGGACGAATTGGTCCTAGGTTTATACCTTGACCTGTCAAAAGCATATGATTGTTTAAATCACGAGATATTACTATTTAAGTTAGAGAAATACGGAATAAGAGGTAATGCATTGCAGTGGTTCAGATCTTACCTTACTGGTAGAAAACAGTTAGTATTTGTCAATAATGGAAGTGGACAAGCAAAATCAGAAACAAAATCATTAAATTTTGGAGTTCCGCAGGGTAGCATAGCTGGTCCTATACTGTTTATAATGTATATAAATGACATCAGTCTGAAAAAAGCAAGTGTTAATTATGACATAACGAATTACGCAGATGACACAAATTTTTTAATTTATTCATATTCCCTTGATGATTTAATAAGATCCACAAATTATATAGTAAAAGGTGTGAATAAATGGTTTCTCAAAAACAAACAGATACTGAATGAACAGAAAACAAACATAACAATATTCAAAACTAGCCATTCAAGGGTTACCATTCCAACTGAAATAAATCTTGAAGAGTCTGTCATTAAATTATCAAATTGTACTAAATTTTTAGGGGTCTATATTGATAATACATTAAGCTGGGAGAATCATGTAAAAAATTTGTGTGCGAAATTGAATTCAGTATGTTACAGCATGAGAGTCTTATCAAAATATGTAAACTTAGAAACAATAAAAACTGTTTATCACGCAAATTTAGAATCTTTAAGTCGTTATGGCATAATCTTTTTTGGGAACAGTAGAGATAGTGATGATGTATTTATTGTACAGAAGAGGGCAGTGAGAATAATGTTAAATTTAAAATTTGGTCAATCGTGTAGAAACAAATTTAAGGAATTGAAAATACTAACTTTTTATGGTATTTATATACAAGAATGCTTGCTTTTTTTCTTTAAAAATAAGCATTTATTTCATGAAATGGAACCACAACAGAATTATAAAACAAGAACTCTAAATTATACATATCCTAGACACAGACTAACAATGACAGAAAAAGGTGCATATTATAGTTGCCTAAAATATTATAATAAACTACCAGATAATATCAAAGAAATAAACGACATAAAACTGGTCAAAAAGAAAATCTATGAGTTGCTACTTAAAATTGAACCTTATACTGTAAGGGAATATCTTGAATATACAGAGAATTAATTTAGAATAATTGTAATTGTGTTAAATTCAATTTGTATTGACGTTATTTCGTTTAATTGTTTTTTTTTTTTTACATTGTAATGAAAACTCTTCCTCGAAATAAAGATGTATTATTATTATTATTATTATTATTATTATACGAACGATTTTTTATTTTTTACAAAATGGCCACGTCAGATGAATGCGATGTAAGAAAATTACTAAGTAGGCTATGGAAACTATTAGCAAGGTAGTAAGCTTGTCTGTAAAGAGTAAAATAGTTATTTAAATTACTGATAGATACGACTATTTTTAGGTTTTTCTCAAAAAACGGAATTTAATTTTCATTTTCATTTCCGTAGGGGTCCTATCGAAAATTTTTAAATGGGACCCTATTATATTTTTTTATTAATCGGACATAATGATCCATAAGCTTTAATTTTTTCACCAATAATCATTTCCTAACGGGATCCTTTGTAATAATAAAAGTGTTTTTAAAAGGTAAGCACAAATTACACAAGAAATAATTTTAATGAACCTTTTAAAAACCTAATAATTTCCATAGCCTATACTTAGTAATTTTCTTTCATCGCATTAATCTGACGCGGCCATTTTCTAAAAAATAAAAAATCGGTCATATCTCACTAATTTTTTGGAATTTTTGAAATTGGAAAAAACTGTTGCAGTTAGAATTTCGTGCTTTATAAAACACCACAAAAAAAACACGGTCATTCTATTTAAGAAAAAAAAGTTGATGTCACTTCCGGTTCAACCGGAAGTGATATTTTCGTTCCTGTTAGTCTAAAAATAGCCCACTTTTGTCTTACTCACGTATACCAAAAACGAAATTTTTAAATTCAAAAACAGCCAAAAAATTGGGGGCGTACATTGACTCGTGGCCACCCGGTATACACTTCTCGTCAAAATTAACGCATATTTTAAAAGTGGGCTTAAGTTCAATTTTTAATATTTTCTGAACTACTTCACCGATTTCAATTATATTTTTTTTTAGATCGAAGCTTGATTCTTTAAGAATCCTAGCATGACATGGTTTGGGGCATTTTTTTTGACTTTTAGATTATTATATTGACGGTGTTATTTTACCAAGAAATTTAAAACGCCCTGTGGAGTGTCTTAGCCTTTTATTAATATTTAGTGTAATTTTTTGCCAACATTTTGTTTTTTAAATCATATTTCTATCACATCTGTGAGCGAAGATATGTGACTTTAATAACCTGTTGCCTAAAGTGAATTTATTAAAAATGTTAAACGTTAACTTAATATCTTATTTAATCCCAAGTATTTCTTCCCCTAGCAATTATATCTTGACAACGTCATGGTTAACTGATAATCTTATAACTTCTTGGTCAATTTGAGTCCAAATCTCTTCAAGTCTTGCGGCAAGCTCATTCAAGTTTCTAGACCAATGAGGAAGAGTTCGAATCCTACCCATTAAATCTCATAAATGTTCAGTGGGATTAAGGCCGGGACTTCTTGGTGGCCAATAGGCCAATTCATTGTTTCAATATCCGCTTCTTCATAAGCATAAAATCATCACCGATAAATGACGCAAATGTAATGTACGGTTTCAGAATGTCAGTGATGTACATGTGTGCTGTTAGTCTTCCATCATTTAGCAACACTAGATGTGAAGAGGAGGAAGAAACCGCCTCGCACATAGTCTACGATTGCGAAGCACTGGGCCGAAGGAGATTTGCTCTTTTCGGTGATTTACAATGCGGGGACAATTTTCCGCATGAAAATCTTGCAAAGAAGCTATTAAACCTCATTAAAGGGATGGAGCTCATGTAAGAATCGGGGATGTACAATAAGCCAACTGAGCTGCAGTGCAATTTGGGTTTGACCGCTATTAATCAATCAATTAATCAGTCAACACTAGATCCGTGTGAGCCTCCAAACTTATGCCTCCTCACACCATAGCTAATCCGCGACCACAGCTCACAGTCCCTACAATGTTGCATTGTAAGTACCTTTCACCTGGCCTTCTAAAAATTAAATTTCATCTATCGTTAGAGAAAAGGCAAAACTTGGATCCATCCCAAAAAAGTACTTTAGCTCAATCTTCAATTTGGCAATTGAGGTGTTCATGTGCAAATTCCAGACGTTGTCTTCTGTGATCCCTCAAATCATGACAATTTGTTACCCACTACGGCTTTTGTTTCCAGGATTATTTTTGTTGTTTTTTTATTAATAATAACATGTTGCATATATCTTTACTCGCAGATATGATAAAAAGATGATTTAAAAAAGAAAATGTTGGCAAAGAATATTGGGTTTTGGCAAAGGCGCTAAGACACTCCAAAATTTTGTACGAAATATGTGTAATAACGCCTTAGTATACTTGTGTGGATAGGCAGCGAGTGTATAGCACGAGCACACGTGTACTAATATGGCCATTATCACACTTGTCTTGTATCGTAAATAACTATTATTATATGTGATTTTAATGAAATTATAAAAAATAATAGAAAATTTAGTCTTAACTTATAACAGTTATTTTTATATATAGAATGTTAAAATGCTACTTTTGCATTTTGCATTAATGATATTTATTCAAGAACCAAAGCGCATTTCACATTTGAGATACAAACTTTTTTTGAAAGCTGCATTAATATTTAAGAAAAAGTGAAATAAAAATTATAAAGTCAATATTTTGTAACAGTTTATGAACAGTAATAAAATTAATAAAAGAGTGATGTTTAGCAGGGTTAAATAAATTTCACTTTCGGGGTCTGCGGCACTATTCATTTTTCTTATATAAAATTAATCCCAATTTTCTGAATAGATTACCAGCAGATAACGATGGAAACATATATGTATGTGAAGTAATTTTATGTTTATGAACGTAAAAGTATTTTATATCTTATTTAAGAAAATGACATACTTTGCACATTAAAAACAGCATGAAAATATCCATATATTTAGAGAGTTTTCGAAAAAGTATTTTATAAATATTATTTTACAACAATAAATCTATAGTTTATAAATATTCGTATTTATAAATCTCATTATTTATGTGCTGTCTGTTGTAGTAATAGTAGTACTTGTAGTAGCAGTATTTTAAATTTTCACTATCTAATATATTATCAATTTTCATATATATCTCAACTATTACCTCGGCTCCCTCAGTACAAATGCAAGATACTGTTGAACTGGAACCTCCATACCATCGACACCCAAATTCTCTATGTGTAGTAATATCCGAATTATAATATGTTGCTTCATATCCTGTTAGGACAGCACTGCATATACTTGCTAATGTTGTTATCACAAATATGACTATTATAATCACTTCCTCTGTTGATGATTTCATTTTTTTGAGAAGCTACATATTGTTTCCCAGTTTTGTTGTCACTTGACCTGAAAAATATTAACTTTTATTATTTTATATGTAATTGTTAAGGAAACTTTGATTGTGTAATTATACATATTAATGATAATGTTTTCCCAGAAAATGTTGGGTAAAACGTTTTTAAGAAAATGAAACCATTAATTAGGTCAACTTTAAATGATTTTTTTCTTAATCATAATTTCCTTGTGGCTAATTAGATATACCAATAATATCAAATAAACCATTTGTAAAATGTACAGAACTGTATTATTATTCATATTGGTGAGACAAAAGAATAATTCTCATTTTGTTTCACTAATGTGAACAATTACTCATATGGGATTATCCTACCTAACGTGTATTATTATTTTTTAAAACTTTTAGTATAGTAACATTTCTGATATGTAATATACAGGTTGTCCCAGAAAGCCTAGGTCATAACTTGCAGGTGTATTCTACATAAAAAAGCAAGGTTATTTTGTTTAATAAATATGTATCCTAAAATGCTTCGTTTTTTCGTTTTAGAGTGACAGGGCGTTTAACTTTCTTGGGGTATCTATGACCTAAAGCCAAAAAAAAAAAAAACTTTCATGGGAAAAATATAATCAGTATACACATACTACGGCAATGCTGCAAACGATTATAACTGGTTTTGTGACTGACATTTGGTTTTCAGCCTACTACAGTAATTATCACTGATTTGCTTATGCTAAAAATGTTAAATTTTTTAAGCTAAATAACTTTAGAACGGTGCATTTTATCAAAAATGTACAAGATAGCTTTCTTATGGTTTTTTAAAATAGAACCGAAATCTGCTGTTATTAAAAAAAAAATCAGTGACGTACTTTTTTTTTAAAAAAAGGGGGCTGCAAACCACCATTGTAAGCCACTGACTCAAAGGTTGAACTGAAATTTTGGCAGTTAATAGATCCTGAAAGTAGCATCATATAATATTGAGAGATACGGCCAACCATATATATATATTTTTTTCATGAAAGTCAAATGTCCTGTAACTCTGAAACAAAACATTTTAGGACACATATTTATTAAACAAAATAACCTTGTTTTTTTTATGTAGAATACACCTGCAAATTATGACCTAGGCTTTCTAGGACACCTTGTATGTGGTAAAATGTATCATATATACGAGTGTAATGAATGGATACTTTTCAGAACTAGTATTAGTGATGTGCATATGGTAATTTTATACAAAAAGAGAGATAGAAAAATATTCACATGGCAATAATTTAAGGATAATCATACTTCAGTTAGAAAAAATATATCCAATAATACAATATTACAGTTGATTTTTACTATCAAGTGAAGTACTCAATGGTGTAATAACACAATGTGAGGCCCTTAGCAAATTTTTAGACTGGGGACCTCAAAAAATTAAGCTAATTAATTGTCTCAAATTGAGACATGAAAAACTCTACCACGAGACAGGGCACACAGGTCGGGGGCTCCTGGCATTTTGCCAGTCATGCCACCCTATTGTTACGCTACTGTAGGGACTGTTTTAATTTCCAACATATTAAAATTCCAATGTTTAAAAAATTGTCCTTATATTTATTAGACTGTTCACATCAAGACCTTTCCAAAAAGACCAAATACAAGGTATATTAAAGATGTTATTCAGTGTTTTTTTACAAAACAGACAAATGTTATATTTTTTTGGCTATATCTACTCGTAGTGCATCGGTCACCAGGACTTAATTGCAATTCCGTCAATATGCATTACGTCATTGAATACGTTTTAATTATTTTAATATATGACATAAATATGTTGGCACACGGAATCTAACCTAACAAATGCAGTCCTTGTATTGTATTCAGTGTTGCATCGATAAAAAATGATATTTAATAAAAAAACAACAGATTGCGTAGGGATCGAACCTCTCGCATGGCAACACTTGCATTCCTTCAATAGTGTATCGTATCAATTCGAAATGTAGAATCAAAGAAGGAACATATTAGTAGTCGCCAGACGCAAGTTATTAATGGTACTGCAATAGAGTCCTTGTGAACTGTGCACTAGACACTTTTTTTTTGTAGAAGAGTTTCAGAGTTTACATCGATTATTTTGAATTTTTGATATTCTCGGAGGGAGTCCACAAAAATAAGGTCAAGACGTCAATAATTCAAAACAATCATTGCAGAAGAGCACTTCCTTCAACAGCTCCATGAAAGCCAAAAAAAAATTTTAGACCAGTAATTGACTGGATAGCGTATGTTATTATCTATTATTTCATAGGTGCATAAATTCTATACTATTAAATTAATGCTAAAAATTTGGTGTGATATCCATCAACTCTCAAATCAAGCAAAAGTCATCAAATTAGTACACAAATTAAGAATAAAAAGTTGAGTGACATATTTGTACTCTTATTTTATAAGAAACTTATGATCTGTTTTGGCTACCAGGTTTTTTTAATCCTTTTAACAATAAACACACCACAGAAATTAGACAACTACCAAATCCAATTATAAGATATGATACCACAGATTATTCTAGACAATCTTCTAGAAATTTCTGACGAAGATGCACTTGAAGATGACATGTTATGTCGAACGTACTTGGCTCGAATGGTAATAAAAAAAAAATGTATGCACTAATACAAAAACTTTTTCCTTTCTCAACTTTAAATAAGAAAAACCAAATGTGTTTAACAAAAATAGAACTTTTACATAGGTATACACACAATTAATTAATATGCGGCTCTATACCTGTGATGTGACTCTGTTATGATTCTTTACGTGCTCGTCAAAAAATGTTTGTGATAGAATTAGGATTAGCTTAAATAGTGTATCTGGCTGCATGGACTATGTTCTAATGCCATCCAAAAAAAATATAAACATACACACTCGAGTTAAAAAAAAAACAAAATTACAGTAAATAGCGACATTTAGGATTATAAGTAATAGGAGCACATAGGAGGCCGAGGCTTGCCAAACAATAGTATAAATGCAGGTGCTTTGAAACAATAAACAATTGAAACTAAATGAATTGTTAATAATAATAATAATAATAATAATAATAATAATAAACGTCTTTATTATATTCTTTTTTAAGAAAAAAAAAAATCTTACATAGTACTTATCAAATATTATCAGGAATATAAAGGGCGAAGTTTAATGTGCCACAATTACCTGACAAAGTCAAGTAATCGTGACCATTAGTCTTACACTTAACCCATGAAAACAACTGCCTACTTAGACTTCATTACAATAATAAAAAAAAAAATTATGAACAACGAAAATATATGATTGTCCAATGAAACAGTCATTATTAATTTTTTAAATTAAACATAATTGTGATGGCGTTAAAGATATTTAACAACAAATAAACAAAAAAGAAAAAAGAAGGTAACTCAAGATTAAAATGTTGGAGAGGCTATAAATTAGAACATTGACTTTCAAATAATAGAGATTTATATTTATGTTTAAACTGATATATTTTATTACTTTTAAGTTCTTTATTAATACCATTGTATATCTTGCAAATTTGGTAGCTAAATGATCTGGTAAAGAGCTGAGTACGGTGCATTGGAGGAGTTAGAAGACCCTTATATCTAACATTCAAGTTATGTACGTCTGTCCTAAATTTAATTTTTCTATATAGATATGGTGGTGATTTGTTTAATATTAGGGAATGAAACAAACACGCAGCGTGATGAATTCTCCTATTTTGCACGTTGAGCCATTTAACTTCTCGCAACTTGTGTGATATTCTTTGATTTCTGCGAATTCCATATATTAGTCTAAGACATGAGTTTTGTAATTTTTGAATTTTACGTGTATAAAGTGCATTGAGGCAAGGACCATATAAAGAATCTGCATAATTGAGAAGTGATAAAACTAAACTTTCACAAAGTATGATTTTTGTTTTTTGAGGTAGATAATGCCTACTTCCGTATATTAACTTTAGAGATAGATATCCTTTCTGAGGCGTTTTATTAACATGGTTTTCAAATCTCAGGTCACTGTCTATAATAACGGCTTTTGACCCTATCTTTCTTTTCTAGTATTTTATTTTCTACAATAATATCTAATGAAGATTTAACAATATTTCTCTGATTCTTGGGTCCAAATATTATTACTTCAGATTTACTTGGGTTAATTACTAAACAATGACCTTGAGCTGCTGTGACAAATTTCTCTATATCCTCATTTATATGGAAACAGGCACTCTCTACCTCAGTAGAAGGAAATGAGTAGTAGAGCTGAGTGTCATCTGCATACAAATGAATATTGCAGTAATTTAAATTGTTTACTAGACTGCTGGTGTAGATAGTAAATAGCAGCGGGCCGAGGATTGATCCCTGTGGTACTCCAGATTTTAATGGTAGATAGTTTGAACTGATACTATTTAAACGAACACATTGTTCACGATTTTCCAAATAATTATTAATTAATTCTATTGAACCTTCAGAGAGTCCTATATAATGAAGTATAGCAGTAATCATTTCATGATTTATAGTATCAAAGGCTCTGCTGAAGTCCAATAGAACCAAACAAGTGCACAATCCTCGATCCGTTGCTCCTATAATGTCGTCCACTATATGAAGTAGTGCCGTAGTGCAACTGTGGCCTTGTCTAAACCCAGATTGAGTTACAGGAAGCAAATTGTTTTGTACTAGATGTTGTTGTAGCTGCATTTCAATAAGTTTCTCAATAAGTTTGGATAATGTCGGTAATATGCTTATCGCTCTAAGATCTTTGAATTCCTCTGGGTTAGGCTTTTTAGGTAACACAGTCACCACGGCCTTTTTCCATACAAAAGGAAAGACATTTTGTTCAAAACATGAGTTAATTAAATGTGTTATATATGGTAATATATGAGGGCAACACAATTTTAGTAATCTTGCATTAATTCCATCGCACCCTGTTGAATTTGTAGAAATTTTATTTAATATTTCTAAAACTTTAGATTCACTAGTGATTTGAAATTTAAAATTATTATTATTTAAGGAGTTATTTTTATAAAAATTTAATATAGACTGTGAGACAGGTACTGCGGGAATCGCGTTGACAAAATAATTATTAATTTCATTTACTTTTTTAGATGATTAGGAATTTCATGATTTTTGTTATTTACTACTAAATTATTATTTTTTAAAAGTTTCCAATAATCTTTAGGTGTAGAGTTATTTATTTTATATTCAAAATATGCTTTTTTCTCCCTCTTAATTGCCGCACTAGTATAATTACGCATTTCCTTGTAGAACTGCCAGTGAGCAACACTTTTTGTTCTCTTATATCTTGTTAGAGCTTTGTCTCGAGTAGACATCATAATTTTTATATTTTCAGTCAACCAGGGTGCGTAGGGTTTTGTGAACCTCGATGTTACAAAAGGGGCATGCGTATCTAACAAATTTATTAAATTATCTACTAAAAATTCAACTTTCCTGTCTATGCAAACTATGTCATACATTAAATACCAAGGTATATTGTATAAATCAAGCAGAAATAACTCATAGTTAAAATTCTGGAAGTTTCTGTAGGTATACAATTTAGGTTCACTATTGTTATTACACACCTGGAGTGCGTTCGAAAAAGTGTATAATCGGTATAAGTTTTAAACTAGTGATTATCCTGTTTCGTTCAATAACGTGTATATATACCACTCTAGTGATATACTACACACGTTCGAAATTACTGGTATAATATACAAGAGTGTACTCCTTATTAACCAAGTATTGAGTTGGTTTAAAAGTGTCCATGACATGCGCAATAGTAAACAAAACAAAAACACTAAAAACGGCTGTTTTGTTTGCCATGCTCGTGCACATTTTTGTTTGTATTCAGGATTGTGATTAGTTTTCTAACGATAGGTTTGTTGTTTTTTGTTAATAATAATAATGGAAACAACAAACAACCAACTCGTCGCACCCAAACCGTTCATTTTTTTGGATAACATAATGATCAGCTGATCTTATACCTATACCTACTCTTATCCAAAGCTTTATATTTTTTTTCGAACGCACTCCTGCTTTAACACACAAAACACCAACTCATGGTCAGACAAGTGATTTTGAATGACACCCTTCTCCACAACTTTTTCCTCCCTAGAAACGATGATTAGATCAATCAATGCAGTAGATAATGTCAATTCTTATTCAATAATGTCTAATAGTGCGGCAGTTTAGCTAAGATATTTCAACGTATTGTGCACTTTTTGATAAAAGCACCAAATTTGGCACAGAGGTAGACCGATGTAATACGAACAATTTTGGATGTGGAGCCATCGGCCAACTGCCCCCTGGCGGCCATTTTCCAAAATGGCTGCCAGTGGACACCCGAAAGACAACAGAAGTTAGATAAAATTTGCTGCTGAAGGTTTTAGTGAATGTTTATTGAATGTTTTGAATGAGAGATAGTTTGTAAGTTATATACAGGGTGGGCCAATAGTGCGTATTTCTTCTGTATCTCCTGTCTCGTTAGATATAGACGCATGGTTCAAAATTTTAATTAATTTGTGAGAAAAAGTACATTTTTAAAAATTATTACAATTATACAGGGCGATCCGTTAAAGTGGTAGATAAAAGAATATATATTTTTTAAATAGAATGACCCAATTTTTTTTATTATGTTTGAATACCACTATGATGGCCTATTCAGCGGTAAAATATTTTTAAAATTTCTTGGATGGTTAATGAAATAAAAATATTTTTGTGGAAAACTGTCGTTATCTTCATTTGTAGTCCTTTTTCTATGATTGACTTTTTTATAAGAAATGCCATCTGTTTCTTCAAATCTGTTTTTAAACTTTTGGAAGATGCTTCTTGTGGATGGGTTCTGTGAGAATACTTTTTAGCGTAAGTTCTGGAGGCAACAAAATTGAAAATAACTGAAATTAAATGTCTTTGTTTCTATGAAATAATTTCAAAGGTACATTGACTTTTCTGAATAAAACATACCTATTTACACATAAACAACAACATCTAGAAAATTATTCATTTTAGGTATGGGACATATCATATCAAAGTTGCAGAGAAATAAAAATTACACAATTTTTACAAAAATATATAGGGTGTTCCATTTGAAAAATTTGAGTTTTGGTAGTTTGAATATTTATTTAGCAGTGTGCTTATGAACACCTTGTATGAAAAAAATGTTTTCTACATCAGCTAATAGTTAAAGTATGGCATACACTACTACCATGTCAAAGAAAAAAAATTACTCTCCAAAAATAAGTCCAAAATCAATTTTCAAAATGATACCTGCAAACGGCAGTGCATGTTCAATAAAAATATTATTTAATTCATTAACCATCAAACAAATTTTAAAAATATTTTACCGTTGAATAGGCCATCATAGTGGTATTCAAATATAATAAAAAAAATTGGGTCATTCCATTTAAAAAATATATATTCTTTCATCTACCACTTTAACGGATCGCCCTGTATAATTGATAATAATTTTAAAAAATGTACTTTTTCTCACAATTTAATTAAAATTTTGAACCATGCCTCTATCTCTAACGAAACAGGAGATACAGATTTCTTCTGTATCTCCGCACGCACGCACTATCGACCCACCCTGTATATAACTTACACAAACTATCTCTCTTTCAAAACATTCAATAAACATTCACTAAAACCTTCAGCAGCAAATTTTATCTAACTGCTGTTGTCTTTCGGGTGTCCACTGGCAGCCATCTTGGAAAATGGCCGCCAGGGGGCAGTTGGCAGATGGCTCCACATCCAAAATTGTTCATATTACATCGGTCTACCTCTGTGCCAAATTTGGTGCTTTTATCAAAAAGTGCACAATAGGTTAGCTAATCCGCTGTACTATAATAGGTATTCTAAAGAGTCTATCACATATAATATTTTGTTATTAATGCAAAAAATTAATGTATTATTTAATATGTAATCTATTTCTAGTGTGATTTTATTGTCGCATTTAAAATAAAAGGGAATTTCTCATGAAAAAAATGAAAACGAAAAATAAATTAACGCAGTGAAATGATTTACTATTTAGCTTGCGCGGGTAAACTTTTTACTAGTCCTACTTATCCCTGTCCTTAAAAAATTGCACCTTCAACTTCCAAACCCATTTTAAAATCTTAAATGGTATCAACCTCATCATATTAAAGATTAAAAAGTAATCATGTTTGCCTCAGGTGAGGGAGGAATATTAGCCCAATTACGTGTTATAACCAGAATTTAAACCCAACTGCATTTTTAAAATACAATGTTTTGCTTATTTCTTTACTCGATTGTGATATCAATTAACGAAAATTATTTTATTTTCTTACATTTCGGTTTATTCTACCATCGTCAGAGAATTACTTTTACAAAAAAAACTTTTTTGAAATGTTTACAATGGTCAAATTATAACTAATTTTACATTTTATGTCTACTTATGCAACTACAAACTAAACTATTTTAAGGCCTGGTGGTTTGATTTTTTTTATGTTGATAAGACATAAATCACGGAATTATTAGAAATAGAAATGAAGAAGTAAATTGCGGGAATATTAAGCTCTTTCATTCAATTTACTTGTGGAATTGATGGAAAAATGTAAAACTTTTAATGTACTTTACGTATTACCCGTTTATAGTTATTTACATAAATTGAAATTTCCTTGAATTTTCTATAATAATAATAATAATAATAATAATGTAGTTTATTATGTGCATACAATAAAGCAAATAAATAAAATTTATGTACCACAGGAAATAATAAAAAAAAAATTAAGTATAGAGTATAATGTTTACAGCACATAAAAGGTGAAAGTATTGTCCAAGTAAGACATTTTTCAACTTCACCCTTATACACAATTCAAAATAATAACAAATATATGATTATACGACATATTATTGTATAAATTAACTAAAAGGCGATATTACTAAGAAATTTTACACTAATAGGTACAGTTTTTCATGTTTGACATAGTTTCTAAATTGTGATATATTCATATTAAAACAGTCCCCTGGTATAGCATTAGCTATTTTAGGCGCAATATATGAGAAACTAGATTGAAACATTGTGGTAATATGTTGAGGAATGTCAAATTTACTTCTATTTCTCGTTATGCGATCATGCACTTCATGCCGATATTTTAACTTGTTGTATAAAAATTCAGGAATTTTATCAGTTATAATCTTGAAAACAAAACACATTAAATGCATTTTTTGTCTTTCATCCATCCTTAACCAATTTATGTCTTGTATATGACGACTAGTATGCTCACTTCTAGGCAATTGCAAACAGTACCTAGTTCCAGCATTTTGCACTCTTTGTATTCTTTTCTTCATTTTTTCTGTTAAACACGGATAATACACACAGTCACAATAGTTAAATAGCGAAAGAATCAACGAATCAACAAATAGAATTTTTACATTCTTAGGTACAATATTTTTATATTGATATAGAGTTTTAAGTCTAAGAAATGCCACTTTAAATTTATTTTGCACATGCAGTTCAAAATTTATATTTTCGTCCATTATCAGTCCAAGATTTTTTACACTTACACTATACTCAAGAGGTTCATCTTTGATTTTGAGTTTATAGTTTGACTTTATTTCACTTCTAAAGTTTTTCGGTCCAAATGCAATTAATTGTGATTTAGACGCATTCACTTTGAGACCATTTTTTGTTATATAGTTCACTAATTTATCAATTTCCTCATTTAAAGCGTCAAAAGCCATTTTTGTTTCTTCATATGAGAAACTAATGAGTACCTGGAAGTCATCAGCATACATATACAATTTACAACGTCCTAGTACCTCTGGTGCATCTAAAGTGAAAATGTTAAACAATAATGGTCCCAAAATTGAGCCTTGTGGTACCCCTGATTCAACTATGCATGGCTGAGAGAGAACATTCACATTTTGTTTTTGAATCCTAGTAATAACTGTTCTACCTCTGAGATAATTTATGAACCAAGACAGAGAGCTTTCCCTAACTCCGTACGATTGTAGCTTTGCTACCAGTAGGTCAAAATCCACCGAATCAAATGCTTTTGACATGTCAATTAGAACAAGTACAGTAGCCATACTTTTATCTTTTGATGTTATTATATCATCTACTACACTAGACAATGTTGTAACAGTGCTAAAGCCTTTCCTAAATCCAGCCTGCCGGAGTGGAAACAAGCTGTGTGTGTTTAAATGATCATATAGTTGATCATATACAATTCTTTCTAATATTTTTGATCCAATTGGTAGAATATTAATCGGGCGTAAATCCTTACCCTCTTTCACAGAGTCTGACTTAGGTATTGGTTGTATTATTGCAGTTTTCCATTCATTAGGTATGATTCCCAGTTCTATTGATACATTAATTATGTGTGTTAAGGGAAGTAAACAATATGGCAGTAGCAGTTGCAGCATATACACAGATATACCGTCTATACCCACAGCTTTGGATTTAATTCTATTAAGTGCTCTCTTTATATATTCTGAATTCACATTATGTAGATTAAATGTTGGTATATCATTTTTGTTGCTGTAATAAGCTATTATTTCCTGATTAATTTCAGGTTTTATAACACAACTTTGAAAATAGTCACTTATTACTTGAGGGTCATTTAATTCATGCGGTAACTCAACATTTTTAACATTTTTTCCAACTCCTAGCTTTTTTGCTTCTAACCAGATGTTAGTATTATTATTCTGGTGTTGATTCAACTTTTGCTTTATATATGCAGCTTTTTCCCTGTTTATTGCCTTCTTCACTTCCTTTCTCATATTTTGATAGAATGCACGTGATTCATTAGTCCGTTTATTTAGATAATTCTTTTTCGCTTTTTCTCTTTCTCTAATTAAGCACTTAATATTATATGTAACCCAAGGTAAGTGCTTTCTTGATCTTATTTTTATACTTTTAAGTGGAGCATTTTCATCATAAATTTGTAGAATTTTTTCATTAAACAGCTTCAATTTGTCATCAATACCTTGTGTCATATAAATATCATTCCAATTTATTCTATCAGCATCCAGATAAAAATTTTCCATGTCCATATTTTTGTAATCCCGGTATGTTTTTATTACCGGCTCTATAGGCTCCTTCTTAATATTCATAAGACAGTAAGTTAGATCATGATCACATCCCATGTCTAACATATCAATAGTTCCAGACTCCATTACATTTTCAGTCATATCAGTTATTACAAAGTCAATTAGTGTTTCGGTATTATCAGTTATCCGAGTCGGTTCTGTAATAAGCTGATTTAAATCAAACATTTGTAATATGTTTGTAAAATACTGTGTTGTAGAAGAGTTACTTAATAAGTTTAAATTAAAATCTCCCATACATATGCAATGATGATATTTTGGAATTATTTCCCCAAACATCTCTTCAATTATCTCCATCCTGTATAATGGTAGTTCATGTGGTATGTAAACACACCCAAATGCAATATTCATTTTTTTAAACTCGACTTCAATCCATAGTTGTTCCAGTTCCTCCGTAGCTTCATTAACATTTTCAATAATTTTACTACTTATTTGAGTATTACAATAAATTACTAGTCCTCCACCCCGTCTTGTTCTATCCAGTCGGTAAATTTTATATCCAGGAATCACTATGTCAGTATTTTTTATTTCCGGTTTTAACCATGTCTCACTTATGCCTATGATATCAAAGTTTGCATGAATGATATAGTTTTTAAGATCAAAAAATTTTGGTATTAGAGACCTAATATTTAAATGAGCTATTGCTAAATTAGAATTACTATTTGTATCTATAAAAAATTAATTCTACTTCTTTTTATCTCCAAATTTCTTATGTATGCTGGGCAATCCTTACTCCATGTGTTATGATGATAGTCTATATTTTTAATTTTAAGTTTTTCAACAGCATGTTTGCAATTTACACACGTTGCCTCATTATCTACAGCTTCACAGGTATTTGTAGAATGTTCTCCCCCACATTTAGCACATATCATTTGTTTACTACAATTTTTTGCAATATGATTGAAACCACAACAGTTAAAACACATCGCTATATCAACTGCATCATATACAGCACATCTATCCCAGCCAATATTTATTTTTGCTGCTTTCAATATCTTGTTGTAACTGTCTCCATCTAATTGTATATAGGCTACATAACTTCTTTTGTTTTTTTTATTCTGAGTAACATGCACTACTTTAATGTTTGATTTCTGCCTGTCTAGAATATCCTCATTTTGCACATACAATAACCACATAAATATTGAGAATTTAAGCGAAACATACTTCAACCTATTAAAATAACTGCAAAGGAGTAATATTTAAAATAGGTAAAACAATATATATTAAATACAAATGCAAGTTAAAAAAAAAACATAACAAAACAATAAAACAACTAAAAATCAAGATTCTTTTAAAAACAACTAAGTAGACGAAATTTTAAATAGGTAGGGTCTTAATACTATTACAAATATTTCTTGGATTTGGAATTGTGAAATTTCTTTAAAAAAATCATGGTTATTTTAAATTTTTTGATTGAGAATTCAAAATATTATCTAAAAGTTGAGGCATTTTTTTAGAAGGAGCAACACTTTACATCAGAGGAACACTAACCTTAAATGATCACTTATTAAGAGTTCAGTATCTATTAAGAATTCGTTCTGTATTATTTATTATTTGTTATTTTCTGTCATTATTTAAAATCGAACAAAAATAAACAATTAATTGTAGATTAAAGCAATTAAAACCGACAAGAGCTTAGGATGGAAATTTCAGGTTTTAGATTGGTAAATTATGGCATCGATCATCAAATAAAATATATCAATAGGAAAAAAAACTCAACCTCAATAATATAAAAACATTTTTCTTAGGAAGTGTATAGAGCAGAGGTAATATACTGCGAGTATTACTGTTTAAAAGAAAAAATGTTGAAAACCGCTGCAACGGTACGATTCAAACTTGCAACAAATATGGCATACCTAAAATCAAACATTATTTCATACCCTATAGGCCCTAAGCCATTGTTCTTTTCATCGCCTCATCTTCTTTCTCCTAACACATGCAAAATTGGATGCCAAATAAACATGTAAGTTATTTAGATTTTTAAATTTTCGAATTGAACCAAAAAGTAGTTTAATCTTTGGTTAATAAAAAAAATGTAAAGTCGCTTTAAATTAAAAGCATACACACATACAGGTGCCAATTGCAATATATATAGGACGTCTCATTTAACTTAACAAAACCTGAATTATTACGCAGCCAAAAATAGAACACTATTTGCAGCTAAAAATATTTTTAAGAAGTTCAGTTTGTTTATAGAACAATTTTTGAATTGAATTTTTTTTCTAGTTGTAAGCTTTGGCGAGTTATCACACACACTCATCTGTATAAACCAACGACATACGATGTCGTTGGTATAAACACGCATTATTGTTGTAGATAAGTATATTTGCGATTATTTGTAGGTGTGTACATTTTATTTATTTAGTGACACGTTTCTAAATTGTTTGACAATGTAAAAATGTATGCCATGACCACGGCTAAAACAATTAATAATTAATTTATTAAATACAAATACCTGTAGACACATTACTCCCACAGGAACATTAAGATTAATTCATACTTCTGCGACATTTTAATAAAACTATTTCTAATTATTCCTTGCTTTTAAATAAATATAATTTAAATAATTGATAAAAGTTAAAAGTGATATTGCAGTTAGAATAAAAATAATTAAGCATTACCTAATTCTAATTTAGCAAAAAAATTTACCTGTTGTTTTTCGATCGTTTATCGGTTCTACCTCAAAATTTACACAAAGCAATACATTCACAGCCGATATACTGTCCACATATCCGATAAAATTATTATTTGCTTAAAAAATATCTACGTGCGCGTTTTTCACATGAGTTTAGATAAGAGTTATCGCGCTCTGTCTAAAAAGGTTTGTTATGTGTTCTCGTAATGCAGAGTAGACGTGTTGTCATCTGATGATGCATAGATCAGTATGGTTAATGTACAGTACGTACGTTATGTAAGCAATAAATGTGTGAGTAGGTACACTCACCTAAATTCTTAAGTAAACCTCATTTGCCCTAAGTATATTTTGTTTAGTGCATTCATGTGAAGTTATGGTAGCCAGACTTGAAGGCAACAACCGGATGATATACTACTGATTAATAACGAATAAGATCACTTTTTATTATTTAAAAATTAATGTGTCAGTACCAATCAATTAAATGCGAATTGTAAGGCAATTAAATACCGAAAGACAACGTCGGAATTTATTCAAATAAATCAGAGTTGGACTGGACTACAGTGCTATACTGTAGGTACCGATTTTAGCGGGTCAAATCCACTAAATATTAATAATATTATGTGGCCAGATAATCTTACAAACTCCGTCGGCTCTTCAAGTCACATAACAAAAGTAGACAAGAGAAATCAATAGTTTAAAACATATACGAGCATGAAACACTATAAGTTATAATAGTTATCATTGTTATCAAAACATAATTTTATTGTGTGAGTCCTTCATATACAAGACTAGAACATTTATTCAGTGTACCTACCTACAATGCGTATGATCAATATCCAATCAATAGCATAGGCAATAATAGCGAAGTTGCGAAGAACTGGCAATGGTCTGTCACATAAATATATGTGAGCGTTTGTTTATATTCATGTATGAAGTGGTTTAAGTTTATTTTGTAAAACATAAATTATAGTTAGATAAGTGTTATACTGAGAAGGGATGTATTCTTAAGACACTTGAGAGTCAACTAAGCTAGGGGCGACTCGACATTCTTATTCTAACATTGGTAACGAATAGTTGTATTTTATTCAATATACGGAGTGTTCTGAAGCCAATTGTTCGTTTTATTTTATTTACAAATTCGGCCTTTCGGCTTATTTGCTAACATCAGAAGTGGGATAGACTCATTAAAAGTACCACGAGTGACAGACACGTTGTGATTGTTATAGTGTGTGAAAAAAATAAATAAATAAATAAACATGGAAGAATTTGCCAAAATTTTGGTGGACTCTTTGAAATCATTGAAAGAAATAAAGGACCAGTCAGTGAAGACTGCGACCACCAGTGCGGTGAATATTCCAGTGTTTAATCCAAAATTAGACGATGATGGTGCCGAGAAATGGTGTAGTGAATTAAAAAATTTAGCGACTACTTTCAATTGGGCTGACCATGAGTTGTTGATGAGAGGTACCACCGGCCTTGTGGGAGAAGCAAAGGAATGGTTTTTAACATGGAAACCGGATGGAAAAACTTGGGAAAATTTCAAGACTGAAATTTCCAGCTTGTACCCAGCGAAACGAAATTTAAGTGAGAAACTCCGCAGAGCCAGTTTGTTTACCAGCGATAAAGCTGATTCTTATTGTGAGTATGCCAGAAAAAAAATTAGTTTACTTAGAGCATTAAGTTTTGCTTTGTCCAAAAATCAATTGTTGGAATTAGTCATTGGAGACATCACTGATATTGATGTCAAAACCGCTGCATTTAACAGTAATCTTTTGTCAGTTAGTGATTTGTTAGTCTTGCTAGGCAATTATAGAATGATGCCAAGGGGCATAAAAAGAAATTGCCCCTTTGTTCATAAAACTAGTGTACAAATTTGTTATAATTGCAATCAACCGGGACATGTTAGTCGTAATTGTACAAAGAAAGGAAAGAGAGATTAATTTAAAAATGAATGAATTTAAAAATGTTCCCTCTGGTAGTTCTAATAAAATTGTATGCACCTTTTGTAAAAAAACTTGGTCATAAAGTCAGTAACTGCTTCGTAAAAAAATCGCGAAAGAGCCTCTATCTCTAGAATCAATTATTTTTGTGTTAATTTGGACGCCTACTTTTGTACTAAATTTAAAATTTAAGACCAGATAGTGAACTGTTTGTTGGATACTGGAGCAGAATGTAGTTTGCTTACGAAAATTGCTAATTATTTAAATTGTCATTTTGAGCCTGCACTAATTACTTTGAAAGGTCTGGGAAACAGCACAACATTTGCAAACACAAAGACCACTTTAAAAATTGAACGAGACGGTACGGCATTTGAAATTTGTTTTTATATAGTTGACGATTCTGCTATAGTTTTTGATAGGAATAGGGATTTATTTTTACATAAGAGATTAGAAATTCATACTGATCAATATGGCTCCCGAATTTATTTAAATGAAAGTACAAATTGTTCCCCAAAGTTAATTAACAATATAATTATTGAACCCGCCACTGCGAAAACTTATTTAAGTACGTTTGGTATTACTAAAAGATTTGTTAGTGATAGAGACACAAATTTTACTGATCAGTCTGTAAAGAAAATGTTGTCCGAATTAGGAATTGACCACCATTTAATAGCAAAAAGTGCACCTCGAGGTAACGGACAAGTCGAACGATATGTCGCGACCATTTTAAATATGCTTAGAGCGGAAATAAATAACAGATCAGAATGGCCGAACGCTATTGTTAAATTACAAACTACCCTCAACACGACAATACAAAAAACTACGGGATTCTCCCCTGTGTACTTACTGACAGGAGTTTGTGGTAGTATACCCGACATAAAAACTCTTACCGACTCAATTCCAATGACAGAAATTGCACAAAATTTAGAGAAAAACCGAAATCTGGCATACGAACGTATAAAAAAGCAAGCAGATTATGCTAAAAACCTTTTCGACAAAACCAGGCGCTCAAATAAAACGATAAACGTAGGGGATTTCGTATTCCATCCTTCAGGAAATAGTCACCTTGCAAAACTGGATGACAGATACGATGGTCCATTTGAAGTACTCCAAATCCTTCCGCATGATAGATTCGAACTGAAAAACTTGGCTACCAATAGAAAGAGGACAGTTGCTAAGGACATGATTCGAGTCTGGCCAGGTGAACTTGCTGGAGATTTTTAACATACGGTGAGTAAAGTATGCTCCAGGCAGTGTGAGCGTTTGCAGGAAGAATTTGTAAAAAGATTTTTGTTTTGAATTTGTAAGAGTATTTGAGAAATAATTTGATCAATAATTTAATTGATATAACAGTGTATGAGAGACGTTTTATTTGTTTTTGGTTGAAAGCGTAACGCTTTGCCTGTTGTTGATTGAACTGTTGGAATGCCGAACGCTTCGCAGTTGGGGTGAAAGGTTGAACTGTTGGAATGCGGGACGCTTCGCAGTTGAGGTAAAAAGTTTGAACTGTTGGAATGCGGGACGCTTCGCAGTTGAGGTAAAAAGTTGTACTGTTGGAATGCGGGACGCTTCGCAGTCGAGTTGATAAGTATTGCACTGTTGGAATGCGGGACGCTTCGCAGTGGGTAAAAGTTTGAACTGTTGGAATGCGGGACGCTTCGCAGTTGAGGTAAAAAGTTGTACTGTTGGAATGCGGGACGCTTCGCAGTCGAGTTGATAAGTATTGCACTGTTGGAATGCGGGACGCTTCGCAGTGGGTAAAAGTTTGAACTGTTGGAATGCGGGACGCTTCGCAGTTGAGGTAAAAAGTTGTACTGTTGGAATGCGGGACGCTTCGCAGTCGAGTTGATAAGTATTGCACTGTTGGAATGCGGGACGCTTCGCAGTGGGTACGTTTTGTGAGACAGATTTATATTGAAAATGTGTTTGATGATTGATAATGATGATTGATGATGTCAATAAAATAATCTAGTAGTAGTGTTGATTTGAACTGTTGAAAGCGACACGCTTTGCAGTGATTGATTTGAGATGTTGGAAGCGTCACGCTTCACATTATATTTGTTGATCGGAAGCAAAATGCTTTCCGTTAAGTACGTTACAACCTAAGCTGCCTTACGATCGTTTTACAGGTCCACAACCCCGCCCATGGAGTCTGGAGGTTGCCGACCCACAACATTGCCCATGGTCCCAGGGGAACGGGATAATTCGAGAACGAATTATAGGTCAGAATTGGCCGTGTGAGCGTTTGTTTATATTCATGTATGAAGTGGTTTAAGTTTATTTTGTAAAACATAAATTATAGTTAGATAAGTGTTATACTGAGAAGGGATGTATTCTTAAGACACTTGAGAGTCAACTAAGCTAGGGGCGACTCGACATTCTTATTCTAACATTGGTAACGAATAGTTGTATTTTATTCAATATACGGAGTGTTCTGAAGCCAATTGTTCGTTTTATTTTATTTACAAATTCGGCCTTTCGGCTTATTTGCTAACATATACGTGAATCCATAGGGCCGCGGCTGGTGGGGTCATGTAACTTACGGATCTGATGCGCTAAAAATTATTTTCAGGGAAAAAAATGATAAAATTAACGAAAACCTTGGGCATATCTACTCAATGAATATAGGTACCTACGCATTTGACTAAAAACGGTGCGGAGGCCTCTCGCAAAGGCCCGCTAGAACTATACACTACGCCACATAATTAATTGGATACTGGGTGAATCCCATAAATATTAAATGATAAAACAGGAAGTAAAACTTGCCGACGAAGATTGTCACAAGTACACTTATTTGACCACAATTCTTTGCCGTTGTGACACAATTTATATAGCGAGTATTATTGAGTTTAAATACACTACACTATCTAATTGACTTGAAGTTTCATTTTACGTAATTTTTGGCAATCGATTTGAAGGTATAATGAAAACATATTTTCGAAATATTCTATAGCTGTTTAAATGTTAATTGTGGCATTTCATAAATTTTTAGATAAGTCAACTTTTTTTGGTTAGGAATCTCAAGGAATGTGGTAGTAAATCCCAAAAAAAAAAAAGAAAAGGAAGAGAAATAATTCTATAGCTGTTTTAAATTCAAATATACAGTACCCCACAAAATTTTATGTTCAACTTGGAAACAAAGATGGGTTTATAGTACGAAAAGCGTGAATTAAAAAGATAAAACAAACGGTGAATGTGTAACGCCCACACGGAGAGTGACAGCGGTAAAGAAAAGACCGCAAATTAAAACACCTAAAAACTTGGGCAAAAAACGCCGCCAAACGAATTTAATAGACAATGCTGGGTTATATGCTATGTCAATGAAAGCATCAGTAAATATGGTTTTATGTATGCCGGTTACTCATGTGGTCGACTTGCATACATACGGTAAGTGATACCCTATTAAATTCGTTTGGCGGCGTTTTTTGCCCAAGTTTTTAGGTGTTTCAATTTGAAATAGAATGGAGAGAGAGGCGTGTCTCTAGTGCTCTGGTAAAGTCTGTGTCATATCTGTACAGCACATAAAAAGAGCCGGCTTGTTTGAAGTTTTTATGGGCATCAAACAAGTCACCGGTTTTTTATGTGTCTTACAAATCTGAAGTCGACCATATCTGTCTTTATTTTATACTCATTACTGATATTCTCTGTTCTTGTTTTCAAGTTGAACATACAATTTTGTGGGGTACTGTATTATTGGATAGTTTTTATTAAAAATGGGTCAAAAATTTTTACACTACGCAATATTTGGTGTGTTAATAAATCAAATTGAAGCTTATTATATTATAGTAGCTTAAAATTAAATTTTGATAACTGCTAATTCAAAAATAATACAAGGAAAATAAATGCAAAATTTTTATTTTTAACAAAAAAATCCTTTTTTAGGCAGCTGTACAAAGAGTGACGTTTTACGGATCTGACAGCGTTCCTAAAGTGTCATCTTCTTGTACTCATTTGTCAATTATATGTTTTTTGGCCGCTTTTACTTCACGGCCGCATTTTCTTTACGGTCTCATGTATTAATTGATCATTAATAATAATATTTGAAATGGATTTAGGCTTAAAGAAAAACTAAAACAGACGTAGATTTCCAACCTTGCATTTCCAGCTTCATAAATTTCCGGTGGATTATCGCTATCACTATCACTCATTTTTACTAATGACAGAAACTGCACGGCTTGTCAATAAACTATCCAGTGACGTTTTCATTTGTCAAACAATTTAAAAATGCCAGCCTACTAGGCTCCTCGCAAAATTTTCTCCATGTTTGCAGTAGTTTGTACGAAACAATTATTTTAAAAATATTTTTATTTTACTTTTTGAGACAGCTGCCTAAAAAATGTTGTGTGCACCTCGGCCAAATGATCTTTCTCGGCCTTATCCGAAGTTTGCTTGGCCTCTGCTGCGCCTCGGCCGCAAACTTCAGATTTGACCGAGAAAGATCAACTTTTTGGCCTTGATACACAAATAACTATTGTTTCATTAAATTCGAAATTGGAATAAAAAATTTCCAAATTGTGTTTTTTGTTAGTTATTAATATTATGTATACTCTCAAATTTTTGTGACCGTGGTGGATGCATTTTAAAAAAATTTTTGAAGTATGTATGCAAGAATGTTACCAGAGCCAAAAAATGATGGCAATAAACTAAGGAAAATGCTACTATTTTAATTTTTTTGATAAAGATAATAGCTTAGAGGAGGTAGAAGTGTTTGTTTTTTTTTTTAATTGACGCATTTAAGATGAATTTGGACCTCATTCTGCTACCGAATAACACTTCGTCATTGCCACTTTTTATCCTCTACAAGATGGCGCTGTCAAATTTGAATTCCGACGTTTCATCTTCCAGTAACCATTTGAGGACCTGGATTTTTTATTTTATTTTTTGTTACCTTTGGAAAATTAAATTTTGATAACTGCTAATTCAAAAATAATACAAGGAAAATAAATAAAATTTTTATTTTTTACAAAAAAAGTCCTTTTGTTTCGTTAAATTCGAAATTGGAATAAAAAATTTCCAAATTGTGTTTTTTGTTAGTTATTAATGTTATATATACTCTCAAATTTTTGTGACCTTGGTGGATGCATTATTTAAAAGATTTTACACTTAATGTATTTTGAAAATTTTTGAAGTATGTATGCAAGAATGTTACCAGAGCCAAAAAATTATGGCAATAAACTAAGGAAAATGCTACTATTTTAATTTTTTTGATAAAGATAATAGCTTAGGAGGTAGAAGTGTTTGTTTTTTTTTTTTTAATTGACGCATTTAAGATGAATTTGGACCTCATTCTGCTACCGGGCAACTTTTTTGACCGGCCCCCCCCATCCAGTCGACTTTTTTGTAACTAAGACGAGGATAAGTAATAATAATTTTATTTACATATTTTCTCACATATTTTATAGTAAACGCAATCAAAATATGAGTGCACTTTATATTAATTAATTTTATATTTGTTTCAAAAAGCGGGTTCTCTTCATTTTTTAATTGCGTATCGATCTGTCGAGTTAGATTTTCGGTTTTTGTGTAAATATCACTCTACTTCTTAAGCAATCACGACAATTTTGAAATCTTCGTTTGTTGATTCTCTATCGATCTGTCGAGTTAGATTTTTTATTTTTGCCACTAACTTTTCAAAAATTTTCAAATTTCTTTGGAAATTTTCGAAGAATTAGGGGCAAAAATCGAAAATCTGCCTCAACAGATCGATAAGCAAAAGGCGAAAATATATAAAAAAAAGATTTCCGATTGCTTAAGTATGTATTAAGATCTGCAGATTAACTTGAAAAAAGAAAGTTACATTTTCATCAAAAAACGTCTCTTTTTTGTGTAAATATCACTTCTTAAGTAATCACGACAAATTTGAAAAATTTTGAAAAATTAATGGCAAAAATCGAAAATGTAGCTCGACAGATGCTATCAATAAACGTTTAAAAAAAAATTGTTGTGATTACTTAAGAAATACGTTCTGTAAAATGATAGTTATACAAAAAAGACATTTTTTGATGAAAATTCAAATTTCTATGGAAAATTTAAAAAAAAATTAGGGTCAAGAATTGAAAATTCGCCGCTCCAGTCCGGGCCTGGATGAATATAGAAAAACTGACAACCTTTGTACTGTTTTGACACCGGACCTTAAAGCGAATTAAAAGACCTTCAAAATTCAAGAAAAGTCTTGGATGATTTTTAGTGTAAATTGCAAAGGATCTAGATATGACCGAAATAAGAGGCGCGCCTCGTTTTAACAAATTACGACATTGCTTGTTTGACGGTAATTTAGTCTCAGAACTTCGTTAATTATTGATTTTTTTAACTTTAGGCGTGGTTTTCATCCAATTAGGGGTAAGATCAATTATTTCTCTTATTAGGGGATGAGTTTTATGTCTCAAAATGTAACAATCTGTTAAGAAAGTCGTATTGTCTCAAAATTAAAAAAAATTATTAATTTATCCATTTTATTCCTTTTATTACGGCCATATTGAGGGTGCAACCAAAATTTTTTAATTTCTGACTTCACATTCGTGATCAGCGACTCCAGAAACATAAATAATATAAGTTTCAATGATTTATTCTCAGTACTTCGTTAATTATTGATTTTTTGATTTTAGGGGTGGTTTTTACCCTTAGGGGTAAGGGCAATAATTTTTTTTATTGAGATATAAGTTTTATGTCCTAAAAATATAAGAATATGCAAAGAAAAAGTTCCACTTGCTCAAAACAGACAAAATTATATTTTTTCATTGTACCCCTATTATATCGACCATATTAGGGGTGCAATCGCGAATTCTAAAATTCTGACTTGAGATTCGTAATCAGCGACCTCAACACATATACCTACATGAAAAAAATGCCTGAATTTGCCCTTATCATATTTTTGAACAGAATGTTGAAGAGGGGTTTTTCTGCGATTATTATGATATAGTGTACGTAATGGTCCATTTTCGAGCTTTTTTCATTTGGATCTCGGAAACCGTAAGAGTCATAATAGATAGGTACAGGGCCGGTTACAATAATGGCAAAGTTGCACAATTTGATGCTTATCAAAATGCTGTGCTACAACTTGGTAAATTTCGAATACTTTCGGAAATATCCGGAAAAAAACCGAAATTTTATTTGAATACAAATTTTAAAACGAATAACACTTCGTCATTGCCACTTTTTATCCTCTACAAGATGGCGCTGTCAAATTTGAAATCCGATGTTTCATCTTCCAGTAACCATCATTAAATTTTTTATTTTATTTTTTGTTACCTTTGGAATCCCTAAAAGTTATGACCCATCACAAATTTTGATTTTCAAACATTTCGACTTTAAATTTTTATTTTCAGTAGAAATATTTTCAAGGCTACAGTACATTGAAATAAAAGTATTTGACTATTTTTTTAAATCCTATTTACTCCTTTAGGGTTTGAAAATAAAAACAAATATTATATCCGTATTTACTATTGTAACTTAAATTATTTACGTACAAGTGCTTTAGTTATAATTATAATTACTTTTTATTCGCTTTTAATATTATCAGTATCATAAATTATATTTATTTTTTACCTAACTAATAAATATATGTAGAATGTTGAAAAAATAATTTGTTTTAAAAAATGCAAAAAATATCAGTTTCTCTCATCAAAACGTTTGAAAATCAAAATTTGTGATAGGTCATTGCTTTTAAGGAGTCCCGAGAGAAATCCAAAGGTAACAAAAAAATAAATAAAGAAAATCCAGGTCCGTATTAAAAAAAAAATAAGTTTATGATTGTTTATGGGAGGCGAAACGTCGGAGATCAAATTTGACAGCGCAATAACGTCAGAAGAAAATAAAAAAGATTTTATGAAATTTCGGCTTTCCGGATATTTCCGAAAGTATTTGGAATTTTCCAAATTGCAACACGTCATTTTGATAAGCATGAAATTGCGCAACTTTGCCATATTAAACCGATCCTGTATATCTTACGGTTTCCGAGATCCCAATGATGGGGCTCGAAAATGAGCTACCCTGTCTGTTGCGCTGCAAAAATAAAATAATCTTAAACATTCACCATTGGTGACATAGGTAAATGAATACCTATGCACCTGCATTTCATTTTAAATTTCGCAACGTCATGCGTCTTCGTGATAATCAATATCTTGCTAATTTCAAAACAATGAATGCATTTTAATGGTCTCAACATCAACATCAACACTCAGTGTATCAATGAAAAGCGGCAAAAGCGCTCCTCGCTCCTCAAGTCCTCATCAACATTTGAGTCGGCTGAATGCGCTCAATGCATCCCGATGTAAATCTGTATACCTACCTGTAGCAGAAAAACACGATATAATTGTTAAATTTTGATAAGATAAGAATATGTAGTAGGTATCTTCAGAGACTGCAAAATGTTAAGTTAGGTAATCATTTTACAGTCCCTCTGATTAGATTATCATCATCATAAAAAGCGCTTTATAATATATTTTTTTTAACATTTAACTGTTGATTGAATTATTTACTTTCAATTAACGATGATTTAACAAAAATAACTAGTGTCTTGGATTGTTTTGAAAAGAAATGTCATTAGCCATATTGTTCTATTTAAAACAATCGCCGGTTATGTCATTACTCCCACATTGATGAGTCATCTTGATCACTATAACGTCTAAGTACATCAAAAGATGTTCATTCAAAAAATAAAATCTACCTACATTCCTATATGATTGAGAGCTCCTCACAACTCACAACTCCATCGTTTTAGAGATATGAATTTTATCTTTACATTAAAGCTCGGCATGTATAACGATTCAAAATATCTCAACTTCTAACAGATGTTACTTTTAATTGAAACTAATTAATCTTTTTTTAGCGTACTTCTGCTGTACGTCGTACGTAATAAAATTATAACGTGCGTTAGCTGCGTTTCCTATTCTATTCGTTCTTTTTCTATTTATACTGCTAATGACATGACCTCACAGTTAAATTTTATTTTATGTGATGTGTAAACGATTCACCTTGACTTGTGTAAACTGATGCCAATGTTTATTTTGATATTAAACTTACATCTGTGTCATCTTTTAAATCTTTTTGTACTGTATGTTAGAAAATATACCTATTTATATTATTAACGTTTTAAATTAATTTAATGACTGGTAGATAATAAAGAGTAGGCGATTATTGGCTCACCGATCTCGAGTTTATAACAGTTTTTATATACTGTGTCTCGTAAAAAAAATGCAAAACATCGTTCTAATTATAATATTACATCATAAAACTCATCGATCAGAAGCGAGCAAATTGGGACGATGTCTAAGTAAGTACATATATACAGTGTGACCCATTTGAAATTAGGATAGTAGCTATTTTTGGTCCGATTTTGATCAACTTTTTTTAGATTGTTGCTCATGGAAAATGGCATTTTGTGGCAAGTTGATTGACTTGACTATTACAAAAATCATGCTGCTTCCCATGAGCAACAATCTAAAAAAAATTTGATCAAAATCGGACCAAAAATAACCACTCTACAGAGGTGTCCTAATTTCAAATGGATCACATATTGTATGGTGCTGGGGTTGTCGTGTACGTGGAAAAAGATACCAGAAGATAGTTGATTGACTTGACTATTACAAAAATCACGCTGCTTCCCATGAGCAACAATCTAAAAAAAATTTGATCAAAATCGGACCAAAAATAACCACTTTACAGAGGTGTCCTAATTTCAAATGGATCACATATTGTATGGTGCTGGGGTTGTCGTGTACGTGGAAAAAGATACCAGAAGATGAAATATTTACACACGGGGTTTTCCAAAAACCCGGAAACGGCTGATTTTGTCGAAAATTATATTTCCTGTAAAAGTTTCATAGTTTTAGAAATTGATCAGATAATAAACAGATTTCAGTGGGTAAAGAGTTTCAAAGTTATTTAAAGGCGATGGAATGTTTTTTTGAAGTTTGAAAGGCCATACAATTCTGTGTTAATATCATTCCAAAAGTACCTACTAAAGCATTGATTAAGGAATTATTAAGATATTCATTCCTTAATCAAAGACTAAAGTCAATAATTCAAGAATATCCAAAAGAGTTTTGTGTTTTTTGTGTTAAAAATATGACATCCATTTTAGACCATGTGATTTCAGACCTTTTTACCTAGAATTTAATGCTCTTTTGAAATCCAAAATATAAAAAATACCATCACTTACTACCTACGCTAAAAGATAACAGGATGTGATCATAAATAAATGACCTTCTGAAAATTCGAGTTCACCGGCAAATCTTAACACCTCTATATTAATTTTTTATGTTTACCTATCTAACATATTTCGGATATTTTAGAGAACCAAGAATCTCTATTTAACTTTATACCGTGGAAGAAGTAAATTGACAACAAACAACAAATGACCTTGACAAATTTACCACTGTAATTTGGTAATTTTATAAAACGTTTTTTCGAATATCTAGTTTTTAAAAAAATTGGCCATTTTCAGGCTTCTGGAAAGCTATATGTTATCAGCGATATACAGTGTGTCTCACTTTTCACCACTACACCCCAATATCTAGGCCATTTGTTGATCGATTTAGATCAAATTTGGTATACTTCTTTTCTTTCAGATTGTGTTTAAAAAGTTATTAATAAAAAATATTTTCAAACTTAAATACGCCTACTATGATCAAAAGAAATTGGCAAAAATTAGGAATTTATATTAGCGATTGAGATAGGGTTTTTGTTTTTACAGTTTCTTGTTCAGCATGCCCTAAAACGCCTGTATACCAAAATTCGTTAAAAAATATTCATTCCTTCAAAAAAAAAAAGTAATAAAAATCTAAGATTTCAATAATAATCACCCTAATTTATTGCCGGATATTTACATAACTTGGTAGTCGGGTGATATAATGACGCTAATTAAGCATTAGGACACTTTTTTTTTTAGAAATATCAAATAACTCAACTTTTATTATTTTTTATTATTGAAATCTTAGATTTTTATTACTTTTTTTGAATGAATATTTTTTAACGAAATTACCAAGGATTTTACTTTTTGCTACTTCTTTCTCAAATACTATTTAAAATTGTCAAATTTGATTTGTTTACTCAAATCTATTTATTATAAAATAATGTTAATGTTTTGTTTTAATTTGTTCCATTAAATTGGTTTTATGTTATGTCGTAAAGTAGCAATAAAAAATATATATAGAGGTTTATAAAGTACCTATCGAATAAATTTGATAAAAAGTTGGTTGGAACATAAATATAAACTACTGGACAATTGAAGTGGACCTCCCCAGAAACCTCGCCCAAATTGCCCAAATTCGATATCGGATATTTTTATCTGAAAATGTAATTTGTATACGTAAACAACATAATCTAAAGTATTTTCTGAAAACTCAATTTTTTTACGGGGTGATATTTTATATATCCTTTACTTACGAGTTAACAATTTTCAAACACCTTCAAATCTATGAATTTTTTTTGAGATTATTTTGAATTCCTCATTTAATTTCCCAATCAATTTTGTCGAAACATTATTATTTGGCAATCGCTATACAAATCTAATTGAACTGATATAATTAAAGTCATCATTATCATTTTGAATTTATGGTATTGTTTACAGCTGACATTCCTTGGGCATCAACACTGCTACGCTGTCCACGGACTCTTTCCTTGATGGACAGAGTAAAATGATACAATTTTTCTATATTTTGTATCCTAATATTCTTTTGAGCGTTTCAAGAGAATACACGATGTACTTTTTCCGAGTATAACTGTATCGTTGCAATTTCAAAGGGAGCTCAGATTTGAAGATTCGTTTGTCCGGTTTGTCCAAAAAGTTTTCACCCATTTGATAGGTGTTTGAAAATTGTATAATTAGTACGGGATTGAAATATTACTATGTAAAAGGAAACGGTAGAGTTTTCAGAAAATACCACGTTATTTGCCAAAAAGAAAACCGCATAAAAATTTTACATCATTTACATCAGAGAAAATTTCCGAAACCGAATTTTAGTAAAATTTCCGGGTCCACTTTAATTGTCCACTAGCTCATTTGAGAAAAATCCTGGTATAGGTCCATTTTTATTTCAAAATGCCCAGATTTGGACGATACTTTCTATGATTATATAGAGTAAATGGTGGCGCACATTAAAGATATGTCGTCGACAGTATTTTTTTATAAGCCACTCAGAATATTTTTCAATATCTGGTTAAAGTATAGCATTGCGGATCCAACCATTCACATTTGGTACATTTATTGCTATAAAGGTTACCGAGTTACTAAGTATGCCGATAAATTGAAAATCCCGAAAATCTACAAAATATAGACTATTTACAGGGTAAGAATAAAACGACGCTAATATCACTCCTGTAAACATGTTTTCTTTTCATCTACTGAAACGTTATTCGTGGGTAGCTTATGGCTCACACAAAAAAGGAAACAATTTATTGCTCTTTATACTTTCCAAAGCAATGGACGGTATATTATTAGCAGTAGGACCAGTAGGTAGTTCAACAGAAAATTTTGCCACGTATATTCCCATATAGTTCATGACACAAACCGTTGATTTGGTTAGGGAGTTCCAAACTATAATTTCAGAAGATAGGTATCTTTCAGATATTTGATTTAGCATCGAGGCATCTAAAAGTTGAAAATGATGACTTGGTTTAGAAGCAAACTCAATTGTTCTTGTAGCTTTGTTGTTATGGAAAACATTAGACATTACCATTGAGTAAATAAAATATAGGATACCTCACTCAACAATGTTACTGAATGTGGAGTGGTCAGTGGACATATCTCGTTGCCTTCGTCTTAGATTACAATTTCGTTATTCAATTCATTTATAGCTGATATGTGCATGCGGATGGTTACGTCTCCTTGTACACATTGTTTAATTATTAAGATTTTTATCGCTGGAATTTCTAATGAATGAATTTATAATATGAAATCAAAATTAAAGTTATTAGACGTAACGGCCAATGCCATTATCCATTATATTTTTAATATGAAGTAGATATAATTACTAATACAACATAGGGATCAATTTTATATTTATGCTACATGCTACTAACTCTAACTAACTAATGAACTAGAATCTTACCTGAGATTCTCAACTTTATCATTTTTAAAACAGATCCGTTATACTTTACCGAACATTAAGAATACATTTATCAAACATTTATAAATTATAAAAAGACGATGCGCGATGGTAATAGATGTTTCTCATACACGTATAACCAGTGATAAATTAGCACGATACACATGGAAAGTAAAGCGATAATTCTAATGGTAAAATCAAAACGCACAGCGCAACTATACGTGTTGTATTTTGTATTGCACTTCTATTTCGGAGACAACTTTGCTACTGTTTAACGTTGTTGTGCATACTGTTACGATATATTTATTGTTTGCGAATTCACTAACTTGTATCGACGCCAAGTTTATATAGTGTGACTACAACAGCAATAAAACTTATAATAGGTATAAGAATATTAATTATTTTGTAGGGACTAGAAAATAATGGATTAGTTTAGCAAAAAAAAAATATTTTGGAGAATAGTTATTGTTTATTGCTTATTACCCATATTGAAGATTTTGTTAATGTTAATATCATAAAATATCAGATTCTAAATTTGTGTCAATCATAGAAATAGGTACAGTATCGTCGCTTTTAAATGATCGCGGTATCAACTTTACAAATCGATTTCTGATTCCGTCGTAAGTCTAAGGGTTATAAATAAACAGATAAGAGCAAAGCAAAGACAATTGACTTGCCCATTATCTGTTTAATTATAAACATTGGACTTACGATAGAATTAGAAATCCACATATTAGTTGATATCACGATCATTTAATAGCGACGATACTACTGTACAGGGTGTCCCAAATTGCTTGATTTTGCCTGGCTTTCCTATTTCCAGACCAGGTAGAGAAAAACTGACATATGAGTCTAGAGCTCGATTTTTGTGAAACGCCGATTGGTGAAAACCACATTTCGATATCTCTAACCGTTTCCGAGATATCGGCAAAAGTTGACATTTTACAGATTCCGAAAAACTTTTTTTAACGTTAAAAAAGTTATTTTTAAAGAGAAATGTGTTATATTGGCAGCAAGGATGACTAGACATATCCTGGCATATATATTTTTGGAAAGCTTATTTTTTTTTTCCTATTTTCTAAAGTCAAAGCCAAAACTATGGTTTCCATTTGAAATAACAAAGTTAGCTTTAATATCAAACAATCGAAAAGCGATATATTTTTTTGACAAATGCATCTTATTCTACGTCAAAAAGTTTTTACCGTTTGAAAAAATATCCAAAAATAAAAAAGTTGACAATTTTTCGAAATCTGTAAAATGTCAATTTTTGCCGATATCGGTTAGAGATATCGAAATGTGGTTTTCACCAATCGGCGTTTCACAAAAATCAAGCTCTAGACTCATATGTCAGTTTTTCTCTACCTGGTCTGGAAATAGGAAAACCAGCCAAAATCAAGCAATTTGGGACACCCTGTACATACTGTGTGTATATTCCTAGTCAGAATAAAAGAAAAATGCTTTTATTATGCTGCAATGAGTTTCAGATAGACGATTTAGTATGTTTTGCCTTGCAATAATTATTTTTTCTGAGAATCAAAACTTATAGACACCCACCCCAAACCCAACTCCCCGCGGCTCGTACCATCCATGTATAGTGGCATTCTGTGAGTCGGACGAACATACAAGTATTTGGGGAGTCAACCAAACTACCGTCTCCCCCCGCTTTCGAGCATGCTGAACACGATGGTGATGATTTTTCTGCTCCCTGAGTTGCCCCTACCCCCCAAACGGCCATAAAACCGCCCCCAAAAGGGGATAATTGCTTATTCGACGTCTTCCACCGGCAGAACTTATGTCACCCCCTGTTTTCGAGGATGCTGAACACGATGGTGATGTTGATTCTGCTCCCCGAATTGACCCTACCCCCCTAACGGCCAAAAACCATCCCCAAAGAGGGAGGAATCGCGTAATCTACGTCTTCCACCGGCAAAACTTATGTCATCCCTCAGTTATTGAGGATGCTGAACACGATGGTAATGTTTGTTCGGCTCCCTGAGGCGAACCAACCCTCCGAACGGCCAGAAACTACCCTCCAAGGGGGTGAAAAATGTGTTTTGTGCTACAAATGAGAAAACCCACGTTATCTCTCATTTTTCAGTATGCTAGGCAAGAGAAAAATATTACCAAGTCACCTCGACAAATGTTGAAAATGATTTATATTTACATATAGTACCTAAATAAGTAATTTTATGCGTCAATAAAAATGTTTATGATTTAACTTACTTCACTTACTTCATAAAATTGCGCGTCCAAGAGGTAGTTTGTGTCCGTTCGAGGAACTCGCGGGGATCGAGGTGACTTGGTAATATTTTTTTCTTGCCCGGCATATTTAAAAACGAGAAATAATGTGGGTTTTCTCATTTGTAGCACGAAGCACATTTTTCACCCCCTTGGAGAGTGGTTTTTGGCGATTTAAGGAGCTGGTTCGCCTCGGGGAGCAGAATCAACATCATCCTCGTGTTTAGTATCCTCAACAACGGGGGGGTAACATAAGTTTTGCCATTGGAAGACACTAAATACGCGATTCTTCCCCTTTGGGGGTGGTTTTTTGGCCGTTTGGGGGGTAGGGTCAACTCGAGGAGCAGAGCCAACATCACCATCGTGTTCAGCATCCTCGAAAACGGGGGAGGGAAGTAGTTTGGTTGACTCCCCAATTACTTGTGTTTTTCGAGGTTTTTTCCGACTCACAAAATGCACTAGTACACCTATATGCTATTCACATTTTATTTACATGAGGGGAGGCTATGATATGTTTTTCTTAGGTTGTCTCAGGGTTGTCTACTATTGACAAAATATTGAAGTATCAGATTTAATTGATCGTCAATGTCACTTATTTTTGGCTGAATTGCCAAATTTTTTATTGATAAAATTGCTGTGCTTTCTTTAGGGTCTCACTCTGGCAACTATGTAGAACCAATTTGAATTTGTAGTTATGTTTTTGACTTTTCAACATAACCTCAGTAATTAAAACAGTCATTCATACCAACAGAATTTAGATTTTCCAAAGTCTCCCCTCATGTAAATAAAATGTGAATAGCATATAGATAGACCACCAACTGGAATCCCCCCCTTGCATCTGTCTGTGATAGAAAAGTACTTGATCCAATATTTATCAAATTCACACTAATGGAAGATGTTCACAAAAGAACTAACTACTACTACTACTACTACTAACTAAGAGAAAGTTGCCAGCTAACCGGAAATGGAGTAGGTATATATGTACTATAGTATTTGAAATTAAAAAAAAAAAAACCGTTATTAAAACAGCGTAACCGATCGAAACACGAATAATGACCGAGTGTGTGCCCTTCGTCTAGGTCTATGAAAAAGAAGTATATTTTGAAAACGTTAAAGAAAATTAAACTTTTTGAGAAAAACTGTTTCTTTGGAAAATTGATGACTCGAAAAGCGTGTTCCGAACTAGATGAAATTTAGTAAAATAAAAAGGAAGGTCTTCCACGGATGTAACCCATTGTTGGACGTGGGATTTGATGCTGTTTGGATTTTGGATATATTGACGCAAAAATCTTAATTTTCCACTGAAATTCTATTGATATGTCGCAATGCTGCGTCGGATGAAAATGTCAAGGCTAAATAATTGAAAGTGAATGTAGATCAGTTATCATCAGTTCTAAATAAAAATGTTCTTAATTACTATATGATCGACAAATTAACTGGAAGTGGTCTATTTGACAATTAGTCAGAGCATGTATGTCATTAGTGTGATGCAATATTGCAGTCAAAATAATACTTGCAGTGTAAATCTAGTCTGTTCCCTGCCCTGCGAAATATTTACTTGCAATCTTGAAATTTATTTGCACCTTCTTCGACCATACCTGCTGTATATTATAGACGCTACTCAATGAATGTGTTGTATAAAATTTCGTAATTTTTTTTTTGATTTTTCAAATTCGACGATGCTAGATTTTGGTGTTAAATATCTTTTGACGAAAAAATATAAAACAAAATAGCATCGAAAAGTAGAGAAAAATAATGTTTCTAAATATTCAAAAATATACAGGGTGTTCCATTTAAAAAAACATAACTTGTGTCATTTCTCTACTTTCCGATGCTATTTTATTTTATATTTTTTCGGCAAAATATATTTGACACCAAAATCTACAGTTTTGTCTCTGCACTTTTTCATATCTTCTTTAAATATAAAGGCTGTATGTAGGTAGGTGTTAAAATATATACAGGGTGTTCCAGTTTTTTGTAGCAGGACTTTAACAGTCGATAGACATTTAAAAATTATTAAAAAAAGTTCATATAAACATAGGTTGAGAAATGCTTAGTTTTCGAGATACAGGGTGTTAAAGTTTGAAAATAAATATGGATTAATATTTATATTTCCAGAATGCTAAGAAGTATTGAATCCAAACTTGCCAATTCTTTACATACAATATAGAGGCCTATTTTAGAATAACAAACTACTACTTTACTTAACCATGGGCGTAGATATAGGTATGGATTTACTAAAGCTCTTTTTTACAAAAAAGTAGTACGCCACTAATATTTTCTCATGTTCCCAGTTTAATTCAATAAAGCAAGAAAAAACTAAAATTAAATGTCTCTTGGCACTTTTTGATATGACAAGCCGTTTTTGACAAAATTTACATTTAATCTTTTGACGCACGCCTCTGGACGAATTTTAGATAAACTTGAAGTCGCTCAGAATTTCACCAAATTTGATGGTACGAAGAGTCTTTTAAAAAGAAAGAATGAAATATTTTAAATATTGTAAAAGTTTATGAGATTCTAATTATTTATTTATTTTCGACCGTTGCGTTTTAATACATTTGTGTTATAAAAATTTTGATTTACATGATAATAAACTTTTACAATAAATATTTTAAATGTTTCATTCTTTCTTTTTAAAAGACTTTTCGTACCATCAAATTTGGTGAAATTCTGAACGACCTCAAGTTCGTCTAAAATTCGTCCAGAGGCGTGCATTAAAAGATTAAATGTAAATTTTCTGAAAAACGGCTTGTCATATCAAAAAGTGCCAAGAGACATTTAATTTTTGTTTTTTCTTGCTTTATTGAATTAAACATGATTAAACATGAGAAAATATCAGTGGCGTACTACTTTTTTGTAAAAAAGAGCTTTAGTAAATCCATATATCTACGCCCATGGTTAAGTAAAGTAGTAGTTTATTGTTATTCTAAAATAGGCTCTAAATTGTATGTAAAGAATTGGCAAGTTTGGATTCGATACTTCTTAACATTCTGTATCTCGATAAGTATTAATATTTGACCCCTAGTTATCAAGCAAAATATTAATATTTTCCACTATAGAATCAGCAGGTAAAATATTACCCATTCCTTATGAAGCACCCTGTATGAAACATTCATATTGTGTGATTTTCATGAATTATACAAATAAAAAAAAATCTTGTAGTTTAGGAAATGGTGTGCAAATTCGACTATGAAAGTTTACCGTCTGCCAGCAGAGGTTGTCTCTGCTGCCAGTCGGTAATCGAAGAGACCATAAGTTCCAGAGATTTTTTTCTCTGTGGTATGGTGCGCGGATAGGGAAGGAGGGGTACATTTTTTTAATTCGAATGATTACCGATATCTTTCCGCATAGGTAGTTAGTATATGTACTTGACATACCTACCCCAATTAGCTGGCAGACGAAACTTCCGGTCGGCGCGCGGGAACCGGAAATTTAAAAAAAAATTATTTACCGGACCAAATTCGGTGCAAAATGTTTGTTTTGGCGTATACAGTACTGTACTGTAGTGGCAGACATTTCTATCGGTTGGTTTTTGTGCAATTTGCCATCAAATTGGCGAAAAATGGACCGCTGAACTTCAAATTTTCACAAAAAATAGTTGAAATTGAAAAAAACCGTCTGCCTAGCCAACTTATGGTTCACAAGGCACCAAAAAACCCTAACCTTGGCTGGCAGACATTTTAGCCAAATTTAACCCCCCAAACTGCCCTTTAAAGGGTTAAACTTTTTTTTTCAGTTTTTCTTGAAATATAAACTATTTTTTCTAAAAATTTGAAGTTTTGGCAGCGGTTTTGGGCCATGTTTCGCCACTTTGATGGCAAATAGCACAAAAACCTACCAATAGAAATGTCTGCCACTACAGTACGTACAGTACTGTATACAGTCACAGTTCGCGCGTGCCGACCGGAAGTTTCGTCTGCCAGCGTACTTATTGCGGTGAACCATTGAGTAAAAATAATAAAGAGGCGCAACTGTCAAGGTTTCGAGATTTTAGTGTTGTATTTTTTCACCAATAGCTTCATGATTGTCTTCAATTTTAACGGCTATACAGCCACATTACAAATACCTTCCCGTAGCACTAAAAATTGATGACAATCATGAAGTTGTTGGCAAAGAAATACAATAGTAAAATCTCGAAACCTTGACAGTTGCAACTCTTTATTATTTTTTACTCAATGGGTGAACTAAGTACATGTACATGTACTAACTACCTGTATGCGGAAAGATATCCCCCTTCCCTATCCGCCCACCAGACCAAAAATTTCCAGAGAGAAAAACTTTGGTACTTATTGGTGTCTTCGATTACCGACTGGAATACGGTAAACTTTCATCGTCGAATTTGCACGCCATTTCCCTGACTATTAGGTAGCATTGAAAAAGGAAACAAATCGAGTTTCCGTTTATTTCTATTTGTCGAAAAAAAAAAACAACTTTAACTGTTCCGTTGACGCTAAGGTTATTTTTAAAATCCAGATATTTTTTAGATTATCTGGGGTACTTCAAAATATTTAAAAATGTGGTAATAAATCCCATATAAGAAAAGAAAGCAAGAAAAAAAAGTATATAGACAGTATAGGCACATAATGTAGGGTTTACACATGAACAAAGTATCTTCATTCTTCCCTTAAATTAATGTACTTATGTTATTTACAAAAATAAACTAAACGTTTGTTATTTATTTATTTACCTAACTTGTACTCGTGTTGACGATTCAAAAACGTAAACTAAACTAAATTATAATACTTTTACTTGTAGGCAATAACTGTAATAAGATTGCGAATACTGGATGCATAACAAAAAATTTGAAGGTCAGAATAATAAATAAATATTTATTTTAATGATAAATACTTACATATCCTCCTGTCCTAATGATTGAATGAATCATTCACGGACTGTTCACGCTAATTTTAACAATTATGTGTATCAACTGGCCGACTGGCCAACAGTCGACATTTTAACTAGGTACATAATATAGTTAATATACATCTATAGTAAAACAATATTTTTATATGTTAAATCTTTTTTTTTTACTAAAATAAGATATTTAGATATTTTTAATGTTACATTTTTCTTAATTAAAATATTGAAAATGTTTCTTTTCCTCAACACACTATCATCCAATAAATATTTTACATTTTTGCGAATAAATTTGAAACTACTGGATCAAAATATAAAGTGTGCCATACCATTGAAATCAGAACAAATATGCTACAAACAAACCAAACTGGTCAGTCAATATACCCAATATGATTTCAGTTCACTACCTATAAATGAGAAGTGGTGTAGTAACGAAAAGTTTTGGTAGGTAAAATATAGTACGAATCAGAAAAACCTCATTAAATATTTGTGGAAATCTTGACATTAATATTGTTTTGTTATGAAATAAAAACTACAAAACAATTAAAAATATTGTGCCCTGTATCTCACTGGTCAATTTCGAGCAAATATAGGTATATGCCGTGTTTTTAATTTGCACACTATATTAGGAAGCCGTAATTTCGTACCTATACAAAGTGTTCATGCGAGAATTGACACCCCCCTGTCTAGGGCCTTCCTGTTTGACACAATTTAAAAAAAATAAAAATCCATTCCTTAACGATTTTTTCCGAAGTTTTCAAATATGTCCATTGTCCATCATAATTTCCTATGTCTCATCACATACAGAGTGTTTGCATACATTTTTTATTCAACTTGTGTGAGACACACCGTGTTGTAAAATCAATTCATACTGGAACAATACATTATTCTGAACAAAATTAGAACACATTTTTTTCATTTGAGAATCCAATTTACAGATAGAAATTATTTTTATTAAAAAATAGTTATTTTTGTATCTAGGGTGAGAAATCCTTCAAGATGACCAAAGATTCTTTAAAATTGATCCGCTTTTTTCATCCTAGAATCGGACGCCTCTGACTAAAATCAAATGTGGTTACGTCTAAAGACTCACTTTATAGGTCACAACCAACATTTCAAAATATTCGGATATCAGATGTGCAAGATATGAGGATGGCTCCATGAAAAATGGGACACACTGTATATAAGGTGAAACAGTTTGTTTGTTAGTAACTTTAGACAAAATTCGTTGAAATATTGGGATTCGCCGTATAAACTTTTTTCCTAGAACAAATCGTTTCCCTTATACAGGGTGTTGACCTTTACGTTTTAAAATACTTTTACGGGGAATTTCGGATTTAATTGATATATCATTTTCCAATTTCAAATGTGCTCTGTGCATAAGGAACAATTGTCAAAATTAATACACAGGGTGGTATTGTTTTCCTTCACTTCCATAAACTTTTTTTCGTTACGTCACTGACCTCTTTCTTTAATTAAAATAAAATAAGTGGTTGATTCTAACGGTTCTCTTATTTATTTGTTATCTTTATTGATTTAGAAGATAAGATAATGAACAAATTTAACAAAGACAAAAACAGAAAATTGCATTATAGAATTTTAAATGAAAAGCAAAACAAAAAAAATTATTAATTACAACATAACAGTAACTGCGAAAATAGTTAGGTTACTCAGTAACCTAACTATTTTCGCAGAAATTGTTTAAAATTACAAGAAAAAACCAGCTCAGCTTATGTAAGAAATTACCAATAAACAAATATTTTGACTATATGGCACTGATGATTAGAAGAATTTCCAGTTTTTTCCCCATTAATTATGACCCAGAAACTCTTCTACGAATTCTACAAACTGTAGACAATTTTTGAAAATGTAGATATAAAAACAGAAAAACAAATCGACATGGCAATCTATTATTAACATCATAACTTGATTTTAGGTAAAATTGATTTACTAGTACTATTTATATGAAAAAATTCGATCTTTCCAATGGTGTTAAACTTATATTTGTTTCAATTAGGTAACAAAAAAAAGTTATATTTATCTAAAATAATACTCCAATTATAAAGTTGTATCACATAAATTAAAATAGTAAGTATATAAAATATTTAATACAGTGTTATCATTTTGTTTGGTACCTACACATTTTAATCAGAATTTGCGAGTTTATTGTAGAAATTAGAAAAAAATATTTGTACAAAAGTTGCAAGGTATTTACCAAATTTTTATTTGGCAGTAATAAAAAGACAATTGATTGCCGATTTTTTTTCAGATATGGACATAACCGTGGTGCGAGTATAATGGTGTAGCGCTAAGGGGTCGTATTTTTGACAATTTCTGCGCATGACGTCACACTCGGAAGATCGGCTTTAGGTTTGAATGAGAATGAGACGTCATATCGTCGTTATCGAGTGAAAAGCTGCCATTTTTTTATAAAATGTTACAGGGGATGGCAAAAACTTAATAAACAGATCCAAAAAAATTAGCATGTGTGAGAAACTAGAGTTAAATTATATTCGATTTAAATTGTCAACGATCGACTCGGTGGCGCAGTGGGCTAAGGCGTGAGTGACAGACATGGCTCTGGCTACACTGCCTATCGAGTCCCGGTTCGAGACCGGGCACCGGCAAATGGCAATGTCGGTGGGTATGGATGTTTGTCTGCGTTTTTTCAAATGTGTAGCCCCCTTCCGGACAGCCTTTGACTTTGAATTTGGGGGTTGTCTAATTTCTGTGGTGTGTTTAATGTCATAGGCGTACATTTTCAGAAAAAATTCCACATAGCAGCTTTTTCAGTAAATTTTGCAATTAAATCAGCTATTTTGTATTGTTAAACAGTGATTGTACTATTATTTTTTATTAACTATGCCAGGCAAGTAGTATGACTTATAAAAACAATTTAAATTCAAGTCCATTCCAAATAACTAATAATATACCCAAATCTCATTGAAACCAACAGACAGTTCCCGAGCGTGACGTCACGACATGACATCTTTACCATTATACTCACACTACGGACATAACCTTTGTTTTTTAAATGGAACACCCTATATATTTTAATCCAGTTAGATTTTTTTTTCTGATTACACTGATAAAGCATACTTGATAGTTTTATACAGGATGTTTCGAATTATTAATCAAAAATAAAAATACTGTAGGTAAGTATTCCTATTATTTCCTACTAGAGTTTAAACATTTTACGTTAGCCAAGAGGGCCGTGGATGAAAACAATAGAAACTATTATTGTTTTGATATTGTTTTCATCCACGGCCCTCTTTGCTAACTTAAAAACTTTAAAATCTAGTAGCAATACTTACCTACCTACAATGTTCTTGTTTTTGATTAATAATTCAAAACATCCTGAATAAAACTATCAAGGTATATCAGTGTAATCAGAAAAGAAAACCAAATCTAACTGGATAGGGTGTTCCATTTAAAAAAACATCGGTTATGTCCATATCTGATATTCATTTGTTTTTTATTACTGCCAAATAAAAATTTAGTAAATCCCTATGCAACTTTTGTATAAAACGGTTTTTTTCTAATTTCTACAATAAACTCACAAATTCTGATTAAAATGTGTACCAAACAAAATGAACACTGTACATAAATACATTATCATATCTATAATATAATTTTATTTTACAAATTTTAATTGCTGAATTTCATTGTATCTTCAATTAAGTTTTTATGCAAATATTTAATAAAATAGGTATCACTTTAACTATTCCAGAGTGGACCAAAATATCAATTATAGAAAAATATAAACCACATAACTGAATTCTGAGACCTAGTATTTGTCAACATGCGAAATATATTTGCTATAATTTTTATTAATTTTAAATTTAAAAATTTTCTTTTTTTCCCTGAGAAGTTATGTATTTAATGTTATGATGTTATTAAATTAACAAATAAACACAAAAAAAGTTATACTAGGACTACAAACATCAAATTATTAAAATTTATTATCATTTATATTACGTAAAAAAATAATTGCACTTCACTTGCCACAAGCATGTATTGTCGTATTGTTATTTATAAAACATTATTTAACTTAAAAAATCCAACTTTAATAGATTATTATAATAATGATCTTGGTATGTATAGTGTATTATACTAGTCATATTTGTCTACTTTTAATATTATATTTAATATTGTAAATGTAAATAGAGTGTGTCAAAAATGTTATTATATTCTATATAATCTATATAAATTCAGGGATGTTTTCCCATGTAATTTGAAACTAAAATTATGTGAAAGCCTTGTTTTATCCAATATTGATTATTGCTTAATAGTATATGGGCCATATTTAACTAATAATGATTTACAAAAACTACAGAAAATACAAAATAATTGTGTGAGATACTCACTTAAAGTGTTGAGAAATGAGCACATTACACCCTACTTATGTAAAATAGATTGGTTAAAAATTGAGTATAGGTTTAAATATCTATTAACAGTAGAAATACATAACATTTTATTAACTAAATTGCCATCATACTTATATGAAAAAATTACATGGAGAAATGAAATACATAACGTAAATACTAGAAATTCAAACAAAATGGAAATTTATAAACACAGAACAGAAAAGTTTAAATCTAGTTTCTCACACCTTGGCATTCAAACTGTATAATGAAGTGCCCGATTCTTTCAAGATGAGTACGATATCTACATTTAAAAATAAACTGAAATTTATGTTCCTGAACCACCAAAAAAATACCCTAAATTAATTAGTAAATTTTTGTTGTCATTGTACTATATTATTTTATTCTAATCGGGTTGAGAGTTAAAAACAGCTTATGCTGATCTCCGCCTTTTTGTGATATATTTTTTTATTTTTGTGATATATTTTCTTTCTTAATTTTAATTTGTGATGTAATTGTTTCATGCTGTGTTGTTTTTATGTATATGTATCACAAATAAAGCGTCATTATTATTATTATTATTATTATTATTATTAAATGTATTTGAAATGAACCGTCGGAAAATAAAATTTTGTAGTTTAAAAAAACCAATTTCTAAAATACATCCTGGTAAAACAGAAATAAAGGAACAGAAATATAATTTATAAGACAAATCAATAGAAAAAGTGACTTAAACTACATTAATTATTTTAAAATCTTTAAATATCAACTTAAAGAGTTAGAGCAATCTTTCTTTCAATGATCCTCCCAGTATCATCTACATATAAAATGACCAAGCACCGGGTTACATATAGCGGGTGGTCCAAAAAAAACCGGAATTTTCATTTTACCTTATAACTTTTTTATTTTTTCAGCGATTTTCAACTTTTTGGATTCGTTCGACAGCTAAAGCTTTTAGCTAAATGATTCTCTGTCAGAAGCTGATATTATGATCATATGTCAAGGCAGACGTATTTAAAGTTGAGCAATTTTTAATACCTGCTGGAATTTTGTTGAAATGCCGAATTTACAAACGGTTTGTTTCATCATCATGACTGGTCTTGTGGCAATATTTTGATGGGTAGTTTTAAAAAATCGGTCAAAGAACTACGGAGCTGTACCAAAAAATGTAGAGGCGTGTTATCAACGTCTCGGCAGCAATGGTAAAAACAGAAATTTTTATTTTCCTTTATAACTTTTTTGTTTCCTTACCGATTTTAATTTTTTTTGGATCATCTAAAATCTTAGCCTTCCACTACAATACTGAATGGCAGAAATTGACATGAATCATAAATCCAATATGGCAGAAGTGGTCAAATTTATCTAATATTTAGAAGCCGCTGGGATTTTTTTTAAATGGCGAATTAAATGGCCATATTGGATTTATGATTCATGTCAATTTCTGACATTCAATATTGTAGTGGAAGGCTTTGGGTTTTAAATGATCCAAAAAAAATTAAAATCGGTAAGGAATCAAAAAAGTTATGAAGGAGAATAAAAATTTCTGTTTTTACTTTTTACCATTGCTGCCGAGACGTTGATAACACGCCTCTACATTTTTTGGTACAGCTCCGTAGTTCTTTGACCGATTTTTTAAAACTATCCATCAAAATATTGCCACAAGACCAGTCATGATGATGAAACAAACCGTTTGTAAATTCGGCATTTCAACAAAATTCCAGCAGTTATTAAAAATTGCTGAAGTTTAAATACGTCTGCCTTGACATTTATGATCATAATATCCGCTTCTAACGGAGAATCGTTTAGCTAAAAGCTTTAGCTGTCGAACGAATCCAAAAAGTTGAAAATCGCTGAAAAAATAAAAAAGTTATAAGGTAAAATGAAAATTCCGGTTTTTTTTGGACCACCCGATAATTTTGCTGAACCTAGCATTGAACCATTACTAAAGAAAATGTACTACAGTAAAAAGGCAAAAACAAATTATTATTATTTCGCATCGCATCTCTATACACGGTGGTGAATTTTTCGATGCCCACCATTGGTATCTCGGAAACTATAAGATATAGAGGATCGGTTAAATTAGACAAAAGTTGCGCAATTCTTTGCTCTACAATTTCCTGCCAAGAAATGACGGATATCTTTATTCGTTCGCGGTTTATCCTGAAAAAATTGAAAATCGTGATTTCAAAAGAAAATTAATATCTTCTATATCTACCATTCATGCGAATTTAATGAAATTTGGCAATGTTATATTTTTGACCACTACCAATTGAATGGCATTGATAGAAATTTTTTTAGACTTCTAGATTTTGAGCAACGATAGTCAACTTTTTGTTTTCTTATGGCCGCCATATTGAATTTTTACACCATTAGTTAGAGAAAATAATTCTCTTTTCACCCATGTCACCAAAATAGAGTGATTTTTTAAAAACATGTTGATATTCGAATTAATATAGAAATAATTTATAAAATCCAGTATGCTTTGGAAAAATAATTGCAAGCAACATTGTAATCCAAACGCTATTATTACAACAATTAATTTATTAAAGAGCCAAGAAAACAAATACCTATTACTATTTTTATTTTATAAATTGTTTGTAATATTTAATAGGAGTTTAATTAACCTGGCATTTTTTTGTAATTTTTTTACGAGTGTACAATTTAATAATAGCGCCTGGATTACAATGTTGCTTGCAATTATTTTTCCAAAGCATACTGGATTTTATAAATTATTTTTACATTAATTCGAATATCAACATGTTTTAAAAAAATCAGTCCATTTTGGTGACATGGGTGAAAAGAGAATTATTTTCTCTAACTAATGGTGTAAAAATCCAACATGGCGGCCATAAGAAAAAAAAAGTTGACTATCGTTGCTCAAAATCTAGAAGGCTTAGAAAATTTCTATCAACGCCATTCAATTGGTAGTGGTCAAAAATATAACCTTGCCAAATTTCATTAAATTCTCATAAATGGTATAGAAGATATTAATTTTGTTTTGAAATCACGATTTTCAATTTTTTCAGGATAAACCGCGAACGAATCAAGATATCCAGCATTTCTTGGCAGGAAATTGTAGAGTATAAAATAGCGCAACTTTTGTCTAATTTAACCAATTCTCTATATCTTATAGTTTTTGAGATACCAATGGTGGGCATCGAAAAATTCACCACCGTGTATATTATGTTTTGGAAAATAATCGTGCTAAACCGGTTAATGCATACATCAATTAATTATAAGCGTTGATTGAAATAAATATTTCAATCAACGTTATAAGTATTATGTCCAATATGCTAATGTAAGCATTTCATTTATGTGTTTATAGGGCCAAATAAATTTCATTAGTGATTTCATTCGGATCCACGTAATAGGATACAATCTAAAATCCTGTGTACCATACATAGGCTGACTTGGGTTTCATATAAAATCCATAGTGTCGAATACGTATGGGTGGTATGGCATCCAAATAACTGTTAATGTCACTCATATAATATGGTTGCTGTTGCAATCGGTGTTAGTGATGGCGCCTCTGTTTATCTTACCACCGTATTATTGGTAATTTACATATCCCCACCAAATGCATATCCTCACATTTTAGAGTTAATAATAAACTTCTAATTTGGTAGGTAGTATAAACAGTACAATTGAGCGGGTTTGTTTCTTCACAAGTACTGTCGAGCATTTTGTTTAATCTTGCCTTTGAAATGTTAGAAAAGTATTAAATTTTGTAAAAATTAGTTTGGTTTATGGTTATGCATGGTGCAAATCAACATAGACGACAGATTGCGTTGCTAGTTCGTGTAAATATAAACAGTTGTAGTTATCAAGAAAATTATACACTTGACAAGTGGTAAACATTTTTTATAAAATTGTGAAATAATGGAAATAAATGATATTACTGTGCCAGTAGACATTCTAAAAGAAGCTAATGCTGGTATGTTTCGTTTCATATGTTGCCAGAGAAATCTAAAGGAAGGTACTTAATACGTTGAAGGACACAGCATAATTTAAAAACTTGTAAATTTGGTCACTAATTCTTTTTTTACTACTTTAGACAAAAAGTTGCAGCGCTGTACAGCGTTCTGCCACAATTTGACATATCAAGTAGGATGGCGTCAGTGTCCTTCAACGTGTTAATGGAATGGAAAAATTTCGTCTTAATTTTATTGTAATTTGACAATTGGCAATTTGACAGAATAGTGGGCGAAAATTACAGTAGAATGGATGAAAATGACAGTATTATTACTCACTGCTTTCGCCTAACCGTTGCCATATAAACAACTTGAGTGAACAAAACAAAGGGTTTCAAGTTTTGTATCCAAGGAAGACTGCCTGTTTCAAGAGCAGGATTAAACAAAACAAAATAATTAATAATAATAATAATTAATAATGGGGTTCGTAATGAATGGTCTTTTTATTTACTCGTTACAAAAATACATTAAATGCAAAGTATCACAATCTTTCAGCTATTGAAGCGTTGTCAGAAATTTCACATGGTTCCGTTCTGGGGCCGATGTTTAACTCTGTTGAAGATTATTTACATAATCTTATTTACTGTCTAAAGTATCCTTTTGTGTGATGGTGAATTATGATGATGTTAAAATAATAAACTGTTTACGTTTAAATACTGTGTTTTCATTCTAAAACAGTACATAGGGAGCGTTCGGTCAAGCCTGCGAGTAACGACTGTGGCCATGTTGCATCGAACTGATGGCCATAGGCTATTGTGACACCTATGTGCCCAACTATCTCCTCTACTACTCCAAATGTACAAGCTCGAACATCTCTATAGAGTGTAAATAAGAAAACATGGCGTATATGAAAACTTCACGCGATGGCTATTATGATCAGAAATAATCCAATAAAAATTTTGAGATGGAAGTTATTTTTTTTATCTCTTGGGGATATCCTACATTTTATTTTTATTAGGAATTTATCAGGATTTTTGAGCGAACTCAAAAAAGGCAACATAATGCCTTTAAGAGATGGATATTGATACTAATAGTAATAAATTATAGACAAATAAATTTATATGATAGTTATTTTACTATTCATAAAAAAATTATACAATATTCGTACATTTAGATTAAAATACAAAATATACAACTAATATAAAAATTCATATTAAAACTGTACATTATCACAGTAGGGCAAGACACTATCTCTTGCATAACATGAATTGCTACCATTCGCAATTTTAATAAAGGAATATATGAGTATCATACTATCAGAATCGTGAATGACCTCACAGATGTCCCTATTGAGGGAATGACACTACCCACATACTTATTTTGCGTTATAATGTCTTACTCAAATACCATTCACGATTCCATAGACTTTAACATTAGGTATAACTACAGATGAAAAATAAAAACAAAAGTAAAGTAAAATTTTAAATTAAAACTACTTATAATAGTTGCATACAATAAAATTTCTCCCTATATCAGTAAATGTTTTAATAATTTAGCTAATAAGACAAGTACATTTGGGGAGTGTAAGAAGCTTAAACGAAACACTACATACATTATGTATTAGAGAAATGGCTAGATAGATCAAGAGAAATTAAAAACCATTTACTAGGATGGCTTATTATCATTTGTAGTCAATCATCTGGTACGTCTTGTTGACTATAAATATGTATTAGTCAAATCACTCCTTGGTAGACAAACAGTTGTTAAATTGTTAGAGATCAATATTATGTTTTAGATGATGGTCCTGCTTTAAACAATAAATTAGTGTCAGACTTATTTGTAAGTGGCCTAAAAATGACTTTTGCAGAACTGTTAGATTTCAAGGAATCTGTATGTTCACTATTGTTCATTTTTTCATTTTTATTTTTTAGTTCTGAGTATAAATGCACCGCAGCGTCAGTTGGCTCAGAATAATCCCCCACTAAAGTTGGAGCTAAATTATTTGCTTCTTGCTCATCAACTTGGAGATTAAATTTCTCTTCCATTAATTTTAAAATACTTCTAGCTCCATTACAATTCTGAGGTCTCTCTTCTTCATAAGGGGGAGGTGGAATTTGCAAATTTAAATTCCCAAGCTCTTCATATAAATGTGCTTCTTCGTCTTGTCTATTATTGTTTTCATAACTGTCTTCAATAATGAACATTTCATATAGTCTTTCAATCATTTCCGAGGCTTCTTGGTGCGTTGTAGGATCGTCTAATCGTTTTGATAGCACTTGAAGAAATTCAATGGTAAGTTCTTCAGGCATTTCAAGTTTTTCGTTTTCATCTACTGTAACTATTGTGTTTTCGTCATTACTGTGTTCATTATTATTATATTGCATATTTCTAAAGTATCCTTTTCGTTTTAACCATCTACTACCTCTTATAAGTAATACTACGAAGGTTATAATTATGGCTGTGATGAATATTACAACAATTGTAATTATAAATATTAACCAATTTTTTTTTTCAGTTTCATCAGTCTGTAAAAAAATTTTGCTAGTTGTGTCTACTGTTCTTGTTTCGCCATTATATGGTTCACATATAGTAATGTTAGTACAAGCCCTTTCTGTAAAATTTTGTATGTTTATTATCCCTATAGGTATTGAAAAACATTTGGACAAGAAATCATTTATTGGGCAAAAACTTGTATTCATAATGTTTTTAATTTTCTGCGTATTATTGGTGATTTCTTCTAACCACTTGTCAATAGAACAGTCACATGTTTTATTAAAAAAATTGTCATCAAATATTAAGATTTTTTCATCCAATTCTGATATAGATTGTAAAGCTGCAGCTTCAATGATATAGATTTCATTTCCTTTGAAAGAGAATCTCTCAACATCAGAATTTACTGGAGCTTCTACGAAATTGGCGTGCAGATGTTTTATTATATTTTCATCAATCATAATCTTATTCCATTTATTAAAAATAAAACCGGACTTTTGAAAATTAATTATTTGGTTTCCTATTATTTCAACTCTAGCTACAGTGGTAACAATTGCTCTCGACTCTACATCCGTTATGCTAAAAATAAAGTTATATATGTAAAAAAAGTATATGTACGTGTTAAGCTTCTGTATTAAGTTGTTTTTCAAATTTGTTATTTAATATATTAATGAAAGGTGATATAAAAAGGTATACTAACATTGTTGCCACTTTTATTTTTTATTTGAGGGACTACAGAACTTCTGGACAACAATCACGATATCGGTCACAATGTCACTACATCTATTGCAACTTTGCACGTAATATTGCAAATCAAGCTAAATAAGTATTTACCTATATGCTATAAAATCTGTTAGTTTATATGTTGTTTAAGTTAAAATATAAATATAATAATTGGATCACTAGTTCCCGATATGAAAAATGTTTAAATGACTGATTGGGGCATTTTAATTCCATTTGAAAATGGTGAAAGTCGAATTGTTAATTAACTAATATAACTATTCTCAATATAACTTACATGGAATGGCTTAGAGTTAAATTTCCAATAGCAGCCATAATAGCTTTTGACTGAAGTTTAGAAATTTTGCATTTACTAATTTTAAACTCAAGAATTAATGTTCTGTCTGTAAAAGCTCCTTCTTGAATATGTCCCAGACTACTGTTTATCATAGTAACAGCAGATATTTCTGCAGCTTTAAAGGCTTCACTGTGTAAATCACCAATTTCACAATTACGAAATGTAACACTTGCTAGAGATGTCAAAAACACTTCTTTGGGTACCTCTGGTATAACAACCGAATCAAATGATATCTGAAACAAGCAATATGCAATAAGTATTATTCGTTCATGTTTATAATATTCCATAGTTAGGTACTATTATATGCAAACCAGGTCAGAGAATGTATAAAAGATGTAAACTTGTTTACGTCTATTTTAAACAACACGAAAAACTGGTAAAATAAAGTTACCCTACATATCTTATTTTTGAGTTGTTTTAACAGTTTTTGGATCTGTTTTATTCATTGGTTCAATTCGCAAAACTGTTGTATATTAAACATGTCTTACTGGACAAAAACAGGAACTATAAGTAGGTACAGTTAAAAGTATAAACATTAAAATAGCTGTAATGACATGGATACACATATGGTAAACGATAATATTTAGACCATCAATAAGAGAGGGAAGAAAGGGAAAATAGTTGTGATGTGCTTAGGATTTATAACATGACTTTTTATGCAAAAGTTTTACGTTCGTTTAACTTTATACAAATATAATTATAAAAAAAAATGTGTTGCGGGAGAAGCAAAACGAAATGACTTGGATAACAAAAGTAATCAATATTCAGCATAAATAAAAATAATATGTGTAATCAAAAGAGCCGTCAATGTTCAGCATAATTAATCAAGAGATCATTATCAAGGAGGAAAAATGTCACAATATCATCGAAGTAGCAAATATGAATCCTTTTTGTTTCATGTTACTTCTATTGTATGTCTATTGGGTGGTTTTTAAAACTATATTATGAAATCACGATTTTACATTTTAAAAAGTTCTCTCATAGCACTCCTAATAGTAACAGAGTTGATTACAGTGACTTAAAAGATTTTCAAAATTAATGTTTAAATTTGAAAAGAAATTACAAATAAAATATGTTATGAATTTGTAAGAATATGGGCGAGAAATATGAAAAACAGAAAGGTCCACTCTTGGTGTGGACCACAATACGTTAACATGAGGTACTTTTGGATAAAATTTGGTAGACCCATTTTAGGGGACGCTGAATACGTGCGTACTTAGTTTTCATGTAAAAAACCCCTAATACGATTTCTTGAATTTTTGCTCCAAAAAATTGCAAAGTAGGCCATGATTTTTGTGATAGAAAATCGATCGATTTGCCACAAAATACAGTTTTCCATGAACAACAATCTAAAAAAAAGTTAACAAAATCGGACCAAAAATAGCCATTTTACAGTTGTGGCCCACTTTCAAATGGGTCATACTGTAGGTAATATCAGAAACAAAAAGCTCTAGCTAGGATATACATGCAGAGTTGGGCAAAACTAACATATAATCAGTGCAGTAATAGACAGTAATATTTTAATGGCAACCGCAACCCATATTCTGTACTTTTCTGAGAAATAATCCTAAAAAAAATAAAAATCGTTTTATTTATTTAATTATAATTTTGCGCACATTGTTCTACAATTCCTTTTAAACACTTCATTATTTTGTAAGTTCTAATTATGGATTTTATTTTAAACATTAATTTAAATTCTTGAACAGCACTCCTTTTCTGCGTAGTGCCAGTTTTTCAACAGTTCTTATGAGAATGTACAGTGTTATTTTATGCCAATTTTTTTTCTGTTTCTAATGTTTATTATTCATTATACATAAACAATGTGCTCATCATACAAGTTAACTGGTACTTTTGTAGCTGTTTTATAACACTGATGTTCACATATTAAATAACAAAGGAAAATACACAATAAGTATGTACAATATTAAAAATTGTTACCAATAAAATAATAGTTGATTATTGATGAGATTTAAGAAATATCCGAATATTAACAATTATGCGCCATTTTGACACTGATTTCTTATTTTCGAAAACTACTGTAAAACCATTTAGAATGGTGAAATGTAATTTTTGGTTAAATCAGAAATAGCAGAATTTTAGTGCATAGGTCCATCAAAAAATGTTATTTAATGTATTCTCAAAATTTAAATTTTTATTTCAAAAAATAAATAAGAAATAAATTATAAAAAATTTTGAGATAACATTAGCTTGTCATTGTCTATTAGATACTCATATTAAGAGGGCTCTGGAGGCATACTAATAAGGAATTGCAAATCACTCTGAAATTATAAATTATTTCGAAATTTGGTTTTCACAGTATTTCTAAAAACTGTCAGCATCCAGGAAGATGAGAGAAAAAATACAATAAAAAAAACATGTTTCGATTTAAAAAAAATAATTTTGTATCATCCCCCATTTTGATGTTTACAGAATTTAAAATAAAAGAAACGGTTAAGTCCTCAGTTTGTAAAAGTATTTATTTATTCATCGCATAATTTGCAGGACGTGATTTTCTGTCTCCTGTGTATCCTTCCCCTTTCTAAGAACACTAAAATACGATGAGTCTACACGTACGCTTGAAAGGAAATATCAGACGTAGGAGACCATGTCTGTCGAACCGAGACAGGTATATTGACGTAAAGAGAGTGTAACATATTTACCGGTCAAATCTTGTAATTGATAACATGCGGAGGACGTGTGTGATACATAAAGTGAAATATCATTCATGTTGACAACAGTCTCTCCGGAAAGCTCTTAATAATTAACATGTTATATCCAAATACTTACTATAGTCACAGGTCCATGAGCTCCAACGTTTCCTTGGTTTTTAAAATCAAATGAGCCTTCAGATAAAGTCATCTTTTTAATATCCTTAAATGTACTGTTATGCAATTTACTGAAAGCTGCTTGTTCAATAGTTACAAAATTCGTGTTCATAATTTCAGTGGAAATGGTACTCTGCAAAAGGTTTATTATTATTATCATCGAATAGTATAACTTCAATTATACAAGAAATAGAATTCAAACAGATATATGTCGGTCATGTATAGAGTTAGTCAGATTCAATAACCTTGACGTAATTCTTTATTTTTACGGAGTCTAAAATATAAAAAATGGATTATACCTAATTTTTCCATACATTTACATAGGTACATATTAACTTTAAAACTACTGAATAAAATATTGTACAATATGTTTTTTAAATCAGATAATAAAGATTCCAAAAATTCTACAATGAACAGGGAAACAGGGAAAGTTTAAAAAATATTTAAAATATGTACGTAAATCCACTTTCCATTTTTTATGCTTCGTCTATAATTAAGAAAATAAGGACGGGCTCAATTTGATCTTTCTAACTCAGTACATACAATGCTTTTGTCTATTTTTTACATGATATTTAATTTCTGCTTTGGTGGCATTATATATATCACATGGTATTTTTAATCAAATAGGTATGTCACATGAACTCAATTTCTTTCGTAATCGAAAACTGAAACAAATCCAGCGTACAATTTATCAGTGTATTTCTTTATCTATAAAAAGTTTTTAAAATGTAAAACCACTTACCTGTACATATTCGAATGCGCCAGTCTTAATTATTAGTTCATCACAGTTTCGTATTTTAATTAACAGACTAGAAGAGTTAATATTAAAAAATGATTTCTTCTCCATCACAATTTTTTTGGTTCCATCAATCCAGATTAAGGATAAAGCAGGTAAGGAATCGAAAGTCTTTGTTCCAAACCTTATTTCTTGACCATTAGTAATAAATATTTCGAGGCTTTCCTTTGGGATGCTATTGTACTCGAGGTTCAAAATCTAAAAAAGAATTTTAAATAAATAAGTAGGCAAAGCCAATTACATTTTTTTTTCTATTTTTAAATAATATTGCACTTATACTTTTTCACTTCTTTTGAAATATATGAAATACATTTTGAAATTTAGACAAATATAACCATGTTACAATTTAACATAAAAAAAAATCACAATTATAATTTAGCTTGTTTTGTTGAAAATAATAAAGATAAAATTTATTTTGAATTGATTAGTTATTGTGCAAAAAGTGATATTTGAGTGGTGCAGTATATCTGGAGGTTAATAATAAAAGTTAACTCAATTTCTTGGTGACTTGGCATATGGGAAAAAACCGATTTAAAAAATTTAACAGTGACGATGTTAACACTACCTCAACTACCTAAAAAAATCAAAGGATTCAAAAAATCAAAATGTTATTTCCTTAAATTTACTTATACAGGGTGTCCCGAAATGAACTAGAAAGATTTTGCCACGAGTTTCTAGGTCCAAAAATATTTTAAAAAAGTTCATATAAACATGGGTCTAGAAATGGTTCCTAAGGGGGCCAGAACCTTTTAAAGGAGAGCCTCTGATGTTGGTTTTTTGTAAATGTGATAAAATTTGGTACAGGCCCATTTTGATGGATGATGATTCCAATGGCGTGTGCACAGATTTTTCGTAAAAAAAATCGCTATATGAATTCTTAAAACTTTACTTCTAAAAACTGAAGTAGTAGGCCTTGGGTTTTGTAGGAATGTGGCGCTTTTTGTCTCAAGATTATAGTTCGTCAAGCTCTACTATTTTAAAAAAATCCGGTTAAAATTGCACAATAAATAAAGATTTTATAGAGTGACCGCAAACAAATAGGCCACACTGTATATAACAAAAAATAAATTTCGGAAATTCTACCGCTGGGTGTGATAACTTTTCTTACTGAAACAACTTTGAAGTAGAAATTTATTTATCTACTTTTTTTGAGTTAACAAAGTACAATATTGAAAGTTGCTAATACTGGACAAGATACAGGGTCACAGAGTTTTAAAACATATAAGTACTGCAATGCATTAAAATGTATATTCAAAAAATATACTCATTCGGCAATTAGACTGTACATAATAATAATAATTATTATTAATAATTACTAAATTCTTATATTTTTTTTTGTTGTGAAAATCTTCCCTTGAATTGATGATTTTTTGATAATCATATTTTTATTATAATGCTGGGGAGAGAAAGTCTATTCCAACTGCAGGCCCCTAAGATGATTTTTATTTATTATCTTCGAAACTGTTCAAGTTAAAGTGTTGAAGTTTAGCTCAACTACAACCACAAACTTTTACCAGGAGTAGGTAGGTCAAGCTGTGTGTTGGGGGGGGGGGGGGATTAAAAATGAGAAAAGCACAGGCATGTCTGAAAACAATTTTACTTCGAAAACGGTGTCACCAATCGAAATTTGATGTCAAAACTAAAAAAAAAATTAGAAACAAAAAAGTTGTGGTCATTTTTACCCCCACCCTTGACCTACCCTTGGTAAAAATTTTGAGATGATATTCACCTCATTTTATTAGGCTTAAAAAGTTTTGTGGTTGTGCTAAATTTCAACACTTTAACTTGAACAGTTTTGGAGATAATAAATAAAAACCATCTTCAACAGCCCACTTTTAGGAACAAAGATAAGTTTGGTCCAATCTATTTATTTTGACGTGGGGAATATGTGTTATCTTTTTGCACTTATTTCTGAGACACCCTGTATAGATTCAGCTCAAAATACTTAGGCCCAAAGCTGATAACAACACAGATAATTAATAATAATAATATTCTTTATTCACTATCAAAAGTAGAAATAAATGTAATTTTAAACAATATAAACCTGAAACGGCAAATATGAAAAAAATGATCCCAAAAATTGGAAGAATAAAAGCTCTCAAAAGTTTTACATTTTTTTTCGACTTTTGTCAATTTCTCAGAATCTATTTAGTTTCAGAAGGATCGAAAAGTGAATATTTTTTAATTTCTATACGTTGTCAGCCAACGTCTTTTCTATTCATTTCATAAACAGATTTTTTCAATGACAAAAATTCTCCAAACTTGTTATTTGCAACAAAATATACAGGTACTTTCTATATATGTATTTGATTCCTATGGGGAGTTTGAAAATAGAAAATATTTTACTCCTTTTAGCAAAGATTATGTCAAACACTAGATAGTCGAAGTCATTATTCGTTTCATCATCTTATCGTCTCTCTCCAACACTTGCAAAATTGGGTGGCAAATAACAAATAAAAAGGTATTTATTTTAATGCAACTAACAAAAGTTGGGGCATTTTTTAAACCAATGACTTAAAAAACTTTTTTTATGAAACAGATGAAAAATAGAAAAGAAATACATCTGATTATATAGAATTTAAGAAATATCGATATTTACATCATTCTGAAAAGTAACTTTTGAAAAAGCAACAAAAATCAAGACTAATATTAGGAAGTTATATAACGTCTTGTATCTGCGTTATTATTTTTAGACCTATATGTATGTATAGTCATTCTGGGTTTAATCTAAATTATTTAAAGTACCTATACTATTTTCCTTTAAGAGGAGGACGTCGAATTTAGCAGGGTGGTCCTGCTACATCTCAAGTTCCGAACAATGGAAATGATGCAGCACAAAATTTGTAATTTTCAATAATACAAATCTTGTTTTCCTGAATACTGTTATTATTGGCCATAAGATCCACATCAATTGCATATGTATATTTGATCGCATTTAAATTATCATTATCATGCTAAATTGTTTTAACAAATGCCATAAGATTAAAGTCAGTGATCCGTACAGAATCAATAAAATCAAACTATAAATATTTGCGCTGTAATGTCAACGTTTCAATAGTTATATTATTATCATTTCTCTGCGTTGTTTATACTCAATTAGTATATAAATATCATTATTCTATACTTCATATTATTGTATTAACAACAAATATAGATATGTACCACGATTTTGTGTTTATATAAACATAAAAACTAATATTTATTTATAAATATAATGTAAATAAGCATTAGTGCCGAAACTAAAACTAACTGTATTTTGGAGGTTTCACCTTTCACGGTATTTTTTAAATTGACGAAACACCACCGCCTTCATAATATGTATTTGTCTCTATGGCTAAACAGTGAACTTAATAATAATGCAAATGTAAAGCAAGACTTTGTTATCTACCAAATTTTATTAAATGTCTCATGTCTCACAGATAGACAGACAAACTGACATTTAAAAACAACCTATACAAAATTGCGAAGTAGATAGCGAAACCATTAAACGAAATTAAAACTATATATGGTACGATCAAAGATTAACTTAATCTTAGTTGCTCTAATAGAAGAGTATAACGAATGGATTTTATTCTAATAATTTATCTCACATGATTTGACCTATCCTTAACCGTGAAGGTGTGGTGTTAATAAATTGAAGGACATTATTATTTTGTTCCATACCCTATTTCCTTAGGTATAAACAATAAACATAAGTGGACGGGTTACTGAACCATTCGTTCATTTTAGAGTTTATTACATTACTGCGATACCTATAATAGAAGCAGAAGGGAAAAGGGTACATAGACAGTACACACGTCTTTATTAGCTTTAATTGCATGTGTGAAAGGTCAACAGGCTGTGTACCGTCATTCCTCGCATGTATTTTTGTCGTTAAATATAAAGAACAAAATTTAAAAAGTCGTAGAAATTATGTGTAAATTTTTTTCAGTACCTACTAATGATTATTACAAGTACCTATGTATTACGAACGTCTCGCGTATTTGATTTCATCATTTCATCATGAGAGGGCGGAAATGCTAGCATCTCCACTTTTCAAAGGAGATGTAAATGTATCAGGGCACCGTGTTTCATATAGGTATCTTTAATGTGAGCATATTAAAGATTTCTAGTCTACGGCAAAGTGAGAATTTCCGTGAATCACCCGATAAAACGAATTAAATTGAAGTAGGAAAAAAACGTTCCTTTATTTACAATATAAAATGGAATATTGTACACAAAGAAGCGTCCGCGGCTACTATAGGTAGGTACTTTTAACAAGATATAGAAATAAGTACATGATGCAGTGAACCGCATATTACATATTATGAATGAATCATACCAAAATTTAACAAACAAGTTATATTTAGAAAGATATCCATTTAGGTGAACTCCGAGGTCACCATTAGAAAGATAAAATTATTAGATCAAATTTTATTTGTGAAAAGCATACATTATATTGTTATAATTGAGCTGAAGACTAATTGTACATACATGGTTTCAGATAACAGAAAGATTACTAACAGTCCTGCAGTGTCGTCTATTAATGGTTATTTAGCGATTTTACTCTCACATACATATCTGATATCACACTAGTATGCTAAACAGGGAGTTGTCATTTATTAGTTTTCGTGGCGACAGTTTTTAAAAAAATATTAACTATTATAATTAGGTACATGCCAATTCCCAATTTCCAAAACGTATCAAGGAGATATTTATAATATTTTCATTACAACCCCTAACTAGAACCGGGCACGGATCAAGTGTTCTGTGCTTGGAAAAATGCTCTGTTTTTGCTTTAAGTATTACCGTCACTTGGGTAGACCCTGCCGACGCTTGTTAGTAAGTAAATCCTGTTTTAGTTAAGTTAGTATTGGGTTGTAAAAAAACCAGGTGGTAAACAAGCAGTTAAATAATTAATTGATTAATTTTCGACAATCTCCCGTATAATTAAAATCCGTGAATTGTTATAAATAATGATCGATCGTCAACAAAAATTATTAGTTACTAAAACCGGTTAAAATATTAATCCGTGTCCGTTTTAATTCGTTTCTTTTTGCATTATAGTCTAAAAATTGCAAGCAATTCATTTCCGGTTAGTAAAACTCTGAGTTAATAGTATTAGTTACCTAATGCGCCCGACCTCCGTAAAGAACGTTGCGCGTACGAGTCCTGTGTTTCAAGCAATCGGCCGTTTAACGCGCATTCTGCCTACGTCATCAAAGTGCCTACGTCATTAAAGTGATTATTTCACTCAGATATTATTAACCAATGAAACTACTACACTACAATTTTTAAATTTGGATCAATGACAGCAGTATTATATCGATAAAATCCCTGAAACAGTTTTATCGTATGTAATATCATAAGTGCTTAAAATTTTATCGATAAATTTTTTTCGAGAGCGATATTGCCTAGTAATATTAAGAGTGTAAATTGACCACTTTATTATCTAATTAAATTACGAGCGCTTTAGCGCGAGGGATTTAATTTTTGATCCAACTAAATTGAAATTTAAAACTATTATTTTAGATGATAAATTTCCTGTAGGTATGAAGCAAACTGTATCAGTATGTTTGGCAAAAAAATGAAAACTATTGCTCCCGATTTGAATTCTCAACCAAGGAAATCCACTACCGTCGCGTCGTATTCAGGTTACTATTTTTCCAGGTGTCTAAACATGGTATAACTCTACCGGGTGACACAAGAAGTAGTTACCCCCCCATTTTTGTTGGCATTTTCATAGATGAAAATTTCAAAATTTTATGGTGAAATAAATACACAGATTCTCATATTTTGACATAAATCATGTGTTAAAACCACTTCCGGTTTAACCGGAAGTGGTATCAACTTTCTTATTTTAAATGAGAACACCCAATTTTTTTTCAATATTTGAAATCTACATAAAATTCCCTTTATAATGATGTATAACACATTGACATTTGCTTTCAAGATGGCGGCGAAACATTATTTTTATACTAAATTTAAGTTGACCATTGATTCGCCGCCAGAAAACAAAACGTGGTTGGGAGGCTGTGAAAACAAAAGAATGATTTATTGTTGCTTTGCTGATAGCATTATTTGCAAACATTTGACATGCATAATGTCTACTAGGATCATTTTCTTTTTTTCGTGTATTTGAAAACAAAAGCTGAATGTTTCACATTTTTTTTAAATAGGAACCTATGTTTTTTATGTGAATTCTACATCAAATTATCTTCATGATGATATACGACATGTTCCCTTTTATTTATTCATTAGCAGCCAAATTCATCTTTGTCTTATTAGAATTGAAACTAAAATTCACAATTCTAATAAGACAAAGATGAATGTGGCTGCTAATGAATAAATAAAAGGGAACATGTCGTATATCATCATGAAGATAATTTGATGTAGAATTCACACATCACATAAAAAACATAGGTTCCTATTTAAAAAAAATGTGAAACATTCAGCTTTTGTTTTCAAATACACGAAAAAAAAAAATGATCCTAGTAGACATTATGCATGTCAAATGTTTGCAAATAATGCTATCAGCAAAGCAACAATAAATCATTTTTTTGTTTCCACAGCCTCCCAACCACGTTTTGTTTTCTGGCGGCGAATCAATGGCCAACTTAAATTTAGTATAAAAGTAATGTTTCGCCGCCATCTTGAAAGCAAAATGTCAATGTGTTATACATCATTAGAAAGGGAATTTTATGTAGATTTCAAATATTGGAAAAAAAATTGGTGTTCTCATTTAAAATAAGAAAGTTGATACCACTTCCGGTTAAACCGGTGACGCCCTCTATTTCTCACCCTATTTCCCACGCCACTAGATATATTTTTTTTTGGGCAGGTCGACTTACTTTTCGATGCTCTATCACCTCCTTAAAGGACGACATTTAAAAATGAAACACCCTGTATATGTGGCTGGTAGTATATCCAAAAATAAAGTTACTCTTTTATATATAAATTTATTTTCAAAAGTGTGTAATAAGGGAGATATACCCCTTTAAAGGGGAATAATAAATATCAGTTTTACTGCAATATTTTCAGACCGCCTTAAAATATTAAACTCATATTTTAAACTTAGATATAGGCCGTCTGTACACCAGTTTAGTATCAATCAAACCCTCTCTTATGCTTAAAAGTGGCAGTTTTAGGGGGGGGGCTCTCAGTATTTTACCCCTAACTTTTTTATTTTTTACATATTTCTAAAAATTCTTATAAAAACTAATTTACAGAATCAACATGCACTTACTTTTTATTAATAAATTCTTTTACAAGGCATTCAACGTTCCCAAAAAAAACTTAAATTGTGCAAATGCGAAAATAGAGAACGTTTTTGTAATAATTAATAATTGTCAATTTTCTACGTTTAATTTAATTGTTGTATGTACTTAGTTTATCTATTTCAAAGGATGTTAAGGGTATTATTATTATTTTTAATTTACCCATGTTTCCCCCCCAAAGAAAATACGCCACTGACTGGCACTAACACATACTGAAATTAAATAGATAATAAAGCGAAGTAGGGGCAATACTGGCAATACACGGAAAGTTAAGCAACAGGAGTCGCGGCACTCGCGGCCAATATTTGCATGGATGACCTACCAGAGAGACGCAGCTACCTCGTCCCACCTTCTAGCGGCTTGTATATCAGTGGATACGCAGAAACTATACAACTTTAGGCGATAGTTATGTAATTGACTATCATCCTTCGGAGGTATGTAAAACAGTTGATCCTTGTCTATTAAAGGGTCCTTAGCAAATTCTCAAAATCAAGTTCCCTGTTTTTATCAGGTATTCCCTGATCTCAAGAATTTTCCAAAATTAAATAATGATGATAAGTACTATAAGGGTCCTTAGCAAATTCTCAAAATCAAGTTCCCTGTTTTTATCAGGTATTCCCTGATCTCAAGAATTTTCCAAAATTAAATAATGATGATAAGTACTATATTGTATCATGTAGGTATTTACCATATACTGATAGGTATACTATATTTTGTGGCCAATAACCAAGTGAATAAATGCATTGACATCTAATTACTGGTTGTGAAAATCGGTGGTTTGATTTGATTTTGGACTTGGTAGAGGAGGGAACCATCGATGTCCTAAATGTGGTTTGGACTCTACAATGAACTGTAGGGACTCGCCTCCCTTACCGTAACACCATTGAGTAAAGGAAAGGTTTTGAGACTTTAGCATTGTATTTTTTTTTGTTAATAGCTTCAGGATTGTCATCAAGTTTCGCCTGCTAAATATTGAAGATAATTTTGTAATCATTGGCAAAAAATACAACACTAGCCTCTTTATTATTATTTACTCAATGGCAACACAAAATCGTAAGATATTGCGGGGATTACTTTCGCCGACTTGAGAGGTGGTTAACGTTTAAGAAATCATTTTAAACCATAAAATTTAATATAACATTTTCATATTATATCACAAACAAAATTGTAGGTAATCTGATAATAGACCACTAATGTAAGGCCACCATTTGCCGGGGAAGATAGCATGCCTTTTCCCTCTTAGTGTGGCGATGTTAAGAGCCTATAATTATTAGATATTTTTAAAGAAAAATTTCTGCAGTGTGAAATACTGCTGGTGCTGGTAACAAGTTAACAGAAAATTGAATGTGGTAATAAGACATGGAACGAAGTAAAAATTTTGTTGCATATTTTTACACTTCATCAACGAGAAGAAATAAAAATATGCACATTTTTGTTAGATAAGAAATTATACTCGTACAGTTTCTTTTTTAGAATTTCCAAATTTGACCTCAAAATTCAATTTTGCATATTTTCGAAAAAAGTACACAAACTGTACGTCAATTGGGACATTAAAACATAAATTTTACTTAAATTTTTTAACTTCGTAAATTCAAAATTGCTTAACGGATTTTTAAAATGGAAACAGATTCGAAAAGTTTATTTTATTTACTATTGCAAAAAGTTTCATAGTACCTTCACATGCACAGGAGCAATAATAAAGAATGTAAAAGGAAGATGGGCATTTTGTGACAAAACTAATTTCAGAGTTTAGCGATATTATACTAATAAATATTCAATCCGCGACCACATCACTCGTTTAACAATATGCAAAGTGGAATATTGATACACACATAGGTACCATATGGAATTAACATTGAGAAATAATATTTGCCCCTAATTTGTGACACTTAAAAAAATTTACGAAAGAACTAAAGACACGTGGCTTAGTGTGGATGAAACGACTAATGATTGTGGCAAGAGAATCGTAAAATGTGATAGTATGTAAGTCCTAGAAGCAAACAAGTATCAAGAATTATTGTAGCTGATTTAGCTTTATGGGGTAAAAATATGCCGAAAATTCAAACACATTTTGTTTAATTATTGATGCGGTGCCTTATATGAAAGCCATTAGGAAAGTGCCGAAATAAGGAACATCGTACATACCACAACATGGTTCATGTGACATGCCTAGCTCACGGACTGCAGTGTTGCTAAAATGATTGAAAACGTTGACAAACTGATCCAGTATAAAAAAACTTTGTCTAAATTGTCCAAAAGAATGTTACTCACATTGAATTCAGTTATTTTACAAAATTATATCACTATCCAGAGTTTTAATATAATGGAAGACTTGGTTGGAGACAACATTGTATATTATTAAATTAATAATACCACTACTAGAAACCATTTTAAAAAAACAATTCTGGCTTTTGCAAAGTTTTTTATTTTTTTTTTAAATTTTACTAAACACTACATAAATTAGACAACCCCCTAAGTACAAAGTCGAAGCTTTCTGAAACAACCAGGCATGCTCGCCGCAACATACCTACCTACTTCAGCCCATTTTGCTGTCGAGTACTTTTCACGTTTCACGATACCCCATTTTTGACCCTCTTTAAATCTATATAACATTTGAAATAGTTGAAATATGAAATGCAGTTTTCGCCAGTCTTCTTCTAATTTTTTTTTTAATTTCCATAGTCTACTTTGTGAATCATTATTCTTTTCCTCGTTTTTTTCGTAGCATTTCGATAAAACAGTAGGTATGTATTCACTCTGTATAATTTCCATGACAAATATAAAATTTTCGGAAAGGCGAAACAATGGGCTTTCCAACTAAAAAAATATACAGGGTGTTTCATTTGAAATAACAAAATTGCCCTATCCCCGAAAATACGTTATCATTTTCGGTTAAACTGGAAGTGAGTGAAAAGACGATACTCAGGAAAAAATGTATCAAAATTAAAAGACTGGTGAAAATCGCATTTCATTATCTCAACTATAGTAGGGCCAAAAAGAGTAGTCAGTAAACTCAGGGGGAACTAGTTGTGGTTTTCATCTCTGGTAGGCGGATAAAACTTGATATATTTTTCTCGATTATATGGGATTATATGGTAAAAGAAGCTGCCGCTTCTGTATTCCATAACAGCTAAATACTTGCCGGTGAATGTTTTGATTTACTGACTACTCTTTTTGGCCCTACTTTAGTTCAAAATGTTATAGGTTTAAAAGGGGTCAAAACCGAGGTCAAAACATAATGGGGCACCCGGTATATAAATGTGCAATTTGTATTTACTTTGAACGTTCAAAATTTACCTTCAAAATTCACTGAATCTATATTTACAAATTGTATTATTATTATTCATAGCATCTAGAGCCGATCCGGGTTTTGACCTCTTGCCGGCTCTCGAATCTCGATTCTCTCAGGTCCCGTCTCTAAGTAATAACCAACACATATTTATAACAGCATTCTAAGTTTTTAAATATTAAAATCACATGTTTGAAGTTGTTAATTTTTTTTGACATATTTCAAGAATAAATATATACAGTGTGTCCCCGGATCGACGCATGAATAGGTGAAAAAGTGTCACATTTAGTTGAATTTTCATCCTCTGGGGTTCAGCCCTGCTTGGATAGAAACTAATTTGTGCCATAATTTTAGTTTCTAAAAACCAAGTATGCCTTGGAAATTTACAAAAAATTTTTTTTTTTTTAAATCGGCATTAAAGTACCTCAAAATCGTCATTAAAGTGATGGAAATAGTCATTAAAGTAATCCATTATTGTGCGATTTTTGTAGTTGGCCGAGGCTGGCCGAGGTGACAGATAAATGTAAACATTAATTTTTTATTGCTTGTAATAATAATTGTGTTATAACAAAAGGTAAATAAATACAGTTTTTTACATCAGAATTGTATTATCACTATTATAATTGCTAAAAATAATGGTTTTCTTATAAAAAATTATTCCGACTTGACATTTAAAAATAATTATGACATTTCCTAATGTCACTTGAAATTTTAAATAATTATGACATTTCTTAATGTCACTGAAAATTATTTGAAAAATAGAGTTAATTAATCTTAATTTCATAGTTTTTGGATTTAAAAAAAAATTTAATATGCACCTCGGCATTAAAGTTCCTTTTTATCACTCATGTGGTTTATTTGCCTCGGCCCTACGGGCCTCGTCAACTAAACTCCACATTCATGATAAAAAGATTAACTTTAATGCCTTGATACATAAATAACTATTTGTTGGCTATAACAGTATTGTGATTTTTAAATGTCATATGAAGTTTTGACGTAATAGGTAAATTTTGACGTTTCACATTATTAATTTAGGTCCATTTCGGTAGTAGAAAAAATATTGTATGCAATTCGTGCGAAAAGTGAGCTTTTTTCACTCATGGGATTGTCCCAATCGTGAAAAAATTTCACCTTACGCACTTAATTGTTGCATAAATAACTATTTTATACTAGTAAAGTGCTATTTCTGTGGAAGATACGACCAAATGTCATTAAGAAAAGTTGTTCAGAAAGTAAAACTGAGTAGTAATGCAAAATTTCAAAGCCCTCCGCCTACTTTGACATTTTGCTTATTTCTTACTTTTTTAAATAGGTAAGAGGGCAGCGAGCGGAGGACTGACTTGACTCACTTCATAGCGATATGAAATTAAGCAACAGCTACCGCGTTTAGTACTTGGATGGGGACTATCCACGGAAAGACGCGGTCTCGTTTCCCTACTTCTAGCGGCTTGTATATCAGCTATATCGCAGAAGCAATACAACTGTAGGCGAGAGGTGTATTGAGGATATACCATCCTTCGGAGAGGATGTAAAGCAGTCGGTCCCTTGTCTATTAAATGTTAGGCAAGTAAAAAATCCCTAGTCTTAGTAAGATAAGAGGTTCGGCAAAATGTCCAGGTTGGAGGTAGCTCGTCTCCTGGCGTCGGTGATTGGCCCTGGTAGCGGAAATAGGCCGACGTTAAATAAGTGATTAAAAAAAAAAAAAAAAAAGTAGGCAAGTACCTTCCATGTTGAAGATTTTAAAAAATTTCTTTAAGAAAAGTTGGTCGTAATGATAAATTATGCAAGTGTGCAAAATTTTAACAAGTTCGGTTAACTTTCATCCGTCTACTAGACTTCATTAAAAAGAAGTAAGAAATAAGACAAAATATCAAAGTAGGCGGAGGGCTTTGAAATTTTGCATTATTACTCAGTTATACCACATAAGTAACAGACCAGAAGCGACGTTCCCCATTCGCGTCAAAATTAAATTTGAATGCGCATGCGCGGAGCCGCCATTATTATGTAGGTACTTCAACCGCTTAACCTAAAACCAGTGTAACTAAATTTCTAATTTTATTTGAAATTTGAGTCCTTTATTTGGAAAACATTGTCGTTAATGTGTATATTTGTGTGCGATCCATTTAATTATTATTTTACAATTCTCTTTCTTTGTTTGATATGCATTGTTTATGCGACTTTAAAGAAGGTCCAATAAATTTAATAACTGTATGTTTAGAGATGAAACATCAATATAAGTATATCAAAGTGGATATATGTTTGTTATTATTATGCTTGTATAAAGCCTAAATAAAGTCATTTATGATTTAATTATCATCTGAGGCATGCGTATTTGTTGCGTATATGAAGATTTCTATAAGGATCAAAAATATCACAAATCGGTTCTATGAACAAACCCAATAACATACATGAATGCCTAGTTGTTGACGATATCAGGCTAGTAAACTGAATTCTCTAGTTGTATTAGTTGAAGTCCAATTCTCCAATTACGATGAAATCATTGTTTTCCGCAAGAATGGGTAAAATCCAGTATAATCACATTTACCTAAGCAATTTCTAAAAATACAAATTTTGCGGTTTATGCGTAACTTAAAAGGTAAAAACGCACATCAGTTCTTTGCTTATTTGATGTTTACATTTTCGTAAACGTATTTGTTTATATTTTTTAATACTAAAAATATATACGTGAACCACTATGTAATCATCTAGAAGTACATTTAAATTCTGGACAATTGGATAAATCATATTGTAAAAACTTGAAATACTCGACAAGATATCGATAATATCCAAATAATTGATAATACACAAGTTAATATGTCATACAATTCTAAGTTAAACTAATTATTAATAGTTAAAATCGACTGTGTAACAATTTTCATTATAAAATTATGCTACCATTTGAATTAAATTTAAATTTCGCGCCTGACAGTACCTACAAAATAATGGCGCAAGGTCACGTAGATTTGGTACGTCAACATCAAAGTCGGCATTTTAAACGTCGCTTCTGGTCTGTTAATTCTGTGGTTATACTTTCTGAACAACTTCTCTTAATAACATTTTGTCTAATCTCCCACAGAAATATCACTTTAGTGTGAAAAATAACTTTTGTGTAAATTTCCAAAGTATACCTACTTGATTTTTAGAAACTAAAATTATGGCACAAATCAGTTTCTAGTTTCTATCCAAGCAGAGCTGAACTCCAGAATATGAAAACTCAACTAAAAAAATATTCATGCTTTTTCACTTATTCATGCGTCGATCCGGACACACTGTATATTATATATCCCACATTTGAGAACATCCTGTTAAAGACGTAAACTGCAAATAAAACTTTTACTACTAATTTATTTGCCGAAATATATACGACATTTTCTATGTATATACGACATTTTCTATGTATATACGACATTTTCTATGTATGTTTTTAAATATCCAATATGAAAAGTGTTTTATGCGCGTATTTTTTTAAGTTTTTCATAAATTTTACAATTTTTTTATCTTAAGATATGTTCGTGTTTTTCAAATCTATTAAAAAATAATTTATTAAATTTAATATAAATTATACGAGTAATGTTTAAATACCTCCACAGGTATCTTAAAAACGTGCCACACCAAGAAATTATACAACTGCAGATTATTCGAGCATCTCGCTAATTTTAAACTGAAAAAACACCTAGCTATGACAGTGGCGCGGGGATTTATTAGACGAGAATTTATTTTAAAAACTCTGTGTACTGAGCAAGAATTAGTTGGATCGTGGATGCTTTGTTACATCAAAAGCGACCCTGTATTCGAGTGATATTTATAGAATAGCGGAAACTCGAGAAACATTTGGTACGGGACGGTCTTATAATCAAGTTCAAGTCGATTGTTATAAAGAATACATTTTGTGTCATCATACGCCTAGACAATTCATGTTTAAATCTTAAGAGTTTATTTCCATACCTAGTTAATTTAATTTAAATACAGGCAGATGCCGAAAAATTAACCAAATAATAATAATTTTTCATTTACATTCTTGTTAGGGATTGTAAAGATTCGTATTGGTTTTATTGGGCGGGCCTTTCAATTGTTACCATGTCAATATACATGTGGTGAACAACAAATTGGAAATATGATGACTGCAACACAACTTGGACCTTTCACAATATTTGTCAAAATGTTGAAAATTATAGCAGCTATTAAGAAATTTTGAATTGAATTTCATTGGCATTTTGGGAACTTGGAATAACAAAAATATGTATTCGCAAAGACCACACAGTTCTAAATATAATAAAAGCAGGTCAACACATGAAACTACGTGTAGGTACGTCTAACACCAAACATTGCTTATTATTCCAATGGTGACTTGACTTTCTCGTTTAAGTTTAATTTCTAAAATTTGACAGTAAAGAGTGTCCTGCATCTACATACAAGTAAATATGAACTTCCCGTCATGTAATTGATTGAAGGAGCCACCCTCGTTAAAAATTATATCAACTTGAAGAATACCTCCTATGACCCACATCGTTGAACAACCAATAATTCAATACATAAAATATATTTAAAATGTCTATTACTAATTCAAAATAACCGCTATAGAGTAAACAATGCTGAGACAATTTACCACTTTATTATTTTTTGTTAACTTGATTTTTTCTGAGTAGAATACAAGACACAACAATTTTACAAACATTTAAAATTCCTTTTTATTCGAATGTGTCAAAAAATGACGTTTCTCGGTCAGAAAATAAAAACGAAAGGTAGAACTTTTCTAGCCACTTCAAGTAAACGACCTGAAAAGACTTTTCCGGCCTAGGCCGGAAAAGTGACAGACAAGAAGATTAAGCGTTTTTAGTTACCTATTTTTTAAAATGCTGGCCCTTTCTTTCTACTGTACAATGGTAATGCACATGAAAATAAAAAAACTTATATTGTATGTATTTTATGTAGTATATTTTCGATTAAATTCGATATTATAATAATAAATTGAATTCGATACTAATTTCAAGCAAACTGATGACAGAAGTTTTGCAGTTGTTATTTATTATATCTGGCCTTAGTTCACAGCCGTCTGTTACAAAAAAACTTGAAAATTGTATCATTTGCGGGGTAGCAAATACCTAAATCTTAAGAACATAATATTTTAATTTTCCCTATCATTTTAATATCCATAAGCACATTCGAATAAAAAATATTGTGTGATACACAGACGAAAAACTAGATTTTTCGTCCTTATGACATAAACTACTATTTAATCATTATTGTTAGTATTAAAAATGCCAGTTTATGACACTAGGCTTAAAAGTAAAAATGTAATAATTTTTTGAATGCTTTGATTGCGAATTTTAAACCTAATAATTGAAAACAGTATGTAAATACTTTTTGGGACGTTTGAATATTTTGAAAGTACATATTTAAATGCGTCCATGTTTTTTGAATATTTTCAAAGCAGCATTTATGTACTTTCAATGGTATTTGAATATTTTGAAAGTATTTATATATTTTTCCGAAATCTATTTTTTCTTTGAAACATTTTTCCTATCTGCAACGGTAAAGGATTTATTTATAAAAATCTGATAATTAACCGCATTTTTCAATATGACGGACACAGCTTCGATTTTAGGACTCTATTAGTATATTCAATAAGATGGCAAGTGGAACATCTGCACCAAATTTCTAGATTGTGCAAATTTTTTTCAGGATTCGTATAGTTTTAGGCTTATTTTTCTTGCACTAAAATATAAGTGAACAGAGACAAAAAAGTGAAAGGATGATGCTGAGCTATTGGGAATATTATTCATTTAATTACTGGCATAGTTTCATAGCAGTAGGTAGACATGTATTTAGCACAAGACAATTAATAAACATAACTGACAATTTTACATAAGTTATCCATCATGATGGACAAGAACCACAAAAATGACAAATTTATTGCCATCAAAATTTCTTACTATGGAAACGGTGAAGAATCTCGAACACTTTGCATCAAATCGAAAAATAAAAAAATACGTGTCAAAAATTTTAAAATACGTAAATACGTATTTTTTGCCTTGGAATCCGATTCCGCAATAAAAAATAGGGGTTTCCATTTAAAATTTTAAAGTTGCCCCCCGCCCCACCCCTGGGTGGTGGGTGGGGAGGTCATTGTTGGTATCAGTAGATAGTTTTTTGAAAAATTTTTGACACGTATTTTTTTATTTTTCGATTTGATGCAAAGTGTTCGAGATTCTTCACCGTTCCCATACTTTTCTAACACCCTGTATACCGATTGTGTGTACGCACAAATTCATTTTTATTGTCAATCTGACAATCTGACATTTTTCTCATACCTATCTCATACCTATCCTATAATACGCAACTGTTCCTTAACATTACCATAATCATTCAAGCTTTAAAAATTAATTAAACTTCATAGATTGAGTTAGTATGCATAGAGATTATAACGTATTTTATAATTCGAATATCTAGCATATTATTATGTCTTGCGCAAAGATCAATTTAAAAATAGATAAATAAAATATCTTATAGACTAAAATAGATTAAAAAAAGCGAAAGAAAAGTATAAGAGCAAAGCATAAACATAGTTGCCAGAAATAAAACATAATTTTATATATATATTTTTTACATTGAACAGGAAGTTGCTACATCTAAAATTATATATAAACACCAAATTTCAAATATTTATAATGTTGCGCGTTATTAACTATATTTTAGGTACCTCTAATCAGTAACGCTCGTTTATTAATTATGGATTAAAATTACACTGCCATGTTTTAATAATAATAAATTAAAATTGCAGTCGGACGTTGCCGACTGCTAATGTTTGTTATGTCTGGCTCCAGACCTTTGCATTTCGTAACTCTAGTGAGAAATGTAATGTTCTGACGTTGATGTTGGTCATTATTGACTCAAGACGATTTCAAACAAGACATAGAGTAGAATAGAAAAATGCAGCTTCTGAAAAATATGCCTCATTATTGCAGTTTTGATATTACTTATTATTTATTATTGATTATTATTTTTATTTCAAATATTTTCTATTTTTCAATGAAAATTCTCAGTTTTAATGAGAAGTAGAAAGTAAATGAGGTGGAATATAATATTTAGGACGTCCGAGGTAAATATTTAAAGTAGAGCTATACAGGGTGCGTCAGAAATAAGTGCATAAAAAGATACCACATATTCCCGACGTCAAAATAAATAGATTGGACCAAACTTACCTCTGTACCTGTTCCCTGTTCAAGTTAAAGTGTTGAAATTTAGCCCAACCACTAAACTTTTTAAGCCTAATAAAATGAGGTGAATATCATCTCAAAATTTTTATTTGTAATTTTTTTGAGTTTTGACATCAAATTATGGTTTATCAGAGTTCTTTATAAAAATGTCCTCTTGTGTAATGGGCGGCACCGTTTTCGAGTAAAATTGGTTTCAAAAGTTTAAAACATGCCTAGTGATTTTCTCATTTTTACCCCCACCCCTACAGCTACAGCAAATTTCAACATTTTAACTTGAACAGTTTCGGAAAAACCATGTTCAGGGATCCACTTTTTGGTATTTTGGTACAGAGGAGAGTTTGGTCTAATCGAAAAATGGAGGTTTAATTGCGATCAAAATTAGATAATTAATACAAAAGTTACAAGCAAAATAAATTGGACTTTTCTTTGTTAACAAACTTCCTTTAACGTTTGTATCTTCCAAATTGAAAGTAAACTTAAGCTCATTTTATTCTGAATAAAAAATATTTCGAAAACATAAATGGTAAAATGCCATGTGATCTACACCTCAAACACAGCGTTATTTTTATGTGTTCGCCATTTCGATTTTACCTCGGATTTTACGCATATTAAAAATTTGCCAAAAAAAACGTATTTCAAAATACAGTTTCCTGGCGTGTTGCGTACACTATTTTTTCGCCAACCGTGTAGAATAACAAATCAATATAAAGTACGTTTTTTTATATCGCTTATTTAACGTCGGCCTATTTCCGGTACAGAGGCCAATCACCGACGCCAGGAGACGAGCAACCCCCAACCTGGAAATTTTGCCGAACCTCTTATCTTACTAAGAGTAGGGATTTTTTACTTGCCTAACATTTAATAGACAAGGGACCGACTGCTTTACATCCCCTCCGAAGGATGGTATATCCTCAATACACCTCTCGCCTACAGTTGTATTGTTTCTGCGATATAGCTGATATACAAGCCGCTAGAAGTAGGGAAGCGAGACCGCGTCTTTCCGTGGAGCCCATCCAAGTACTAAACGCGGTAAATGTTGCTTTACTCCTCATATCGCTATGAAGTGAGTGAAGTCAGTCCTCCGCTCGCTGCCCTAATATCTATTTGTAGAACAAAATTAGAAACAGTCTAATTCTTGTTTAAATTAATATTTATATTGGAATTCGAACAATTGCTAATATTAAAGGGTAATTCTTCTCGGCCTAGTCCGGGAAATGCGTACTTCCCGGACTAGGCCGGAAAAGCGCTATTTCTTCAAAGAAAAAGCGTCTGGGAACTAGGTACTTTCCGGACGGATGCCGTAAAATTTCTGTTACGAGTGTATTTAATACAAAAAACTAGATAACGCAAGCATTTCAAAAAATTAAAAATATAATTATACTTTTTTTCATAACGGAGTAATTTTTATGAGTACCTAATGTAAGTAGATTCCATCTTACAATTAAATTTAAAAAACTTAAACGTAATTCAAAAGTATTAATCTCGGTATTAATAAATTATTAGTAGGTACCTACAGGTTCATTTTAAATTACTGCAGAGATGTAAACTTATTTAACCGGGATAAAAATCTTCAATGAATTTACCTAGGAATTTACTATGTCGATATTTATAAATAATATGGATCCTTCTAAACTTATTCTTGTGTTGTTTCATTGATAAAACCAAAATATTATTTTTAGGAAATTTGTTTTTAAACTCATTTTGATGTATACAACGCAAGACGGTGTGCAATGTGTGCATGTTTCCTATCCAGAATATTATTTGTTTTAGAAGCATTAACTTTATCAAACTTTGCATATCAAATAAACCCGTAATGTTTACATTCATCCCCTCATGAAATTAACCATGTGTGTTCATTCATTTGTCTAACAATATTAATTAAATCTAAATCGATATCTAGGAAGAAACTTATAAGTAACCAACACTAATTAAAATCTGAACGAATAACAGAATAACCCATTCATTGATTAATGATTATGCACAGGTATTAAAACAATTTTTTTTCGTATCCGAGTGTGGTTGGTGTCAGATGAGGATTATTTATTAACAATGATGACATTGGTCGGGTGAACACCATTTTATTATATTTCTTACAATTCTTACTTCCCACCCGAGTTCCCACCTCCTAGTTTTAGACTAAACCACGAGGTGGGAAGACTCTGCAATCAACAATGTGCTGTGCTGCCATGAATTGTCGCTTGATCCAATACTCGCAGATTATTAATCTTTTCAAGACGGCTTTTCTAAAATTTTGAAAAACATTATTTTACAGTTCCACCCTTAAAAATCTCGTTATTCAACGAAATGACTTAATAAATTATATTAAACATCAAATGGATAATTACGATCCTCACTTTGCTGTCTTTTGCGGGGATACTTAATAACTATACGACTACGTCCTGCCACTCTGAATGAGTTAATGAAACAAATTACACAGGTAATCAATTCCAAACCTTTCAAGATGTGTTTAGGATTTTTCGGTAAGAGGTACGAGTATTTGGAGCGAAAATATCTCGACAATATCGTGTTTAAAACGCATTGTCTTCTTGTTTTTAAAATTACCACGAATAATTAACAATTTATTAATCATATCATATTTTAAATATTCCAAGAAAAGAGTAAGGAAGATTATGTTTTTGGATTACGAAAATTGTATAGGTACCTACTACGAATTTTGCATCTTTGATTATAACCATTTCGAGACCATTTAATAAAAACAACAAGCAACTCATTTTTTTATCAAAAATTTTATTAATGAAAGTTGTTCAGAATTGTTCAAAAACCTTAAGTCCAAAATTAAATCAAAATAAAAAAACATTAATATTTTGTTTGAAAAAATGTAAGATTATTAGCATTGAAAAAGGAAATAGATTAAGTTTCCGAAACGTCTGCGAAACATCATTGTTTTTATTTTAGTTTATTTACATTTTGTCAAAAAACCAACCTTTAACTGTTCCTTTGACGTAAAGTCACAGGCGTAAAGGTTAAGTATTTAAAAAAAAATCCAGATATTTTTTAGATTATTGTCTGGGTAATGTTCAGAAGTGTGGCAGTAAATCCCAACTAAGAACAGAAAGAAAAAAAAAATGTTTAAGTCTGAAAATATAATTATTTTAATGGGTTTATTGTATTGTAATATTTTATTTTTTATAAAAAAAAAAAACTAAAGAAATACTCTGCAACTAAATACGCGAGGGGGCATCCACTAGCCGCATTACGGGTACAAATTAGCTCGCATTACGACGCATTATGGCGAATTACGCTGCATTATGCTGTATTACACTGCATTATGTTGCATTACTCTGCATTATGTCGAATTACTCTGCATTACGTCCATATTACCTTGCATTACGCATGCATTAACTTGAATTACGCCAATCTTCATTATTTTTTCCTATGCACGGGGAGCGAAAACAACTCCTGAAACCACAGTTCGATTTAGTGCTAAATTATGTAGTATGTAGGATGAAAGACAGTGAAAGTCAAGAAATAGAAACAGGTAAATAATGTATTTTTTAGTGTTTTTGGAATATGAGCAATTTAACATCTCCCTCTTGTCATATCAAGTTTTAAACAGCATAAGAAATATATCTTTCTTCTCTAAAACAATTTATATCAGCCAGTCCATTTAGGAAATAGAGAAATAATCGAAAAAGTAATCACTGTATTAGGTAATTAAAAACGTTTTGCATTACGTAGCATTATATCGCATTACCCCGCATTATTTTGCATTATCTCGCATTATTTTGCATTATCTCGCATTACCCTGCGCCACATTAGGCAGTATTACGTAGCTGCATTATCCGGCATTACACCTAAAAATTCACTGCATTACGACGCATTACAGAGAATTCAGAGAAAATTCGCATTACTGGTACATATTTCTGACTAGTGGATGCCCCCTCGTAAATACGAATGATATTTATATTGTAAAATTATATTATAAAATCAATATTTTTTCATTTTGATGGTATTTTGGATTTAAAGTTTTTACACAATTCTGAACAACTTTCACTAGTAAAATTTTACAATAAAAAAATGGCTAATATGTTTTCTTGATTTTTTTGCGTTTATTTTGGAATCGCAGGTGGCATTGCATGCACGAATGGTTTTTTGACAATAAGTTAATCCTAATGGGATCTATCATTGAGTAAAATTTGGTTCAAATCGGATACAAATGAAACAAGTTATAAGGGTATTTCATTCTTAAGTGCGACACACTGTAGGTACCATATATTGTACTCGTGTAAGTATACTAATATTAAAATATTATATAAGTATTGGAAAAAAAAGCTATATTGATTATTGAGATGTTAACAGAAATCTATTTTCAGCTTCTACTCGATCAAAAAAGGTAAAAGTCATCATCAGTCTTAAGTATGTTGCCAACAAATAGCTTCTGCCTAGACAAATGGTATTTTAGCTTTATAACATTTATTTGTATTAAAAATAAGGGGTAGAAGTTACATGTTTCTTCTTTGAAAAAACATGTCAGAGTAGCCCTCCGACATGTTTTTCAAAGGAGAACGTGCTATTTGTTTATTTTATTTTAACACAAATAAATGTTATATAAAAGCTATAATGCCATTTGCTTAGACAGAAGCTATTTGCCTAAAATCACTATGTTTATATTCATAATTAACGAGTCAACCTGGTTTTAAAAAATTCTGTAACTTTGTCTGTTCTGTTAGTAATGACAACTTGAGAACCCTTGCAGATATTTGCGTTAAATTTGGTATGGTATCGTATATAAGGACAAAATGTTAGTTATGCAAAAACGATCAACGTTGGGAGCGGATGCTGCGGAATTATAATTTCCTTGGCGCTATGCTAATCTTTAAAACAGTTCGAATTTATACCTCTTTTTTTAATAAATGATCCAGAAAAATACTGTAACTCTTATTAGGTTATATATTAATTAATCAACTGGTTTTGAGCAATTAATAGTATCCATAAACAAATAGCGTTGAGTTATAGTCGTAAAAAGTTACCGGTGAATCTTTGTTTACACCAATCTCCTTTAACTTCATGCCTAGCCTGTCCAATAGAAATTCTTTTCTGATACAGTGAAATAGAAATGGTCCTATTATTGAGGGGAGGAAAGTGATTTGACATTGGAATAGTTTTGACGTTTAATTAAGTTAAGTACTAATTGCGTTAAAAATGATGAATTCGGGCTTGCAAAGGTTAGTATCTATTGTTATAATCGTAGATAAAATATAGTATTCAACTTGTGGTAATACTAAATACTCGACTAAATAATTCACTTGATGAATTACAGCTCTCCCCTTCGGCTCGCGCTGCAAAATTCATGAGTTATTTAGTATGTTACCACTTGTTAGACTAATATACTATTATTTCACCATAAGAACGACTTAATAAAATAAATATCAAAGCAATTTTATTACGATATTTTTTTCAACAGATTCTCTCATGGGATCGACCACGGGAGCATATCTTCAGAAAATCTTTCTTGCCATCTCATACACTGACTTGAAAGTTGTTGAATATTTCTTTCGCTTGTTATATTGTATTATTATCGAGATTATTATACGTAGGTACTTATTTTCGTTTAATATGCCGATAAATCAGCAAAAAATACGATCAAGAACAGTCCTATTAATTTAGCGAAATAAATGAGTTAGTGTCGAAAGTGTAATTAGTGAAGGTGAAAGAAAAACACCTACGTGTGGTAGTAAATTCCAAATAAGAAAAGAAAGAAGACACCTACTGTTATGTCGAATTGAAATGCCAGTTTCAATTTAATGTTTTCTTAAAAAAAATTTGAACTGGTTTTGTATTTTTGGAAATTTTCGTGTTTAAAACGCTTTTCTTAGAACAAGAAATTTTTACTAGCGTCATACTTTGGAAATGGGTCCAAAAATAAAAATGGTGCGTTGTTGACAGATACCTATACATATATTTAAAATGATGTGAAACAACATAATTTTATTTTCTTTCTGTTCTTATTTGGGATTTACGGCCACACTTCTGAACATTAATCTGATAATCTGAAAAATATTTGGATTATTTAAAAAATAACCTTTACGCCTGTGACTTTACGTCAAAGGAACAGTTAAAGGTTGGTTTTCTGACATAAAATATAATTAAAATAAAATAAAAACAATTATGTTTTGCAGACGTTTCGGAAACTTAGTCTGTTTCCTTTCTCAATGCTAAATAGTCTTTCTCTTGTGTAATTCGTGAAATTACACAATTTTAATGTTTATATTATAACCATAGATACTTACTACGCTCACAGAAAAGTTGATTAGATTAGATATTCAAGTTGCTAAGTTCTTCTTTTAGCATCGGTAACCATATTGTACAACAATCTACAGAATAATTTGATACGCATTTGTCTTCATTTAGCAAAATTATTGCAGATTCTTTAATTTTTCTCTTTTTACTGTCCGGTTCTTTTGTTAAAATTTTTGCTCCATTCCAATTTATTGGATGTCCGTTTTCGAAAGCGTGTTCACAAATTTTTGATTTTTCAATTTCATTTTTTCTAATATAACTTTTGTGTTCGCCCAATCTTACATTGAAGGGTCTGGATGACTCACCAACATAATATTTGTCACATTCACAACACGGAATACTGTAAATACAGTTTTTTGAATTTTGATCACTATTAACCGGTTTTGTTTTTGTAAGTATAGATCTTAAAGTGTTAGTAGTTTGAAATACCGTTCTAACATGAAATTGAAAAATCAAAAATTTGTGAACACGCTTTCGAAAACGGACATCCAATAAATTGGAATGGAGCAAAAATTTTAACAAAAGAACCGGACAGTAAAAAGAGAAAAATTAAAGAATCTGCAATAATTTTGCTAAATGAAGACAAATGCGTATCAAATTATTCTGTAGATTGTTGTACAATATGGTTACCGATGCTAAAAGAAGAACTTAGCAACTTGAATATCTAATCTAATCAACTTTTCTGTGAGCGTAGTAAGTATCTATGGTTATAATATAAACATTAAAATTGTGTAATTTCACGAATTACACAAGAGAAAGACTATTTAGCATTGAGAAAGGAAACAGACTAAGTTTCCGAAACGTCTGCAAAACATAATTGTTTTTATTTTATTTTAATTATATTTTATGTCAGAAAACCAACCTTTAACTGTTCCTTTGACGTAAAGTCACAGGCGTAAAGGTTATTTTTTAAATAATCCAAATATTTTTCAGATTATCCGATTAATGTTCAGAAGTGTGGCCGTAAATCCCAAATAAGAACAGAAAGAAAATACAGAAAGATGCCACAAATAACTTTTAGACAATATTTATAATTTTATTTGTCATTCATCAATTTTGACACGTACCTATATAATCTCGTATATACCTAATTCATCGAGAATTCATTTATAGACATATGAAAAAAGTGTAAAAACAAAGTCGTAGATTTTGATGTGGAATATATTTTGGCGATAAGAAATAAAACAAAGGAAGATCAGAAAGTAAACTGTCACTACTGTCAGTAATTATTAGAAATATTTTGTAATTTTTTATATGGAACTACCCTGTACGTGTACATATTCGTATTGTGATTGTTTCAAGGAATTTACTCGGAATTTAGTCAGCGTTTATCCGAGTTTATCGTAAACTTTAACGCCATTGTAGAAGTTACCTCTAGAAAGGTGACTAATTTTCAAGAATCAGGCGCTAAAAAAACCTCGAAAAGAACAGGAAGTTATCGACAACAACTAAAGGTATGATGGAAAATGATCCTTCCAAACCTTTAAGAACAGATGAATTTGTCTTATGCAAGGTCTTATGACACCTATCGAACAGTTTTAAAGAAGGATCTGAATTTTTCACTATGTGTTTGAAAATTTCAAGGAACGAAGACACACACACCTTTGACTGCAGATGAGGGTCGAGATACGGGTTAACATTTTGAATAATTCTAATCAGTTATTTAATGTTTATATCAAGGTTTATATTATTCAATAGACGTTATCTACAGTATTATCAACAGTACCTACATATCCAAATTATTGTTGGCGCTAGTTTTGTTAGTATCTGTGAATTTTGAAATTTGGAAGAGTTGTATATTGCATAAAATTGCCCCTTTTAAGGTCAACAAATATGTTCCTTAACTTCCGGTTTCACTGGAAGTAATGCAAATTCCGAGGGGTTAATCGCTGTGAAATATGGTGTACATGTGGCCTGAAGTACCTATGAAATACCTACTTGAAGTGCTTGTGAAATACCTGAAATACATGAAATAATAGTGAAATACTTATGAAATACCTGAAATATTGCTGAAATACATTGGAAATACTTGAAGTATTGGTGAAGTATTTATCAATTATGTATTTTAAATACTAATACAATGCATTGGAACACATTATGTCATTGTTGTGTATGTACGGAGCGATCAGAAAAAACTCATATACTGATTTTCTTACGAATAAAAATACGTCTTAAAATTTTGGTCACGTTTTCAAGATTTGGTACCACTGTGCGTCGATAGAAATCACGTCTAGTACGACAAAGTCACTTCTCCCCGAGGTTCTAGCACATAATGCACAAATATTTCATAACATCTACATAGACTGCTATAAAATACAGATATGGCACGTATAATACAGGGTGTTAATTAAATATGTATAATAAATTTAACAGAATTTGTGTGATTTTAAGACAGAAAGTTCATATAAACATGGGTCCGAAAATGCTTCGTTTTCAAGATACAGGGTGTTAAACTTATTTTAAAAAATTGCTTTTTCGTAAATATCTTAAATATCCATTACCCAATTTCGTTGTAATTTGGCAGTGTTATTTGTAGTGTTAAGGGGTTAATTTAGCCCTAACTTGATTAAATTTATTAAGTCCAGTGGTGTCCCGAGCAGCACCTTCACAAATATTTTTGACATAAAAAATGTACGCCACAGATTTTTTTGAAATTTTTTTTTTTTTTGATTAAGCAACTAAAAATATAACTTTTGTGTATCTTGAATTATTTTCGTATCTTGATTAGTTTTTGAGAAAAAAAATCCACTCCAGGCATATGCAATTAAGTGGATTTTTTTTCTCAAAAACTAATCAAGATACGAAAAAAATTCAAGAGACACAAAAGTTGTATTTTTAGATGCTTAATCCAATAAATAAATAAATAAATAAATAAACATTTCAAAAAAAGCTGTGGCGTACAATATACATAGGCCGCTCGGGACACCACTGGACTTAATAAATTTAATCCAGTTAGGGCTAAATTAACTCCTTAATACTACGAATAACACTGCCAATTGCCAAATTACAACAAAATTGGGTAAAGGATATTTAAGATATTTACGAAAAAACTGTTTTTTAAAATAAGTTTAACACCCTGTATCTTGACCTTTAATTAAGTTAAGTAATAATCGAGGTAATAATTGTGCCAAAAATGATTAATTCGGACTTGCAAAGGTTAGTATTTATTGTTATAATCTTAGATAAAGTATAGTATTCAACTCGTGGTAATACTAAATAACTCACTTGATGAATTACAGTTCTCGCCTTCGCCTCGCGCTGTAATATTCATCGTCGTGAGTTATTTAGTATGTTACCACCTGTAGAATAATATACTATTAACGTCACTTATAGTAATTTTTCCAAGGATTTCGAAAATTAAAAAAAAATACAATTGAAAGTCAAATAAAACTGTATGTTTTTTACAATTTAAAAAATTATATACTGGGTGTAAACGAATAGTGGGCCAGCCCTGTAACTCCCTCGTTTTTAAAGATATCGGGATAAAATTTTGTATGGTGAAATCTCGGGTGAAATTAGGTAAGATTTCCAACTTTTTGAGACTTATCCGCCATATTTGTCACTTCCGGTTTCACGGGAAATGACCCCAATAGTTTTTTCCAAATGGACCACCCTGTATGTTTTTATGTTTTTGAAAAACTTTTTTATTTAACGATTTACGAAAAAAGTCTGTCATTATAATGACTTCTTTACTTCTCCTAAAACCGTTAAATACCTAATCAAATTTTAAATTTCCACGGATGAAGTCAAAATATCTTTGTTCGATGATTTACAAAAATATTCTATCAGTAAAAAAAATATGCATTTTTTAGAGATCCCCTAAATACGTATTCAAATTTTAGTTTATTATAGATCGCTTTATTTTTTTTACCACTTTTATTTGATATTCAGTTAAGTATTCTTTTGTTGGCATTTTTGAGACCATTAGAAAAAATACTATTAGTTACGTTAAACATTCTTTTTTTTATTTCCAAAGATAAACCCACAAACGTTATAAAAATCACCTTGTACCTACACTTAAAACCCTTAAAATTATTGTTGTTGAAATATTCATAAAATATCTGAAACGTTGATGGAATACTTGAAGTACTACAATACTACTGAAAAACCTTAAATACTTATGAAATTTCTGAAATTGCTAAGAAATACTTGAAATATTGGTGAAGTACCTGAAATACTCGCGAAGTATCTGAAATACTAGTGAAGTACTTGAAATATTGGTGAAGTACCTGAAATACATGCGAAGTATCTGAAATACTAGTGAAATACTTGAAATATGAAATATGGTGTACACACTTTTTCCCAGCGATTAATACCCCTCGGCAAATTCTGTTGTTTAAATGGTAGGTACGTTGTATATTTTTCTATCCCGTTGGGTTCGGCCTTAAATTCTCTTTTAATCATGTATGGCACCATGGCATTTGTTATTAAAATGACATGACAGTCAAAAACCATTTTATTGCATTAACTCGAAGACTTAGAGTCTAAGTGGTCATCGAGGTGGCCATGCATGAATCGTGATATATGTATAGTATGCTGTGAGAATTGTGAGATCCGATGTACCTGGGTCATTCTTAAAATAGACCACACTTTTGAGTGCTAGTATTAAAAATAAAAAAATAGTTTCAATTTTTAAATTACAGTCATGGAATCGAGTGTAATACTTTTGTAATGCCATATTGACCAACAGCAGTGCACTTTTTGTCTTTTTTACATTTTTTCCGGCAAAAAGTACGAAACAGTGCAATGATTTTTATCCACTACGTTACCGAACTTTAAATATGTATATTCTCAATGTTAATTAAAATTCAAAGAAAATTATATCGGATAAATTACTGATGACTAGGGCTTTAAGCATGAATAGAATATAATTTTGAAATTTTGCTTTACATTAGATTTTATTCGAGCTTAAAGTCCACCTCGTTACTTTTTGTCAATTGTTAATTCACAAAGGTTAATAAAAAACTAATATGAATGCTTTACGTATCAGCTGTGAGTATTAGACTGTTTAAAGTTTTAAATTGCACTATACTTATAGTTCATAAGATTTAAAAATTTTCATAGTTTATATTTGAAATTGCAGGAAATAGTATGGTAACGGTAACATAGGGGACCAGAAGTAACACAGAGGACAATCGAAATACATTGATTGAAACATGTACAGGTTGATTAGTTATAAATGCCACCCCCCCCCTTAACTCCCTTATTTTTGAATTTAGAAAAAAAAGTTTCAAATAAAAGTTGTACAAGCTGATCTGAGGTTTGTAAGGGTGCTACACAAATTTACACGGAGTGTTTGAAGAAAGCGTGACCGACCAAAAATAAATGAGCCATAAGTTACTCACGCGCTGAGCTTCGTGCATGTTGTATCTGCTCTTTACATAAATTTACTTTTTCAGAGTAACGCAGTGGAGCAGTAACGTAGTGGATAAAATAACCCCAAAATGTATGCTAACTGTTAAAATGACGAACTAAGCAAATTTAGTTGCACGTGTTACTTTCGTATATCTAATTCACATTCAAAGCATAATTTATATTAGATAAATCAATACAACTTACCTACCATAAATTTATTGATAACACAGGAGACAAAGAATTTTTACAAATTCGCACTAAGACAAGGGTTTACCTTTTCGCGCCCGTTAAACAAAACTAGCCCAAGAAATACACATGGCACCGAAAACATAAAAGTTCCTATTATATCCTATGCCGGTTGCGTCACCTATCGGATATTTTTTAAATTATTTTGATAGGTAACATAGTGGAAGTAACTAAGTGGACAAAAAGTGGTTACGTATAAAAATCTTTAGAAAACAAAACGAAAATAAATTTCTTCACAAATTTTGCTTGATTGAGGTCAAAGTACATGTCCAGCTACACATTATACCTAATTGGTTGCCCACATAAATCTGATTGAAGTTAATCATTTATAGTATAATATAAAGATTGAATTTCGTCTTGGTTACATAGCATTTCTACTTCAAAATTTTTTTTTGCACAAATGTGGAGATAATATATAAATATTAAAATATTAGATCTTAACTCAGAATTAAATGCTCTAATTAATACTTATTTTCTAAATTTCATTTAATTATAAATTATTGGATTTAAACCACTTTGAAGTTAAATACATACAAAGTGTGGTATATTTTAAGAATGACCCACCTACAACCTGTATAATAATGTAGAATAGAAAAAAAAAGCTAAGAAAAGGCGTTAGAAACATTCGAAACGTCTGCCTTTACCCGCACATATGCCTCAAGTATATAAATAGTATATTATGCAATGAACATTTAATGATAGATATTAAGACACGAGAATTACGATAAGAGCCGTAAGCGAGTATCGTTACGAGTGTCTTAATAGCCATTAAATGCGAGTTGCTTACACTATTTTTTTTACAACCATAAGAATGAAAAATAAAACGTCAAAGCAGTTTTGGGGATACAAAAGGTAAGCAGTAGAATAGCTATGAACTATCAAAAATGATAAATTTTCTAAGGAAAAAAAGTTCAGGAGGTGGCAATGCGACCCACCCCCCCTTAAAAAGGCATTCCAATTTATATTTATTTTTCATATTGCATTAAATTAGCCATAGACTAGATCTAATACTTCCTACCAAATTTAGTTGCTCTGACTCAACACGTCTTGATTTAATTCCGATTTCTTTGTTTTTCTTCAGCAACTTTGACGGGCCATAACTCTTCAGGGAAGTATTTTTGGATAACAAAATATTTATTGTCTAAAAGTTATTTGTGGCATCTTTCTGTTTTTTCTTTCTGTTATTTGGGATTTACCACACTTCTGAACATTACCCATTAATACATTAATATTTAGTCAATCATCATGATTTGTACTCAAGAATTCCCAACTCGGATATTTTGAAGCATTAAAGAGACACCCTGTATATTTCTATTGGTTATAAACTTATATCTAATGAAAAATCTGTATCATAATGAATTTACAGTACAGGTAGTAAATATCTAAAAAAATCAATGAAAATATGGGAGCAGAAAAAAATGTTTACCATACAAAATTTAATTTTTCTACGATCGTGCAAAAAGTATTTACTTTTTACACTAGTGCAAAAAGTAGTTTTGTTGCTAGGCAACGAGAATTTAATCATAGTTATTTATGGATGGGGTTGAACAGTGACAATTTATCTAGTTGTCAGTTTGACTTTGATATTTGAATATTTTGTGTTTATGTAATATTCTGTTCAATAAAATAAAAAAAAAAATCTATTTAATTCGATCGTAGAAAAAATGTTGTGTGTAACAGATGCAAAAAGTGTATTTGTTGCATTCGGCATGATTGCAGCTCTCGCTTCGCTCGTTCTGCAAACTTCATGCCTTATGCAACAAATATATACTTTTTGCACTAGTTACACAAATAACTATTAAAGTCGAGTTTACAATAGCTTTGTTCGCGGTAGCAATCCCGAACGTATTCAGACATCAGATTCATGCGCAGTTTGAAACTGGGCGTTCGCGGTGCACAGAATGCAAGTTAGGGATTAAAAATTTTGCGTTCGCGGAGCACAGATTTATAATTTTGAACTTGTTCGGAATGTCTCCAATGCATCCCCGGACACGGGCCAGAATTTCGAATCCGACGCATGCGTATCGCAGTATTATGTTATTTATGTTGTTGGCCTGTCAGTGTTTGTGGGGTTATGTTATACTATTTTATTTGTTTAATTTCCTTAATCCTTCCTTTTATCTTTAACGCGTTATTTATCAAAGTAAGCACATTATAATGCATGTTTTAGGATATTTTTAAGTGTATGTTATATTTTTAGATACCAAGAGCAGAACTGAACACAGAATACGTTCAGAAAACGTTCGCGGATTAGTTAAAATTCGAGAAGATTCAGAACTTCGCATGCGCATTTGAAATGTTCGAGATGAGTTCAAGTATTAATTCAGGATATGTTCAGGATTGCTACCGCGAACAAAGCTAATAATGTTTATATATTATATTTATAAACAAGTAAAATATCATTTGTTTTATGCTTTTAGAATTTTTTATAGTTTTATTTTTTCAGAACCAAGGAACAAACCAAGTAAAATAAAACTATTTATCATTATTTCCGGTGAATTAAAGTAAACAAATATGTTACGTCGAATACGGTACACTATAATAATAATACTTTATTAAAAGTTGTATACGTTTAAAAAAGTCATAAATGGTTATGAATTATTCAAATAATCATGAAGGAAATACATATTATACTTCCGGCAATGTTATTCAAAGTTAACCGAGAACCGAGAACTGAAAGTCTAGCAATATTCCTCAACCTCGGTTGTTTTGATATTACCGAGGGCGTTACCTTAATTTTGTTAATACTTTGTATTACATAATTCGACCATTATAAGAGAGTAGTACGTAATGCAGAATAAAATTAAATGCGTTCACTATCACTATACAAAATTTTTTAGTAAGGAATCTAGCATCCAAAAAGACGCTTCTAAAATGCAGAACCCTGCACTCGCGAGTTATACAATTTTAAAAATATGGATATAATCCAGAATTTTATGCCGAATCCGATTCCAGAGGGCGCGATGTCGGCCAAGATTGGGAAATTGCAAAAAAAGTAATAATTCCAAAAAAAAATTGGAACTTAAATATTGCATTATCTGTCGTTTACATTGCATTTACGAGCTTATTTATAAAGATTTTTAAATAATTTTTATATCAATCGAAAGCCTAATGTTTGTAGTTTCATACAAGTTGAATAGAGAGACATTATTTTCATTATAAACAACACTATAAATTGTTTAAACAATATGTGCTCGGAAAATGTAGTGTAATTTTCGGCATTGAGGTACTTTTGTTATTATTGCAGATATATATGTAGTTATGTGAGACGAAATACGTAGAATAGACCAACGAACATTTTTTATTAAAATAATTTTTTAATTCGCTGAATAATTTAGGAGATATGATTTTTTTTAAATGAAGGTCTGGTCTACCACGCGCGCGGTCGTGTTTCTGTAGGCAGGCCATTTACCGAGGGGTCATCCACTACCCCAAAAAATGTACACTGATTCCCGTTTTGGGAATACTACAGGGAATTCCGAGGTATTCCAGGTATTCCGAACATATTCCGGGTATTCCGGGAGTATTCCAGGTATTCCGGGAGTATTCCGGATTATTCCGAGTATTCCGGGTATTCCGGATGTATTCCGGGTATTCCGAATATATTTCGCAGTATTCCGAATATATTTCGCAGTATTCCGGACAAAATGTACACTTATTTCAGCAATGAGTGACCTACAAAACTGGTTCTTAATATACCGGGTGACCACGGATCATGGTAAACCCCCGCCATTTCCACAATTTTTGAGCAATCTTTCCAAATGAAATTTTGCAGCTGTAATGTACGTCCAAAAAGACTCATTTTGGCCCATCCTATTTTTTTCCGACGTCCGGTTTCGACGGAAGTGACCTTAACTTTGGAATGTTAAATGGAACACCCTATATATTATTGCATTTTTGGAATACTGAGAAAATTCTGAGTACGATAGAACTATTTTGGGGACTCTTTAAGCCCACTTGATTTTTTTAGAGCCAATTTAATTTTTTAATCTAGAATGCCATGATTGGTCTAATTTGGTTCAAATGTACTGGTATAACACCCAAAACATTAGATCGACAAAAAAAATATAAAAATGGCGTCTTGGCGTGTATTCAAATTTGACCAAATCACTTTTTGTCCATTTTGACCAATTTCCCTCGCAATTTCCCAAAAGATATCATAATGGTAAACCGATACCATAAAATAATACATTTTGTATGAAATCCATTGATGTGCCCATCGTTGGTAAATCTGCAATGTGCAAGTAATAAAAAAAGGGAAAAAATCATCGAACACAACACGTCATTTTATACTACTTATTTATCACACTAGTCATGGAAGAAACAATTAAAAGACGTAACTTTGACAGTTGAATGAGTCTTTTTGGACGTACATTACTGCTGCAAAATTTCATTTGGATAGCTCAAAAATTGTGGAAATGGCGGGGGTTTACCATGATCCGTAGTCACCCGGTATAAGTAAGTATAATTCATATTTAATTTTGAAAATAAAATACATTAATAGGAAAAATTTATTTATTTACCTAATTCTGACATAATTTTATATTCTTGTATTTTTTATCTGATCGTTTTATCTGGAAAGGCCCACTTCCAAGCAGGGTGACTGGACCATGGAAAATACATTTTTTGTTAACGAAAACTGTATCTTCATTACGTGGCCATCGAGGTGGCCATACAAAATTTTCCAAACCCTGCTTCAAAAATTTTGTCAAACACCTGTCATCAATTACTTGCAAAACTCTACCAAGGTACAGGGTGTTTCCTATAAAACTATACCCCCCTTATTTCGGTCAATTACCACCGATTTTAATTTTTCAAAAACCGGTCTAACATAGAATTTTCCGTATATTTTGAATATGCTATTACTTTTTTTCCTACTTCAACCGTATACGAGGGGCAGAAAAAAGTATGGTTTTTTTAAATGGAACACCCTATATATTTTTACATATTTGGATTCGCCTCGTCCTTCTGATTACAAATATATATGACACTTATATATTTGCTATAAAAATGGCGTAAATAATTGAATTTAAACTTGGGGCGTTTCCTTAAAAACTATATCCCCCTTATTTCGGTCAATTATTTACTGATCAAAATTTTCAAAACCTACACATACAATTTTTCGTAGATTTCATATATGCTATTACTTTTTTTCTCCCTTCAACGGTATACGAGGGGTGGAAAAAAGTATGTTTTTTTTATGGAATGCCCTGTATTTTTTTACATATAGTATAAGTATTATATATATATTTATAATCAGAAAGGTAGGGTGGATCTAAATATGTAAAAAAAATACAGGGCATTCCATAAAAAAAACATACTTTTTTCCACCCCTCGTATACCGTTGAAGGGAGAAAAAAAGTAATAGCAAATATGAAATCTACGAAAAATTCTGTGTAGGTTTTGAAAATTTTGAATCGTTAATAATTGACCGAAATAAGGGGGGGGGGTATAGTTTTGAAGGAAACGCCCTAAATTTAAATTCAATTATTTACGCCATTTTTATAGCAAATAAGTATATAAGTGTCATATATATTTGTAATCAGAAAGATGAGGCGAATCCAAATATGTAAAAATATATAGGGTGTTCCATTTAAAAAAACCATACTTCTTTCTGCCCCTCGTATACGGTTGAAGTAGGAAAAAAAGTAATAGCATATTCAAAATCTACAGAAAATTCTGTGTTAGACCGGTTTTTGAAAAATTAAAATCGGTGGTAATTGACCGAAATAAGGGGGGGTATAGTTTTATAGGAACCACCCTGTACCTGTAAATATGCCCGGTATTCCTACGTATTCCGAAAGTACTCCGGGTATTCCGAAAGTATTCCGGGTATTCCGAAAGTATTCCGGGTATTCCGGGAGTATTCCGGATTATTCCGAGCATTCCGGGTATTCCGAATGTATTCCCAGTATTCCGAGAGTATTCCGGACATGATGTACACTGATTCCGGAAGTGGATGACCCCTCGCCATTTACACATGATTCGAGGCACTCGAGATGATCAAAGAATTTCGCACACGAGTTGCAAACAATATTTTTTCTACAACGACTTTAATTTGATTAAACTAAAACCGTAAAACGATATCTTGTATTATAATATTTAATGCAAATTTATTTAAAAAAAATATATTAGCATGTAGCAGATTTGTCTCAGAACTATGGAAACTAATATGTTTGACAACAAACATTTTTCACTGAAACATTTAATAATACACCAAATAATATGGGTTTATTTAAATTTTTTTTTTCAGAAAACGCACCGCATCTTTTTAAATATAAGGCGTTGAGGTTAATAATTTTTTCAGATTTTCACCAATTTCTCCAGAAATAATCGAGATATTATTATTTGATAGGTACTTCAATATTCGAAAAATTTCTAGTCTTTATAAGAAGTGTCGATAATATTATTTACAAAAAAAGGTACGATCATAGAGAATAATGGTATGTCAGGTTGCCGCCCAATTTGTGTATCTATTGCGCATTACGTCACTCAGTTTAAAAAACGTCGAAAGTCAGTTGTGATTCCGCACATTTAATCTTTATTTGAATATTTTTAATAGTGTTAACGAATAGCACCATGCTTGCTTGTGCTGTGGCTGGGTGTAATAATTATTACACGAAGACAAAAAGGTACTGACATCAAGTATTTTACATTTCTCCGCGTTGAAAAGCTCGCGAAAGTATATGGATCAACGATAAAATTAATATTTTAATGCTCAGGGACATTAAATAATATAATCTCGGTCTTAACAATTTATTTTAAGTAAAGCACAAGATAATATTTATATTTTAGGTTCATATATTCGAGTATAAAATAATGTCTGCGACTTGCGACTCGTTATCACAAAACATCCAACACTACTGTCCCTCCCTTCCCCCGTCATACCGGCGGGCTACCTGGAAGTCCCTTCCGATCTCCCGTTAAGGTCCGGCCTCGGGTTATTTGTTTGTCATATTCTCCCCCCTTGGTTTCGTAGTCGTCCCGATGAGGAACCAACATTAGGAGGTGTCTTCTTTTTGGGAGGCCTTCCTCTTTTCTTAATACTGCGGACGGGTTGTTCATCACCTTGACCAATATAAGGAGTTAGCGCAGATGCATGATATACGCCTAAAGGAATCTTATCATCAAGACTAACTTCATAGGATGTAGGAGAAACTACTCTGGTTATGGTGTAAGGCCCGTCTCGTTTTGGATTAAACTTGGAAGTAATGCCTTTGGTAGCATCACTTAAGAAGTGAGTTTTAACTAATACTTTGTCTCCAAGGTTGTATACAACGTCTCTCCGGGAAGAGTCGGCATACTTGTTACGCCTGTCTTGTTGAATTTCGTTGGTATCTCTTGCCTGACTCCAAGTTTCAGCCATCTGTCTTAGGTAAGGGGTTATTTGAGGTATAAAATTTTCAGTCTGCACAATAACTCGGAGATCATTTTTAACATCATCTAAAGTACGCATTTCCCTTCCGAAAGTGAGGTATGCGGCAGTTCGACCAGTAGTCTCACACAACACAGAGTTCATGGCAAATCTTATTGCAGGGATGTTATCAACCCAAGAAGTATGATTATTTCCCACTAGGATAGCTAGCCGGGGTTTAAGATCTCTATTCTTTCTTTCTACCATGTTAGCCGCAGGATGATATAGTGGAGTGAAAGTCTGTTTGATATTTAGGCAATAACATACTTGTTGCATAATATTCGATATGAACTGTACGCCATTATCGCTTATCATTTGTCTTGGCAAGCCATAACGCAAGAAAACTTCATTGATTAATACACGTGCGCATTCATCAGCAGTGGCTCGTTTAAGTGGAAATAGTTCTACCCATTTCGTTGAGGTGTCCTCAATTATGAAAATCCACTTGTCGCCGGTGGTTGTCTCGGGTAAAGGCCCAAATAAATCAATGGACAATATTTCAAATCTTTGTGAGTATATAGGCGTCTGTAACAATCCAGCAGGTTTTTGGTTACTTGCCTTATACCTTTGGCAATCTGCACAGTTTTTAACGTAATCCGTAATAAATCGTCGCATTCCAGTAAAATAATATCGCTTAGCGATACGCTGATATGTGCGTTCAGCACCGTAATGAGCAGCTGTCGGGTCATCGTGATACTCTTTGAGAATATCGGCTCTTTCATGTGATGGCACAACCAACTGAGCTTCTTCGCAATCGTCTTCAGAAGCATATCTGTATAAGGTTCCATTCATCATAAGGTAACCTCGATCGGTCCACTTGCTGAATGATTCATCATTCCCGGTATCTTCGAAGGTAGAGATAATTTTCCTTAAGTCTGGATCCTTCAGTTGTTCTTGACGTATGTCAAATGCAGAGCGTCTCGGTATATCTATGGTTATAGTGCAGATATCGCATGTGTCTTGAGAATCGTGGTCACATGGTGGTCGGGATAATGTGTCTGCGACTACGTTCCGTTTTCCAGGGAGATACTCTATTGTGATATCAAAACTTTGGATTAGCAGTGCCCAACGTGCAAGTCGTCCTGTTGGGGATTTTAGTGCAAGTAGCCACTTCAAGGCTTGATGGTCAGTTTGTACAGTTATCCGTGAACTTTCTACGTATCCACGAAATTTACCCAATCCGTAGACTACTGCTAACGCTTCTCGTTCAGTTGTCGAGTAGTTGGTCTCAGCTTTGGTTAACAGTCTACTGGCATACTCCAAGGGATGTTCTTCAGGTCCTTCACCTTGAATGAGTACTGCACCCAAGGCGTAACTACTAGCATCGCTTCGTATGATGTAGGGTTTTGTTTCGTCATTCTGCTTTAGAACAGGAGCTGTCACCAATTTTTGTTTCAAGTGATCGAACGATTCTTGTTCGACAGAAGTCCATTTCCATAGCACATTCTTTTTGGTTAAGTTACTAAGCGGTCGTGACAATTCCGCAAAATTTTCTACAAAGCGTCTGTACCAAGAGCAGGTTTGTAAGAAGGATTGCACATGTTTTACATTTCGGGGTGTAGGAAAGTTAGATATTGCAGAGGTCTTCTCTGGGTCTACCTGAATACCGTTTGGGGTTATTAAATGACCCAAATATTTAACGCTAGCACACACGAATACGCACTTCTTCCGATTTGCTCGAAGTTTAAATTGTCTAAGGCGATCTAGAACAAGTTGTAAGTCTTTAATATGATCATCAAATGTCTCTGACAACACAATAATATCGTCCAAATAAGCTAGTACCAGTATATTTCCCAAACCACGTCGAAAATGATCAATTAAACGCTGGAAAGTTCCTGGGGCGTTTTTTAGACCGAATGGTAGGCGGAGATATCGATACGTGCCAAATGGTGTCACGAAAGCCGTTTTATCACGAGATTGTTCATTCATTTTAACTTGATGGTACCCACATCGTAAGTCCATTGTGGTCATGTAAAACGTGCGTCTAGTAGCATGTAGTAGGTCGTCCATGCGCGGTAAAGGATAACTATCACTCACGGTTATCGCGTTAAGGCGACGGTAATCAATACAAAGCCGTATGCCGCCATCCTTTTTTGGCACGAGCACCACAGGCGCAGCCCAAGGGCTTTCGCATTCCTCAATTATACCTTCATCCAAAAGTCTGTCCAATTCATGTTTCAACTGTTCCTTTTTCACAGGTGGCATTCTATAAGGCGGGGTCGATATTGGAGGATGGTTACCGGTGTTAATGTAATGTTCGGCATAGGGAGTTGCCTCTCCCCCCATCTCGAAGATATCTTGATTTTTCTCTAACAAGACATTTAAACGATTATACTGTTCAGCTGACAGCATAGTACCCTCATCAGACCTTAAATTGTCAAAAGACGAAATTTCCACTTTTGCAATGGTTGTTGGTAACATTTCAAAAAACAGCTGATTCTTACTGTCGGGTAAATCTGAAAAGTACCATGTTTTGTCCGACACGTCAAGTGCTATTTTCGCATCTTCTATGAAGTCTATTCCTAGCAGCGTGGTATTATTTTCAGCGTCTGGTAAAACAATAAAGTTAGTTGGTATTGTGCGACCTTGGAGAGTAACATTTACACAGGTTACCAAAACACGACTCCATTTGCCACTTCCATCTGCTAACTTAACGTATACATTTTCCTGGTTAAAAGATTGTCCTCTCTGTCTTAGAAGGTTATATAAAGATTTCCCAGCAACACTTTGTTTTGCCGCCGTGTCCAAAATCGCGGTCCCGTTAGCGCCGAGAACACTTACGAACAGATACGGGCGAGGACGTGGGTTAACAACACTAAATAAACAGAAATCCAGTTCATTGGATTCAACGGTTTTGCAGTTAGGACAGTTGGCGCGAACATAACCCAACTTTCCGCAGCCATAGCACGAGAATGTGGGCTGTAATGCGGTAGGCGAAGCTTGAGCACTTTGTTGTGACCTTGCGTTAGTCGAATCTTGATCAGGTTCTTTATTTGTCGTTCGTTTGAAAGACGAAGAAGAAGAGGTCCCGGTTTTATTTGTCGCAGCAGCTAATTTACGACACTCATCCTTTGTATGTCCTAAAATTTTACAATAAGCACACCGAGGACGTTTCGCAATGTCTTTGGACTCGGTTATTATATTTTTCTCGAAAAGTTCTTCAACCAATCGCGCTTCTGTTAGAAGTTCATTGAAAGTCGTCACTTTTTCCCGTGGTACTTTTTCTTTAATTTTCTTATGGAGTAGTCCATATACCATGTCTAACTGAACTTTTTCTGATAACTCTCCTTGAGGTATTTTTGACAGCAGAGTCCGAGCTTTACAGATAAACACATCTGTAGGAGTTTTAAAGTCTTGCTCACATGCAAATAATTCGCGGTACACGCGGTGAGGGGGTTTTTGTTTACCGAAAGTAATCTTTAACAGGTCTATCGCCTCTTTCCACGTGCTAACTGTGGCTTTCACCCCTTGAAACCACGAAGCTGCAAAATCATCGAAAAGCATTGGTAAGCCACGCAGAGCATTCGCGTCCGAAACATTCGTACAGTCTTTATAAATTTCAATAGCGTCAATAAACGCGTTAACGTCGGAATTATCATCGCCTTTGAAACGTGAAGAGCAATGTGAAAAATTTCCATTTTGCACTTGTCCTGTTGGAGGTTGTTGTGGAGGTGTATTGTTGGCAACCGTCAAAGTTCGCAGAAGTTGTTGAAATTGTTCGTTACTCATTACAACTTGGTCAGCCATCTTCTCAGACTGATCCTTACTACGCAGCCAATAGTTATGAGATGTCGCCTCTGACTTAGTGTTTGCCAGGATGTATACAGTTTAAAGAAAATAAAATGAAAACACTTACATTTGTCGTTGGAAACAAGTAATCCAAAAATTAAAATAAGGTTTAGCAATACTGACTGGACTATGCACAATTCTGTTTGACTGGACTACAAAGCTTCTTGAATTTTGAAACACTGACACAAAACACTGGACTCCAAACCAAATTTCGTAGTGTACGTTAAAGCACAATTTTGTTTATTATGAACATACACGTAAAACATACACAATTTAGCAACCTAAGACGTTTAGATGTACCGAACTGCGTTTTCTTAAGTCACTTATTTTTAAAATTTAAGATTTATCTGTCCCGAGATCTGTCCTACACGCGTAGAAGCTGATTGACCTAGGTTAGGGTTCTTAAACTTTATTTTATGACGTGTCTATTGTTGTTATTAGCGACCAAGCGACCTAAGTATATTAGATGCACTAAGGTATTAAAATAAGATCTGTTTTGTCCTAAAAATTAGAAGCAAAACGAAAGTCACAGCACTATTTCTTTAGAAAACTCACAGTCTCGAAATATGCCACAAGTTAGGCGCCAATTTAATGCTCAGGGACATTAAATAATATAATCTCGGTCTTAACAATTTATTTTAAGTAAAGCACAAGATAATATTTATATTTTAGGTTCATATATTCGAGTATAAAATAATGTCTGCGACTTGCGACTCGTTATCACAAAACATCCAACACTACTGTCCCTCCCTTCCCCCGTCATACCGGCGGGCTACCTGGAAGTCCCTTCCGATCTCCCGTTAAGGTCCGGCCTCGGGTTATTTGTTTGTCATAATATGAAAAATAGCAGGTTAATTTTTTATTTCGCCGGTTTATCCTTTTTATTACCTATTGTCTGTTTATAGCACGTATTTCTTCTGTACATTTCAACCCAACAGAATTAACAGATTTTGAAATTTTTTTAATACAGCAATGTTGTTATATTCCCCCCAGAAACAGTAGAAATTGAAGATCTGATGCAGTTTCAACTGTTAATATGTCTGGTGTTGTTTTTTGACTGTCGTAAAAGGAAAGTAAATTGTGATAGATCGCTTAGGATGAAAAAAATATTAAAAATAGACTACTAATTTTAGGTTAAAATTACAACTAACAAAAAGCATCTTATTTTATTAGATTAAGCCAATTAAAACTTTATTAATAATGCACTGAACAAGATTTTAGTTGATAGTTCAGAAATTAAGTAGAAATTTTAATAAACTTGACATAATATTCGATAATTTTAGAAAATACATATTTTTGAGGTTAATTGTGATGTCACCGCTGCCACTTTTTAAACTGAGTGACGTCACCGTACCTGCGCGCGGGCATACCATTCTCCTTATACCATGGGTACGATCAAAACCAATTTTATTCAAATTTTTCGAGGTCTACTATTGGCTGTGCAAAAAAAGTATGTTGTAATTCTTCAATATTGTTTAAATGTTAATTGCGGCATTTCATAAATCCCAAAAAAGAAAAGGAAGAGAAATAATTCTTTAATAACATACATCTTTTTTTTAGAGTTGGACTGTTCGTCCCAATAGTCCCGTGACAATTAAATACTTAACCTATCTTAACGAATAGGAAAATTCCTCGGGAAATTCAAGTAATATTATGACACTTCAACAACACATTTCGACATTATTACGCACATTTTCTGTTCTATGAATAAGTTGGTCACTGGTTTTAATTTTGAATTAACATTAATTCTATACTTTAAACAACCCTAAACAAAAAAATCCAAAGGAGTGAAAACAGGTGATCATTTGGCTGATCAGGACACTGGACCCTTCCTACAATTTGCTGTTGTCATTATTCCCCAAGCGTCCAACTCTTAAGATTAATTTCATCTAGCCACTAAATATGTAGAAGCGCCGTCCATTTGTATTAAATTTTACTTCAAGATTAACGGCATTTGTAATTTCAAATAAATGATAAAAAATTCGAGGAATCTTATTGCCAGTTTAGTCGAGGAGGAATGAAATGTGAGCCGCAAACGATATCAATGTTATTATGATTTATAATTTCCAACCACAGTTTTACACTGAACGGTGTTAGATATTCTGCAATATGAACAATACCTAAATAACTCTGGCCTCAGGATCCTTTTAGGTATTTCCAACTCCGTTGTTTTCTTTAGCTAGCTTTTATTATGCCACTCTTGTAGGTTATATTTTCACTCGTTATTTTCATCGAAAATTTCTAAGCTTCTTTGCCTCTCGATGACTGTTCCTTTAAACAATATAGGTTACACGCTCGTGAACAACTTCTGCTGCCGATTTCGAGAGCGATTTGATAATATGCTCACTCATATACTAGTACATATCTACAAAATCTTTGAAAAGCCGCCAAAATTTAAGTTGATGAAGCATGGGCACAATTCTCTAACTTGCGTGGCTGTTTAAATACTGCAGACAGAAAGTATTTCAAACGAGATTTCAAATACTACTTAAATCGCGTACTAAATATTATAAATTGATAAAATCAAGTACCAATTCCGACCAACTCTAAATAATTTAGCAGAGTAATTATTGTAGTACCATGCTAAAGTATTTCAATACTGTTTCAAGTATGTTAAATTGTAAGATTTTCCCTCAGATTTTCCGGAGGTTACTTCGGTGACTTGAGATGCGATTAAGAAAAAAATTTAAGAAAATATTTGAGTCGTTCACATTGTTCACATATTCCTCTCAAAAATTGCTTATTCAGTTCCGAGGTACGCAAAAGCCACTAATACTAACAAGAGTTCATACGTCTTTCTTATGTTTCCAGGATGCAAATTATATACAGGCTCTAATTGATAGTTTGATACGAGGGGTAAACCACGACCAAAATTTGTGTACACTAGACTTCCACTGAGAAAAGATTTCCGTTGATTTCCGAAAGATTTCCGGTTATTTCCCATGATTTCCGGTGATTTCCAATAATTTCCGAAAGACTTCCGTTGATTTCCGGTGATTTCCAATGATTTCCGAAAGACTTCCGTTGATTTACGGTGATTTCCGAAAGACTTCCATTGATTTCCGGTGACTTCCGTGGTTCTGTTGGTCTGTTCATTACCACATGATAAACATGAGAAAAGATAAATACAACGAAGATACACATTTTAAAACTTAATCAAACAATGATTGTACAGGGTAAGTCACTGAAAAGTAACACCCCCCTTATTGGCCTTATTTCCCTTAATTTTTATCAATTTAAGTCGTTCAAAAGATAAAATCTCGGATAAAATGAAACAGTTTTTTATGAAGTTTAAGAATCTTGAAACAGATTATCGAAATCTGCTCAAATATACAAGGAATGGATTTTTTTTAATGGCACGTCCTTTATTCGGCCTTTTATATCGTCGCCGATTTATTTCTGGAATTGTTAGAAAGTGAATATGTCAATATGTGGGGATGATGTTGGTGAGGCTAAATTCCTGGTTTTATAGTTAGACGGCTGTCCTTCCCATTATGGCCGAAATGTTTGTCACTGGTTGAATTATAGTGGCGGCTGGTGAAGTTTTGATGTTCGATATTTCAATTTAGAGACATGGGACCTATACGAAATTATAAGAGGTTTCATTTGGAATCAAAATGAGAATATTAGCGAAAAAAAAATTGAAAAACAATTTGCGAAAAAGTTTCTGAATTTTTTTTTTTAAATATTAGATTAATCTTTGGTGCCTTTTCCAAAAATTCAAATATGTAAGCTTTCAGGACTTTCTAGGGTGGGGCCCGGGGACTTTTTTCCGAAAGACTTCCGTTGATTTCCAATGATTTCCGGTGATTTCCAAAAGAATTCCGGTGATTTCCTAAGACATGTACACCAGACTTCCGCCGTGGTTTACCCCTCGGTTTGATACGTTTTTTGGCGACCAAACTGCTCTTGGAGAATCATCAATCTGCATCAAATCCTCTCAAAAAATTTCGATACAAGTTTCGATATTAATTTTGTTTCTTTCGAGATTTTCTTATCGTCTATTAGATGAGGAATAATTTGTTTCTTTAAATGTGTTTGTTTTTTGAGAGGAAGATCGCCGCCGGGATAGGAGGTTAGCTAATGAATTAATTAGTTTTCTTGTCCTATCCCGGCGATCTTCCTATCAAAAAACTATCTCTATTCTCGAGTCCATTCTACTTTTGATGTCATTTTTCAAACAACTGACGATGAGTTGGACACCAACAATTTGGTTGTCATTTATTTTATTTGAATTGTGTCTCTGTTGGTTGGGCATTTCCATCGGGAAATTCATAAATAAAATGAATATCTGCGTACTTTTCATTACTGAAGAGTATTGGCATTTAAAATGGAGAAAATTCGAGAGAAAATTTAGTACAAAAAAATAAAAAAATCAATAAGGGCTAGTCTAGGGGATAGTCAACGATAATTAACATCAATTAAAAACGATTTTAATGTTCATTTAATTTTAATGATTATGACAGAATTTTTTTTAGACTATTGGATGGAATCACACGAACTGGAAGTCCTCTTTTGATATGTCACTAAGAGCCGATGCAGACTTTTAGTGGCGAACGCGTGCGATTGCTATTGGCTATTGTTCAAATCCGAGTTGAAATCCATAGATAGAATTAAGAGCTTTACTGCCACGCGAAGGAAACGCCTTTGTTGGCTTTCGATTTAGAATTCTAAAATCTGTCTAATTCTGTAGAATTCAACAAGAAGCCATTTTGAAATTAAAATCAATAAAATTTTGAAACGGTGCATCTTACCAACTAACGAACTAACTCTAGGAGACAACTTTTCTACATAACGAATGCCCGTTTTTTGATTGTAATACAAGAAATTTGAAAAATTGAAAAAATTGCGTAAACACGAAATCTTTAAACGCTATTTCCAAACGAGGCCGCCTTTCTGGTAAGAAATCCAAGGTAGAGGGTACAACTTAGAACTACATCGTAAATCGCACGGTCTGCTGCGATTTTCGAGGCAGTAGGAGCGAAAGAAAAAGTGGAATTTTGACGTTGACGAAAATTTTGAAGTTGGGTTAAAATTTGCAAATTTCCTGAAGCGGTCATTGTTCTCGCATCTCTTTTTAATCTCACAAATTTTACATAATCCCTCACATGGGTATTGGGTATTGAAACATTAATAAATATTTTAATACTCGAAGGATCGCTACGAAATATAGCCTAAACGATTTCCCCGACACCTATAAAATACGACGCCACGCGCCGACACTCGCCCGGAAAAAACCTTTGAAGCAGCAAAGTACATAAAAAACTCACGAAATTAGATCGAGTCTGCCTGATCACCGTAATTTTTTTTTACCGATTGAGAACTTATTTTTACTCTTTCCGTAACATTCTGGGACTTTCCTCCATAAATAAACTTGTTTCTTTTGACTCAAACTAAACATTTGTCATGAAATTACCCGTGTCGTGATAACTCGAAATTTTTCTCGGAAATTTTGGTCAAGGGCTCTCCTAGGTATACTCACTTTAGTCTTCGAAAATGAGGATTAAAATTCGTACTTTTAGATCACGAAATGCAAAAATATTAATAAAAATATTCGACATCATCGGTATGTATGTATTTCATTTTGCTATTTTGAATTAAAAAAATGAATTATGATCGAGATTATGATCTTTATGGTTTGAGCGAGGCGAAAGAAAGTCAATGTTTGGGCTCGAATTATCTATAATCAAGTGATATTTGAAATTTTTTCAAGAATTTTCCAAGTAAGTGGTTTAGAATAAGGCCAGCAAAGTCTCCTGATCACTAGCTGAAGTTTATTATCTGATATATTTATCTATAGTCTAGTGTGTTAGTGGGGCTTATTCGTTATTCGTTGTTTTTTCTTGTACTCTCGAGAATGCTATTCAAACACCAGTAAGTAACATAGGTAGAAAAACTAATTCTACTCTATGAGGTAGGTCCATTATTGGTTAATACGACGCACTTAATAGATTGGATTTCTCCCTCATATATAGTTTATACAAAGTCAATTGAAACTCCGATGTTTGATCTGCACCGCCTTAAAGGTAGTCGGTACTTTGTCGGCACTTTGAAGATATAAAAACGCTTGGATTCAATTGACTTTGTATAAACTATACTTGTTCATACAGTTTTTTTTTCTTGGGAATGCATTTCAACAAAATGACGTATAGTTCAATACATTTCTGTTCCGCAGATAAAAAATGCCGCATTTACAAAGCAGAACGCGGCCTCTTTAATGTTCGCAAAGACGCCGCCGCAGGTGTTCCTTTGTCGGCAATTTTTTATTTGCGGTACAACTCTGAAGTAGACTTTACTTATGTAGTCTTTGCTAAATAGGCTTATTTGAATGTTGTCTCCAAAATCAAAAATACACGTTGCTTTTTGAGTCTTCATTAATACAACAATATTTAGGTTTAGGTTAAGTGTAAGAGTAGTCTTGTACTAAACTTCGCCCGAGACTTCGCCTAATAAAGTCATTTTATTATTGTTATTATTATTATTATTATTTACACAGGTTCACAAAATAATTTTTTTATTTAGTGAATTTGTAGATGACCGTTAACTTAGCCCCGCCTACTTCGAAATAATAAGAAAGTTGTGCTGAATTGTGCTAGTGTTGTGCTGCAATGTGTCGCTTCGCAAAATTCGTTATCACCAATTTTTTTTATAGTGATAACCGAGGTGATAACGAATTTTGCGAAGCGGCACATTACAGCACAAGCAACATACCAGCACAATTCAGCACAATCTTCTTATTTCCCGAGTCGTTTCCAAAATGGCGGGGCCGAGGGCGGGGCTAATCAGTTAACGGACATGATTTGTAGGACCTTATTTCTGTAAAAACGAGTGTAAAAAAAAATCTCATTTCCGATTCCAAATAAGAGAAGAGATTGTCTCGGATTTTGTTTAACTGTAAAAACAAAAGTTTAATGAGAGAAGAAAATCTCGAAGAAAATCATATCTTCACGTTCCTTTTTGAGAGTCTTCATTAATACAACAATATCTTTATACAGGTTGATAGGTACATTTACATTTTTCAAAAAATAATTTTTCTATTTAGTGAATTTGTAGATGACCGTTAACTTAGCCCCGCCTACTTCGAAATAATAAGAAAGTTGTGCTGAATTGTGTCGCTTTGCATAATTCATTATCACCAAATTTTTTTATAAACGAATTTTGCGAAGCGGCACATTACAGCACAAGCAACAATACTCGCAACACTAGCACAATTCAGAGCACAATCTTCTTTTACTCGGTATCCCAACTTCTTGGCAGAAGTAGAGAGTGCTAACAGAAGCTATTTTTTGTGACTTTTACCCCTTTAAGGATTAAAAATGATTATTTTAATCAACTCTATTTAATTAATTTAATAAATTAAAATTACTGTGGTTTACTTTAAAGAAAAATTTTCCAGTTTAAAATAACTTATCTGATTTTGTTTTTAAATTACTAAACGTTTTAATTTTATACATGCCTCAGGGTATAATTATTTATAGGTACAAGTTATTTTATTTACAATCAATTCACATAAACAATAGACAGCAGATAATATAGCTATATATTATATCTACTACTTATATAAATACAGTAGTTATTAATAATTTGGTTAGTTGATTAAAAATACTTGGAATTAGTTCTTGTTATATATTTAGAAACTTGCCTGTTCGACATGTAAATTACAAGTAACATTTTTCCATGAACCTGCCTTAATGGTACAATTACATCCTTGTGTGTCGCATATAGTGAATCCCTTTTGAGCCACAGCGGTCATAATTTGAAAGACACAGACACAAAAACACAGTAACGCCGAAAAAAACAATCTGACACCCATATTGTGAACTCATTCTTACACCTGTATTTCAAATGGCATAATTAGATATTAAAGCTGTCGCGACCTTCTAGTTATAACTTGTTTAAGTTCTATGCTCATGATTTTTGTTGGGTCATTTTTATTATTTAACTTTCTCGAGTTTCTCGGGCCGAGATACTTTGTAGACTGATGCTGTTGCTGTTATTCACTTTTTGTATTGCTGCGTTTGCTGCTACCGCTACCTCTCTTGATGTTCTCTCAATTCTCTGTATTCATACTATCTTTCTCTTTATATCGTTGTCTCTCTCGTCTGTCTTTGTTAATGGGATACGATAAGTAAAACAAGACCAAACGTCACAACTCACAACGCCGCCGGCCGTTTACTTTACTTGCGTCTGTTCTGCTGGCAGTGCTGGCTTTAAACCTCATGCGCTAAACTTGCGGAAGCCCTAAAGCAATAAAACGGCCAATAAGTAAATAAAATTTAAAACCGCCCGTTATGTTGCTTTGGCGCAAACACTAATATTAGCTACATACTTTTCTGCTATTACATACATATACCCACTTTTATTGAGAAACAAATCGAAAATACAAGTCTTTCAAATGGCTACTGCTAGATTTAACTCCACCCACTACAAGTTTTTCCCTCATCCGTATATGCTTAGGCTGCTTAGGAGGTTTTTTCATAGAATTTCCTACACAGTGAATCAGTTAATCCAAAACAGTACAACTCTCAAAATAAGATTCGTTTTTAATTTGATCGTCGTACCGTTTTTGAAAAATGATATTTTTGGGTGAACTCTATACAGGGTGTCTCCAGAAATAAGTGCACAAAAAGATACGACATATTCCTGACGTCAAAATAAATCCATTAGCAGACCAAACTTTCACAAATAAAACAGTTGTCATTTTTACTCCCTACCCCAACAGCTTCACTGAAAATTGACTTGAAAACTTTGAGATATTCACCTCATTTTATTAGGCTTAAAAAGTTTAGTGGTTGTGCTAAATTTCAACATTTTAACTTGAACAGTTTTGGAGTTAATAAATAAAAACCAGGGGCTGTGGGCCCACTTTTAGGGGCCCACAGCCCTCTTAGGAAGCAATTTGGTACAGAGGTAAGTTTGGTCCAATCCAAGTCCAATTTATTTATTTTGACGTCGAAAATATGTGCTATATATTTTTGTGCACTTATTATATCTTAAATATAGAATCGAAAAAGAATAACACATATTATACATTCTTAAATCACTTTTTTGAGTAGAATCAATTGCTGATAGAAAGAAAATTATACATGGCTCAGTTTTCGGATATACAGGGTGTTTCACTTTTCATAAGTCGATCTCAGGAATTAAAAATCGGATAAATTTCAAATTTAGGTGGGAAGTATATACTCATAATGTGATTGTTTTGACGTGATCAACTTTGATATTGCTCATTGGCGTGCGACCGTGTGGGGAAAATTGAGATCGAGTTTTCAAAAAAAACTATTAGCGATTTTTTTATAGTAATATTGATTTTAGATTCCAGCATTATCAGAAACCCCCATTTTTCAAATTTAAACAAAATATTTCACGACTTTCCGAGATACCATCAGTTCTCATTTTTCTTTAAATAAAATATTTTGAAAACTCAAAAACTGTTGTCTCGTTCCGTTATTTCCTTCAACCCGTTGAAATGTGTCATATTAATAAATGATAATTATAATAACGAGAAATTTGGAACAAATAAAACAGCAGAACATGAAAAATTATTACTCTTTGCCAATGAAATATTTTGTTCAAACTTGGTATAAGCCGTGGGTTTTTGATGATACTGAATACGAATCTAAAATCAAAACTTCTATAAAAAAATCGCTAATAGTTGTTATTTGAAAAATCGACTCCAATTTCCTCCACCAGGGTCGCACGCCAATGAGCAATATCAAAGATTATTGCGTCAAAACAAATCACATTTTCAGTATATATTTCCCACCTAAATTTGAAATGAATCAGTTTTTTAATTCCTGAGATACGGTGTACTAATGAAAAGTGAAACACCCTGTAAACATAACTGTTTTTTAAACGGAACACCCTGTAAATTATTTCACTATTCGATCACAATGCCAGAACAAATATAGTAACTTTTATTTAATATTATTAACAAATGATCACCGACCTCGACGTCCTCGACCCACCTCGGATCGCATCCCCCTAATAAAATTTTTCCTCCAAATTAAATGAATGATAGCAGGCAACTAACAATACGGTACGGTACCTCGATTTCATGGTTGCGTGTGTAAAAAAACTCAGTTTAAGAATGCAGCGTTTTTGTACAATTGATTTTATTAATTATTTTATTCCATTATTAATGTTACACACACCCAATCTTAATAGATAAATACAACAATTACAAAATAATATTTTTCTAATTTTGACATATAAAATTACACTTTTCAAAACTGACGTAAGTGTCAAAACGTTCTACTTTTCATCATCAGTTAGGAAAAGTTAAACTTTTACTGGTGAGGAAAAGTTCGTTACATCATCAGTTAAGAAAAATAAAGAACTCTCAAGAAGAAATAGAAACAACGTATATTCAAAACATAATACAAGTTTATATATAGGAATTATTAATTTTTAATTATAAATATTAACTATACAATTTGTGAAATTTGTCAAATTAATTTCTGAAGAAGTTTTATTTGTTGAATTTGCCATGATATTATGTGCTGCATTATGCACTAAATTAATATAACATTTGTCATTTGTTTACAATTAGGAATTAGAATTAGAAATTAGAAAAAATCTTGTAGGTAACACGTTACGAAAGACCATTTTGTGTAACTCGTGTTATTTTGCGGGAACTCGCTTCGCTCGTCCCGCAAACATCCACACAAAATAAAGTCTTTCGTAACTGGTTACATAATATAGCTATTAACATATGTTATGACTATCATAACTGCCGCAGATGTGAGCGAGGATTTTAAGACATCTTTATGATTCATAACATCCGTGATATGTTCAATAGTTTATCGGTTTCAGAAAATAAAGACATTATTAATTGATATTACCGTTTGATATTCTCTTATTAATAACGTTTTCATTTCATTAGTTGGTCAAGTCTGTATGGGTTGATTTGTCGCCATGGTTACAGTTATATTTTGTTTGTTTTTATTTGTTACCTTTTTTCATATTACATAAATGTTTACATTTTTAATGTCACAACGGCTACATAAAAATGGACCTTGGATTGCCTGAAAATACATTTCAGTTGGATTTCAGTACTTACTTAATTATTATTTTGGAGTTTTCCGTCTGTTTGTATTAATAAATAGCCCTATAGTTTAATTATTTATTATTTCATCTGTTGACAGTTATTGACAGATCTGTATTTGTAATATTACCGTACAAGTTTTAAATATAACTGTACAACTTTAGTTATGACTTGTTTACCAGCCTACTTTTGCATATGTAAACAAAGGATTAATATCCTGAAACCGATAAATAGCTATTATTAACACACCACAAAACTGACACTGACACATTTTTTCCTGTATCTTTCAAAATAACTACATCAATTGATTGTTATTTTTAGTGTTCATTCAAATGAGAGATTATTTCTTCGAGATTTTGTTAACTGCGTAGCTGGTTCAAGTGGTGGTCGATTAGCTCAATGGTTACAGCCTGGAAGCAGAGTTGATCCAACAAAATGTCAAGTATTATATTCAAGGGAAGAACTACGTTGTGGCTGGCCAGCTATTATTACAGTTTTAACCAGAGATCAGTATTCTGATTTAGTACACGTTCCTAATATGAAAGTGGAAGTAAAAGCGATGCCAATAGATAAAACAGAATTTGGAGATTATGGTCGAAAAATGAGAAGAGTTAGCCAACCAGATCCATTAACTTTTGGAGGTTTACCACCTCCTCCATTACATCATCCATATGAACCCACCATTCGAGATAAAATGTGCTTTCATTCTATCACGGTAATGAAGGTATGTTTTTATTTCTATCATTAAATTCATTTTCTATAAAAATGTACAGGGTGATCATTTGAAAATTCTACTTTTGTAACCCTTTTGCTTAAAAATATAGCTAGAAAAAAATAAAAAATATATCTGTAACATATTTTACCAAGTTTTTGTACAGGGTGTCAACTCTAATTTTGCCCCCCCCCCCTCTATTTCCTTATTTGTGAAGATATTTTAACATTTTAAAATGTAGCCTTATCAGACATTTACCGAATTTTTCAAATATAATATTCAAAATTACCTAGCTCCTATACATACAGGGTGGTGAAAAAAAAGTTGATATTTTTAAATGGAATACCCTGTATATTTATTGACAGGCTTGTAGTACTCTTTGAGCTGATTTCAAAAATGCATAACTCCCTTAAGTTTAGATCAAAATCGGTCGAGATATTCAAGGATAAACATGAGAAATATTTGTTTTCACACTTTCGAAGTGGCCTGGCATTCTGACTTAATTGTTGATTTTTAGCTGTCAAAATAATTTTCTGTGAATGTAATTTTTACATTGTTCATATTATACAGGGTGTCCCAGAAATAAGTGCACAAAAAGAAACCTTATATTCCCGAGGTCAAAATAAATCGATTGGACCAAACTTACCTCTATACCAAAATGCTTCCTAAGGGAGCTACAGGCCCCTAAATGTGGGCCCCTGAAGACGGTTTTTATTTATTATCTCCGACACTGTTCAAGTTAAAGTAATGAAATTTTGCACATCCACTAAACTTTTCTAAGCCTAACAAAATGAGGTAAATATCATCTCAAAATTTTTACCAAGGATGGGTCAAGCTGTAGGGGTGGGGAGTAAAAATTACCGCAACTTTTTTATTTGTAAATTTTTTAGTTTTGAATTATGAATTGTTAGAGTTTTTCACAAAGAAAATGCCCTCTTGTGCAACTTCGAGCGGAGGCGCCGTTTTCGAGATAAATTCATTTTAATATTCAAATGCATGCTCTAAAATGATTAGATAAGTGGAGTAAGTGGACTAATTTTTTCCTTTTCTCGTCAAAACAAAATTTAAGAGCCAGATCAAACCAAGATTTTCTTATTTGTTTTAACAACTGCTCAAAATGATTAAATTCTGTTTCGATGCGAAAAGGAAAAAATTCTAATCCTAATTGACAAATTACCTTCACTAAAATTATACGTCGAATCTCTATCAACTTTAAAACCCGCCCTCCGACGCGCGGTCTCTGTATCACTTTCGCACTCCGCGGTGCTTATCTAGCTCCTAGGTAGTTCGCAAATTTCTAGCACCGTTTCTGCATCGTGACGTCCCGACGCTGCGCTGCCCGAACAACTTTCGCGCTCGTCGAACTCTCTCCCCGCGCGCTCGCACGAACTGTACCTTCCGCGGCTTGGACCAACTCTACCCTGTGTCTCCGTCGAACTGTATTAGTGGTTCCACCAGTACCCCCTGGTGAACCCCTGTGTCAGCCCTTTTCACCTCGGTCTCCGAATATACGTTCAGGCGAGTCCACTCGCAATTTCGCGTAGCCAGCAGTTCCTTGGGAACCGACTCGTATAGTCCTTTCCCATCGAAATTTCTTAACTCCCTGTGATAAGACAAATCTATCCAAACATGAATTTCCTGTTGCAGTAGTCATAACAAAAACTCAACCAATTACTTCTTATATACCCCGTGGCACAAATTGAAATTAATTTTTACATTATTAATAGCTATTTCCCTTCTTTTATAAAATTTATACCCCCGATTTGCTACATAAATAGAGTCGACCAAGTGGTTTACGATATAGAAACTTTTTGTGAGCAAGCAATAATTCTGGAGTGCTGATATATATCAAATAGGTTAATTTTTTGACCATAATGATTATGAACATTTTTATTTAAAATTGATCTCTCAATCAGTCTTGATACCATTCCAATTCAATAGGTACACCATTGTGGTCGACAATTTTTCAGACAGAATTTTTCTCGAATTTCAGTTGAAAATTTAGTTTTTCCATCAATTTTTGTTACCTATTAAAAGTCAAAATGGCACTTTCCTAATAAACATATTTAAACTCTATTAAAAAAATTTATCTGATATGAATTCGGACATGCCATTCGTGAAGTATACAACTTTTTTGATAATCAAATATGACCAAAATAAAGCCACTTCCGATAAAACATTTTATTTTTATACAACAATTAAAATATGCTTAAAACAAAATAAACAGTTTTAAATAAAAAGGAATATATGTTTGACCAAAATAAAAAAAATCTATTATATGTATAACTATAATGATTAAGTAATTGTTTAAATATTATTTCTATATTTTGGGTTCATTTTATAAAATTTTATTATATGCCAAAAAATTTACAATAATTAATTTATATCTTACAGTACCCTGAGGATGGTAATAAATTATACCAAAACGTCAGCAAGTTAATGTAATAGTGTTTCAATTAAATTGGACCTAATACCCCAAAAATCTAAATATATAAGTAATAGTATTCGAAAATTATAATAACGACATTGCTTTCAGCCATATCAAAATTATTCATTTGAGGAACTTCGCTATACCTCTCCTCCTGTAAAAAGATCAAGCGAAAATATGCTAGTAAGGCCCAATTGTGATGGTACATATAGTGCAACTTGGACGCCTGCCTCAGTTGGCTGTTATTCTATAGCCGTAAATATAGATGGCTATGACATGGAAGAGGTATAAAATTTGCCAATTAATTGTTTAAATATACTCCTTATAACAATTTCTATTAGATTTTTAGGGTTGAAGTAAAGGAACCTCCTCAAGGAATGACCCCCCCAAGTCAAAATACTGCAAAAAAATCCAGTCATCAACCTAGCAAATTGAGGAAATTTGTAGCAAAGAACTCAGCAGGATTGAGAATTAGAGCACATCCCTCTTTACAAAGCGAGCAAATTGGCATTGTGCATGTAAATGGAACTATAGCCTTTATAGATGAGGTAAATTATAAGAGAGAAGTAATTTTAGAAACAATAATTATATCCTATTATTTTAGATACATAACGATGACGGAGTATGGCTACGGCTGTCAGCTGATACAATAAAACAATATTGCAACACTGCCGTTATAGAAGCTTGGTGTCTACAATATAATCAACATTTAGGTAAAACGTTACTCTTGCCTGTAGAGGAACCAAAATCCATTCTTGATCAAGTTATAACTGACACAATTATGAGAAAATTACCAGAAATTCAAGAAAGGTACTGTGTTACTAAAGTAAATAATACCAAAAATAAAATATTTTTTTTTTGTAGGAATAAAATGTCAAATACAAGTATAAATTACCAAGTAATTAAATGTGGAGCTTCAGGTCACAATATTCGTAGTAGACCAAGTCTAAAAGCTCCTCCAGTAGGAATGTTAGTCTTAGGAAACAGAATAGCTGTTACTGAATATACAGTAAATACAGATGGTTGCTGGGTCCTTCTAGACCAGATCACTAAAGATAAATATTGTTTTAATACAGAGGGTGAAGCGTGGTCTTTAGCCATAGGTGAAAATAATGTACTTTATTTGGGAAATATTAATGAAACAGATGGTTACCCAAAGTTACCTTCAGAATTTGATACGTCTCGAATACAAAAAAGAGGATTTAATTTTTCATATAATATATCGAAAACAAATGAAACTAACTTTTCATTTTCTGGTCAAAATGTCTCCCCAATAATACCAGCAAATTCAGAGGAAATTGTATCAACAAATCCATTTATATTTGGAGATAATACTCAACCTACTGATTCATCAAAAATGCCAAAAAGGGAAAAAAGGGATGCCAAACTTAGTAGTCTTCCTAAATGGTTTAAAGGTGAAGATGTTAAAAGGTAGTGTGAATATTTATTGTGATATTTGTTACAGCAGCCATTATTTTAGAGTAATAAAATTTTCATGCACAATTTTTTTTTTTATGAAATTATCACTAAGAATAATTACAGAACATAATCATAAAGTTTTACATTTTAAATAGTTTTATGTATATTTGTGTTTTGATCATATTTGCTTGTGTCGATTTCACTTAGGTATTAATCATACGGGCGTGATTACGATGTTCAAATACAGTCAAAAACTGACACAAAAAGGACAGATATCTCTGTCCAAAAAGGACAGAGATATCATTTCTCACTTGATTTTTTACTTTACACGTGAGGAAAGAAGTTTTAATACGACTAACATGTCTGCATATAACGTTGAGGAAGAATTCAATTATCGCCTGATATTCTTAACAATTAATTATCAGTGGATTTGTTTATCATTGCATGTGAAAGTCGCTTATCTGTAAGAAGGCAGTGATGGCGTCGGAGCTCACTGTGTGCCTGCTAGTGTTGTCATTTCCGAGGTTTATATCTAATAATTCGTTACACTGTCTGTATGTATATTAGTCAAAATGCATTTTTAGCAACCCGATTTTCATAAAATTATTCATCACAGAAATATTAAGTACCCCTTATCACAAATACCATTGAATTTACAAAAAAACATATTAATAATACTTCGTAGAGATTTAAATGTTTTTCAATGCTTACTTACAATATTATTTTTGGAAGAATTAATTTATACCTTGTCTATTTTGGCTTGAATGTGGGGAGGGAGGACGGATACCAATCAGTGTTTCAGGAATTCATCATATGATACAATTGTAAAAAAAGACCTGCCTATTTGTAATTACTTCCTAATTTCTCAAATTTTTCATCTAATGGCCTCAAACAATGATACTAGTCTATTATTAATTATTTTGTTTCTTCTATTATAGTGAAGGATCTTTAGATATTAGTGGTAATCCACCAATTAAACAGTCCAGTGAGTGTGGAGCAAATGGAAATGGAATAACCCCACCAGATACTCCAAAACATTCTCAGAGCCCTAGAGCTGGACATTTATCTCCTAAGCCAATGAGCAGAAGTTCAAGCCCCGTTACTATTCCATGTTAGTAGGTTTAAAATTGTTTTATAGCAAAAAATTTGCATTTAAAATAAACTCTAAATTAAATAGCTTATCAATATTTTAATTTACAACTAGGTAAAACGGTGCCAGACTACTGTCTAGCTTGCTTAAACTATCTCTATGATACACAATCATATAGGTTTGTAATATTGTTGGATTATTTAGGCAGGGGCGTAGAGTTTCAGGCCCTTTATTTTATTTTATTTTTTATTGGAGGGCAGGAGGGTGGAAAAATGTTTGTGTGACACTTTGGTTTTTGGGGCAGTAGGGGGAAAATAGTGGAAACATTTGGGGGGGGGGGATTTTCCTTTGGCTATACAAATCAGTTTTTCCGCGATCCCTATAGAAAAAGATTTAAAAAGATTTTAAGGATAATTTTTTTCAACGTGAAAATTAATATCATTGTTGTTAGAAATATTTCATTAATGTCGTATATTAATCATCGCGCCTGTACTTGCAGATTTTTTTAAAATCCTTCCGAAAACATCGCAAATTCACCTAAAACTTTTTTATGTACTACCCAATTAATTGACGAGAGGACTTCTGAGCATAGTACTTCTACTTTAATGAGATTAACAAATAATATTTTCATTTTGACATAGATTTGCAAAACTGGAACAATATTCTTCTAAAACTTTTTTATACACATAGGCATTGAGTAAAAAATAATAAAGAGTTGCAACTGTCAAGGTTTCGAGATTTTAGTATTGTATTTCTTTGCCAATAACTTCATGATTGTCATAAATTTTTAGTGCTACGGAAAGGTATTTGTAATGTGGCTGTATAGCCCTTAAAATTGAAGACAATCATGAAGCTATTGATGAAAAAATACAACACTAAAATCTCGAAACCTTGACAGTTGCGCCTCTTTATTATTTTTACTCAATGACATAGGTTAAACTTTGGTATGTTAACTATATGATGATATTGACTGAAAAGAAATGTGTATCTGACATTTACTTTCTATGTGTATTGTATGAATGTATTTCTTTTATTGTTTACAATTATTAATCCACACTATTTCATCTGTATACTGGATTTTTCCTATATCATGTATAATGATCTAAAGGACTAATAAATATTATTATTATTATTATTAGAGAGCTAGATATATAACAGTATATTATGTTACAAGGAGTAGAAGGCGACCATTATTGTTGAGCCCAGAAGTTTGCTCAGCCGAGGCAGCAAACTTGGCGAAACACATAATGAGCCTTCTACTCCGAGTGACATATACTATTTTTTCTTCAAGCGTTAAAATCAAAAATATCAAAACTTTACTTTTGAAAAATTACATCAGGTCAAATGCGTTCAACCTTAGTAAAAAAAAAATATATGTAATACTAACCATTTTACTTATCAATGAAACATGTCGTAGGTGAATTTGCAATTTCAAAGTATTTCAGGTGGTATGCACTGCATTTCTTCAGACATTTTCGCTTTTAAATTTTAAAAACGGCTCGACGCGCGACGTCAACTTTTAAAATGACAGTTTATGACAAGTCATAAATTAGATTTTTAATTCGTTGCCATGGATACATTACTTCATATTTGTACTAGGAAAAAAATGAGAAATATTTGTACTAATACAATAATAGGCTCTTTCTACAGGACGTGTTGCATTATGTAATGTAAGTATTGTTATACGCTTGAAGAAAAACAAACCTACGGTTGCTCTCATACTGACATAATAGACTATTCCACGTAAGCTGATCGATTTCGACAGATGATACCGTGACCTGCTGAAATACTTTTAAAAAATTTGTCCCTAGAAGGTAAACTGTGGCGTAGGAATACAAAACAAAATGGGCGATTGGTGCCCATATGTTTGCTCGGGTTTTGAGGTTATTGTTAAAAGTTGTCAGTGTCAGTTTTGTGATGTGTTGAATATTTTGTTGTAATTATTGTATTTATCTATTAAGTTTGGGTGTGTGTGTGTGTAAACGTGAACATTAATAATGAAATAAAATAATTAATAAAATAAATTGAATGTACAGGGTGATCCATAACTCTCTTTTCATCGTAAATAATTCGGTTGCTGTTAATATATTCGATTGTTTTCAAATGTACTATCGCGGCCGAAAAAAAGTAATCGATTTTTTATCAAGTAGTATGTTTTTTCGAAAAATGTTCCTTTGTAAATGGGAGTGTTTACATCAGTTATGTCAATTAAATTATTTTGACAAGAAATCATTGGTGGGGTCGTATTTATTAAAAAAAAATAATAAGAAATAAGTTGTTAATATTTTTTAATTATAAGAAAACAATTAATTAGTGTGGTTTTGAGAGAAGCAGAAAAAAGCTACATCATCACCACACTTGGAGAAGGGTGGTCTTAACAACGCATGGCAAGTCAAATTAATTGCAGCAAAGGTTCAATTCAAAAACTAAACAAAAAGACAGACCTTCCGCTATTATCTGTTTTGTACAAATATTCTTCATCAAAGTTATGACCCCTGGGACGGTAAACTCGCAGTTGACCATTGTAGCAGGACTGAATATCTTTTCGTCGGAAAGATCACTCTCTCCCAGTAACGATCTTATTCATTAATAAAAGTATTTGCAAACTGCATTCTTTGCCTCTTTATTATCATCTGTTAGTCGGTGCTTTTTAGCACTGGCACAGTTAAATAGACCTTGCTCTCGCAACCGTTTTCTTGCTGTCCTAACAGACGCTGGGAAGTTGGTTTGCTCTTTGGCTTCAATAGAATTTGAAAATGGGTTTAAATTCACATAGTTAACCAGGGTATTGTCGTTTTCTAGATAACTCTTTCTTGGCCGCCCAGAACCCACTGCCCTGATCAGATCATGAGTTCCTTTCCACTTTTTGTTTAGTTTTTGAATCGTGCTTTTGCTGCAATTAATTTCACTTGCTATTCATTGTTGAGACCACCCTTCTCCAAGTTTGGCGATGATGTAGCCCTCGATGTAACCTTTTTCTTCTTCACTCAAAACATGATAAGGCATGATTATTATAATACAAAATTTATTTTTGCTTAATATGACAATGACGTTGACACTAATATAAAAAATATTGATTGATGCGACACTGAATAGAATCATAATTACAACGGGAAAATCAGTTGATTACTTTTTTTCGGCCGCGATAGTACATATATGTAGAAAGTCCTGCAGAATCCGAATATGTATTCAGAAAAACAATTGAATGCCAATTTAAAATAATAATAATAAAAATACGACTTTCTTAAAAAATTTCACTCTGTATATTATTGCATAAAATGATATGGCAACATATTATAGACATACACATGATACTCATTGATGTGTCCAACTTCCGGTTTGGTCGGAAATGCTTACAATTTATAGCAATTTTTTATTAACCCTGTATATTTTAATTATTTCTGATAATACTATCGATTACGAATCCAATGATATATAAAACATCATAGTTTCACCATTTTATAAGCGAAATAATTCACAAAATTCAAATTTTATGATACAATATAATACAATATATTAAATACACAGATTTTAAATCATTCTAGTAGGCTGCATGCTTGAAAAAATTGCCTATCCGATTGTAGCTGTCATTACTATATGATTGATATTGTTAGTGCGTTTTCTGTAATCAAAATGAAATACCCAATTAGTGAAAGATATGATATGATTGAAATGTTTATTTCAAATTCGTTGAAGTAGTCTTCTTGCAGCTCTTGCATTTTTTCCATTTAAAATTACCATTTTAATCATATCACATCTTTCACTAATTGAGTATTTCATTTTGATTACAGAAAACTCACTAACATTAATATTATTCATATAGTAATGACAGCTACAATCGGATAGGCAATTTTTTCAAGCATGCCGCCTACTGGAATAATTTAAAATCTGTGTATTTAATAATTATTGTATTATATTGTATCATAAAATTTGAATTTTGTGAATTATTTCGCTTATAAAATGGTGAAACTATGATGTTTTATATATCATTGGATTCGTAATCGATAGTGTTATCTGAAATAATTAAAATATACAGGGTTAATAAAAAATTGCTATAAATTGAAAGCACTTCCGGCCAAACCGGAAGTTGGACACATCAATGAGTATCATGTGTATGTCTATAATATGTTGCCATATCATTTTATGCAATAATATACAGGGTGAAATTTTTTAAGAAAGTCATATTTTTATTATTATCTATTATTTTAAATTGGCATTCAATTGTTTTTCTGAATACATATTCGGATTCTGCAGGACTTTCTATATATATGTACATTTGAAAACAATCGAATATATTAACAGCAACCGAATTATTTACGATGAAAAGAGAGTTATGGATCACCCTGTACAAAAACACTGCATTCTTAAACTGAGTTATCTTACACATGCAACCATGAAATCGAAGTACCATATTGTTAGTTGCCTGCTATCATTAATTTACTTTGGAGGAACTATATTTTATTAGGCGGATGCGATACGAGGTGATCGAGGTCAGTGATCATTGTGACCAATAATATGAAATAAAAAGTACTGTACTGTCATCTGTCGAAATCGTTCAGCTTACTTGGAATTAACTATAGCTTACTATCACTGCAATGCTATAACAATCTAAACAAAGTTTGTAAAATTTCAAATCTGTTTTGTTTAAACCTTTTTCGTATCGTACGTATCATACATACTACATTAAAATTTGGTTGAATAGAATTCGTTTTAAAAATGTGTAATCACTGCTTATCGAAAAGTATTGGTGAATATAAAAACATTGAAAAACACTAATTTCTTTTCAAAAAATGGGGAATTATAAGAAATGCAAAAATTCCCAATTTGCCAATATTCACCCTAATGTGACAGATAGAAACCTACATTTTTTTTTTACATTTCGCGTATCAAATTATTTTTGCAAAACTATAGGTGAGTTTTATTGGCGTCCTACTACTTCCAGAAGTTTACTTCTACCCGTTTTATTGGTTACTTATTTCCAACTTTTGCTACGTAGTTTGAACGTTGTAGAAAACGAAGCAGCACATGGAGGGGAGAATAAAGGCGCCAAAGACCGTTCTATTTTTAACAGTTTTGAAGTTTGAAGGTTATAATGAGGTTATATCTTACTTGTTTTTATGTCTTGCATACTTAATTTAATAATATCCTTTAAATGGTTTGTCTTTCTTCCATTTTTAAATTATTAAAAATATTAAAAATAGGTTATGTTTCACAAATGGGGAGGATAGCTCTAGCTCTACCAGTCGTTTTATTGCAACGTTCTACTTATGCTATTGAGAAGAGACCAATAAAACATGCTTTACAAGTGCTGTAATTTACATACTCTATTCCATATTGACAACTACAAAAATGTATACGCCCCTACTGGGGAAAATGTCAATGATTGAAACAAGTAATTTTAATTTGTTTACTTAATTTTCAATGGTTTTACCTGTTCGTTATTGTTCTTATTCTATACTGTCTTGTTTAATAGTTATAAAATAGTGTCTAATGTGTTATATTTACCGAACACTTTATTTACTTGTTATCCTATAGATTAAGAGAGACATATCGTCTTCCCTGTGAACCTATAACCTAATATACATAAAATCCAACATAAATAACAACTACTCCAATAATTTTATACTAATTCCTTGTAAATACTACTTGTATCAAAATAATTAACTTTGTTCATAGTTATACAATCTTTTGCCAGGTGAATTAAAAAATGTTAAATAGTTATAGGCGCGAGACATTTGTTAGATTCCATCGGTCTCTGGTTATATTTAAAAAACAATTAAACAAGTGCGTCCTAAATTACGACAGGAAGAGAATTATACATACTTATAGAAATGCAAATATAATAATTAAATCAAAAATATATTTTGAAACAAATGAAAAGGTGTTTCACTTTTAACTCATTTATTGGTTTTGTCAGGAACAAATATTAATATTAAATTTTTTATCTGAATCTTACAATTTTTGTTTCTTTAATACTTAACGATATCGTAATATAAAATTTGTTAAGCAGATTGTATATATCCGCTGATCACTTTGGCTTTCTTGGTTCCTTCAGTTTGTTTTGTTTAGATTATATTGCTTATAATAGTAATAATAATAATAACAATACAGGACTATTAATAAATTATTAATAGATTTATACTATAATATATAAATTAAAAAGTTATATTGTTGTTATACCTAACGGCGAAATTCACCTCTCGATATTCCTTTTATTTTAAAAGATATCAAAATATTCCTAGAAATCAACATTATCAATAATATACAAGGAGTGGAACAAAGAGCTACTGCACAGTTGACTGAATTTCAACATTACCTCATTCCATGACTGGAGTAAAATAAAAATTGCTCTATTTTTGTGATTATTCGTAGTAACTTATACACCACTGGGATTTTATTCACTTTGTCATACCAGGATATTTGTGTACGGTGTTACGTCATTTATGTCTCCGCTGGCTTACTCTAGTCTCTGAAATTATTAGAGTTCATTATTAAGCAAATATTATAAGTATGAATATTTAATGCATTACCTATTCTAAAGACCAAGATTTGTATAGGTCGAACAAACATTCCACCAGATAGCACTAGCAGTAGTCCACAGATCATTGGATCATCTCGCAGTATGGGAGTCTCGCCATTAGGTAAGCATGAAAACTAACATTTTCTATATGAAATATTTCTACTGTAAAATGGTTCACACTATTGTTTTTTTTTACTCCCCTTACTAAGAAAATATTAATGCTTCTCGAGACATTTTACAATATCACCAAATATTTTTTTTAAATATTGTTATTGATAATTACAAAAATCATTTAAATAATAAAAACTTCAACTCTTGAAAATGGCACGTTGAAGAGGCAATGTTTATGTAACAAACTCATATTATTTTTCGATACTTTATCATTCCTTGAAGTTTCTGTCATGGAAACCGGACCACCCTGTATAACCTACCCAAGTTCAATTTTTATTTGTACACTCATTATTTTGAAGTGCTAAAAATCCTATTTAAAACAATGGGCATGTTTTTTAATTACCCTACTTACTCGAGCAACTTGCCGCTCGAGTATTATCGAGCATCGACTGTTGTAATTCGGATGTTCGAACTTGTCACTCGAGCTGTACCTTAAAAAACGATGTTCGAGTGTCAGCTTTGAGTTTTAAATTCTGTGCATACTTTTCCCCAATTGCTTTGGTGGGCAATGCAAATTTTTGTTTTACAGTAGAGACACATAAAAATGATTTTTAACGTAACTAAATATCTTAATTTCTTACTGCAAAGTTTAAAAACATGTCAGTTACAAAACCACAGACAAAACAATTTAAATTTTTAGTTTAGGTTCATAAGCATTCCGCTGATGCACCATCTCGGCAGAAGGTGACAAGTTCAAGCAGTTTTAATTTTTAATGTTTGAACACAGCAGTCCCATGCTCGAACCATTTAAAACGTCGGACTGTTGGTTCACATACTAGAGTCGCTGGTCGCGCGATTAAAAAACACGGCCAATATAGCAATAAATATTTGTAAAAATAAAAAGTTTCATTTAATTATGTACATTATTTTATTTGCGAAAATAATGTAGCTTCCTTAATGTATTGTCCAATAAAAATTGATATATGCATTTTCATAACCAAATACTGTTCAAATCTCTTTTAGTATCTGGAACTGGACAAGATTCTCTAGCGAGGCGAGGATCTAATCAATCAGATACTAGTGCATTGGTAAGCAGCATCACAAGAGATATATCACAGTCACCTAGTCAAGCTACTCAACCAAGAGAATTGTCACCTAGTCCTAGTGGTAGTTCACTTCATACTCGCTCAGAGTCAAGTTTGCCACAAACTCCTATTTCCAAAAAGGACTGTACTGTAAGAGTTTTATTATCTTGAATTTATGCGTATTATTTATTTATATCATCCTTAGGAATCAGAACAATGTTCAAAGAAACTTACTCAAACAGGTACTCAGACATCTCCAGAAAATATTAACAATCCACCTTTGAAAGGCCATTTTTCGATTGGAACTGCAGGACGGGGGGACGAAAAGGTTTCACCAAAGATGGTCCGTAAAGATAGATCTGTAGCTAAAATCAGACCAAAGCGTGCTATATCTCCAGCTAATATACAACAGTTACCAGCCAGTTCGAAAATGAATTATCCTGGATCAGAGCCTGTTAAGCAGGCTATGAGTCCCTCAGTTGCGGAATCATTAAGAGCCGTTTTTGCAGCATTTCTTTGGCATGAAGGTATGTATATTTCAATGTTACGCTAATGAAAATATCACGTAAATATCAGTCAGGTACATTATAACTACCTCACGTTAATTAACTACGAAATTCACTTTAAACAAGATGTATGAATTAAACGTCCAGTTAGTTCAAACATAGTTTTTAGGAATTAAACTTATATCATATTTACATTATATTTCTTCTCTAAAGACAATACAAATTTTAAATTCCGGTAAATTTAATAATTGAAAATCAGAGAACTGCTATTCAGAGAAGATTACACAATCATTTTTTCATCAGTGAATTCTCCTTAGGCAAAAAGACCGTTAAACTGTCTTAATTTACACATTTGATAAAAAAATATTACGTACATTACAATAATTTTAAACATATTTTCATACTTTTTATATTTTTTCTTCCACAAATATTATACACTTATTTTCCACATATATTTCTATGAATTTATTAATTTTTTTACAACTTATTTTAATAAGAAAAATTAATAACAAAATTTTTTTACAGGTATTGTACATGATGCAATGGCTTGTGCTTCCTTTTTAAAGTTTCATCCTAACTTACCTAAACAAGGAGCGCTAGTAGTTACTCGTCATCAGGATCTATCTCTAGATAAAAGACGTAAAGAACTTACCAAAGAAGAAAAAGCAAGACAGAGACATTCTGTTGAAGTGAGCAATGCTGGTAACTATTTACATATTCAACCATCAACATTAGAATCACTTACACGTTCTGCTGCCAATGCCAGTGCTAACAGAAATAGAAGAAAATTAACAGATGGCATTATTAAAGAAGAGGGTGAGAAATATGGCAACGATAATTATGGATATCAAACAATATCTGTTTTACCACCAGCTCTAAAATCACTTGTTTATTTATGGGAAGAGTTAACTTCTAATTGCCTACAAGCTGTTTCTCAACAGATGATTTTAGCTAGTCCAATTCATAACAAAATTAGAAAATCTGATAAGAATAGTATGAATTGCAAAAATGACAGTCGTGAAAAAAATAGTGCAGTTGAAAAGGAGAGTAAGAAAAGTAAAAAGAAGAAGGTACCACCACGTAATTATTTAGGTATGTTTTTCTTCAATTTTAAAATATTTTCCTAATTCGTAAGATATTATATAGGGTGATTTCGGGTAAGCGTGACAGGGAGCAAAAGCGATTCCTAAATGTGTTTTACCAAATATATGCTTAAATTATTGATTAAATGCTATTAAAAAGTGATAAAGACCTACCAGAAAATTAACGTTTTCTCAAAGATCAATTCAAATGACCGATTTTGAAAATGTTTTATGAAACTTTGGGCTTCAGCCAAAAAACTTAACATAAAATCACCAAATTTTGAACTACCTACAAATTTAAAGAATCCTAATTTATTTAATGATCATTTCATTTCACTATCAAATTTGCCCTCTACACTAAGTAATACTACTTTAAATTATTATAAAAATAATATCCATCCTAATGTTGCAACTGAATTAATTTTTAACCTAATGGATGAATATCTTTATTGAGAATCATTAACAGCATAAAAACCAATGCGAGGGGGGTGGATAGTCTCTCAAGAGTTGATATCAAATTATCATTCCACACTGTATTCCTCATATACTGCATATATAATAAATGAAGTAATAAGTCAAAGAAAATTTCCTTCCTTATGGAAATATGCATTAGTTAAACCAATTGCCAAAATTAATAATCCTACTGATTGTACAGATTTTAGGCCAATTAGTTTACTATCGGTTTTATCTCAGATAATAGAGAGACACGTTTATAACCAAATTAATGAATTTCTGAATACAAACAAATTAGTGTCAAATATACAATCAGGATTTAGAAAAAATCATTCCACATCAACGGCATTAACACATTTAGTAGATGATTTTCTTAGAAACATCGATGACGGAAAATGTACTGCACTATAGTAGGGCCAAAAAGAGTAGTCAGTAGATCAAAAAATTCACCGGCAATTCTTCAAAGTATTTAGCTGTTATGGAATACAGAAGCGGCAGCTCTTTTTACCATATAATCCCATATAATTGAGAGAAATATATCAAGTTTTATCCACCTACCAGAGATGAAAGCCACTGGTTCCCCCTGGCTTTACTGACTACTCCTTTTGGCCCTACTATAATATTGTTAGACTTCTCAGTTCTCAAAAGCATTTGATACCTTAGATCACTATATGCTATTAGCAAAACTTCATTATTTTGGCTTTTCTAAATTTGCTACAGATCTCATAACGTTATTTAAACGGGAGAAAGCAAGCAGTTGTTATAGACGACGGTGGCACTCAAATTGAATCATCTTTTAAAAAATTTAGTTTCAGGCGTTCCTCAAGGATCAATCTTGGGGCCACTATTATTCAGTTTGTACGTTGCGGATGTGTCAGATGTAGTTACTACTTGCCATGCAGATGACTCCCAAATATATAAATCATTTGACCCCTCGGAATGGCAAGATGCACTAAATGTAATAAACAATGACTTACAAAAAATTTCGGAATATTCAGCTAACCATAATCTAAAACTAAACCCTAATAAATCACAAGTTATGCTAATAGGTATGCCTACTACATTGAAAAAACTCTCTGCAATTCCTTTTCATGTTCTTATAAATAATCAGATGATTCCTATTGTCAATGAAGCTAAGAATTTGGGGCTTTGGTTAGACTCAAGTTTAAAGTTTGAGAAACACATAACAAATAAATTAACGGTAGCATACTGTCGTTTAAAGAAATTATATAGTGTGGGTAAAGATATTTCTACTGGGTGCAAGTCAAGATTTTGTGATGCTCTTATATTATCCTTGTTTGACTATGGTGATGTTGTATATTAGTATCGGCGACAACAAAAAGGAAAATTCAGAAGTTTCAAAATTCTTGCATGTGTTATACAGGGTGATCTACCACGAGTGTGGCAAACTTCAGAGGCTGGTAATTTATCAAAAATAAATGGACTTTCATTAATAAACATATGTCCTAAAACGCATAATAAGGGAGCTACAACCCCTTGAAGGGGGTTAATGAATATCAATTTTTCGCTTAAGCAATGTAAATGACATAATACTACAAATCAGAAATATCAATTGTTTTTAAACATAGGTGACTTCAAGCCACTTGATTTGAAGATTGATCGAATTAAGTTTTGCATATTTCACATGAAAACGCAAATTATTCAAAACGGCGGGTGTGACAGAAATTTTGAAAAATACTTTTTTCTGAGTCATTGCATGGGAAATAATGTTATGTAAAAGTTTTGCTTCGGAAGTGACGTCAAAAAAAATTTGAATCACCACCATATCGGACTTATAATCGAAAAATTGATATTCATCAACCCCCTTCAAGGGGTTGTAGCTCCCTTATTATGCGTTTTAGGACATATGTTTATTAATGAAAGTCCATTTATTTTTGATAAATTACCAGCCTCTGAAGTTTGGCACACTCGTGGTAGATCACCCTGTATATACAATATCCCGTATAGGCAACATATATCGCCATATATAAATGAATATGGCATACTAAACATGGAAAATCGTAGACGTCTACACATGCTTACATTTATATGGAGAATAATTGATACGGAACAACCTCAATATCTAAAACTTAAATTAAAGTCGCAGAATCACATACATAATACTAGACATATATATAATTTTCAGGTGCCTCAGCATAAAACTACAATTTTCAAGAGATCATTCACTTTTGTTGCATCTCATCTTTGGAATGTGTTACCAAATGAATGTAAGCAGTATAAATATAAACAATTTGTTAATGTTGTCAAAAATATAATTATAACCGAACAGAGGCTGGCGACTTCATGATGCGCTGCGGCTGCGCTTGTTTGTGTTGGTTGACTCGTTCATTTTTTTTTGTTTTGGTTCCTTCGCTGGGTCTCCCCGTTTCTCCCTGACTGTCTGCCGCATATTATGTGTGCTGCTATTAGCAATCCAGATTACCTAATATAAAAATAAAATAAGAGAGAAATTGGGATTAGTATTGCAAGTAGCTATGTTAGGTTAAGTGGGTTATGGGGCAAATGGAAGAAGGACTTTTGTTCAATTTGTACCCTTTTACTTTGAGTAAATAAACGAATTTATTATTATTATTATTATTATTATTATTATTATTATTATTATTATTATTATTATTAAGTTTATTAAATTTATATTCTACTTGAATCATTGTGCTTCGTAAACAAAGAAGGTACAGGTCTGTTTCCAAATGACTGCGACCTAATTTATATCACCGGATATGTCTTTTAATTATTTTCTTTATTTCTTGCAAATTATAAACTTCCGTTTTGCCTGGTAACGAATGTAATGTTTGTAAAAGTCACCCGTATTGTTTTTCAGGGCAAAATAAATAATAGCACTAATAGTCTCAGTATACCTTCTATGAAAACCTAAAGGCTGTTTACTTAACGCTCATCGAAAATCCTATTTTGACCCGTCTCCTACTAAGAACGAAAGTTAACTGAACTAAAAGTATTTCTATTCCTATTGAGACCGAGCTATATATATTTTAAATGTATAGAGGCTAGAGCTTTATATTTCTAAAAGACCCTGAAAGTGTTAATATTTAATCGCTAAATGTTCTTTCAAAATAATATCATTCATTAACTTGTCAAAATTGACGTAATACAATTCGGTATGGCCTATGATATTCTGATATTATTTTGTTTCACAATTTTTTTTTGCGAACAATTTATATGACGGATTTTCAAAATAAATAATAGTATGATATTGATGTTTGTTTGTTAAATAAAGTGAAACTATCTTAAGGCTTTTGTATTATTTGCCAGAAGACATTGGCCTATCTAGCTATAATCATTCATCTGGAGCTGAAACACTTTGCGAACTCTGTGGAGATAGTTTTCCTCATCCGGTTACATACCATATGCACCAAGTACACCCTGGATGCGGCCAACATGCTGGTGGAAAAGGTTACAACTCTGGTGGCAGTTACTGTTTGGGATGGGCTGGAAATTGTGGAGATGGAGGAATCCGTAAGTTACTAAATTTATCTAATATTTAATAATAATTTTATGTAACGTTTCAGCTGGTAGTTCCTGGTATTTATTATGTGAGAGTTGTCGTGAAAAATACGTGAAAACAAATAGAGGTGGAAAACAAATAAACTTACGTAACAAGTGCATTGTGAGGAGAAAAAATGTTTCCATTAAAGCTTTAACCTCACCGTCAGCTTCTACAGGACTTGAACCTCATATTATTATGAAAAATAATGCAATGTTCCTATTAGATTTAGCAAGTTCTGCAGAATCTGAAATAACTCATCCAAGAAGATCATCAGTGAGCATTATGCCATCAGTTTCTGAGAACAGTTCTCCCCCTGATTTCACCAATCCCTTTGGACCACTTCCGCCTTTCCAATGTCTTCAGTCACTAGGTGCTAATTTAAATGGCGATGGCCCTCCATTTTATGATGAGGTTTTGAATAAACATCACTTTCATGATGGTTTTGTGCCAAGTCCATCAACTTCTGGGCAAAGGGTAAGTTAAGTAGAAAATTTATAATCGCGATGTTTAAAGAAATTCATTTATTACGTGCAAAACGAACTTTTTTTAATTCTAGTAAATTTTAACATATCATTAATTAATTATTGGATAACTAAAACACTTTTGGTTGATTCTTTTTAAGTTTTCAGGCATTTGCTCTTTCATACTCAAAACAGTTACTTTCAAGATCATTAATAATAGGTGTTGTTTTCGTGAGTACCTTTGTAACTTCTAGAGCAACCAAAATATACTGCATAGCATAGTTTTCGTGACCAATTAGTAAGATAGGGGAATATATATATATTGTTACATGTTTACACCCCTTAGTAAATACTCCAAACTTGGATTCAATAATCGCTAATACTAAACCAATGTTTTATTAATTCATTAATTACAATAATTAGTCGCTTAAACTATAACACTAATTACTACTTTTAACCACTATTGTTCAATACTAGTCACTGTTCCTTTTTTCTATTGTGTTCAGTTCATTTCCCAATATTCCCCTGTCTGCAGTGGACCATCTTGGCCTTTATATACTCATAAAAATGCAATATGGAAACAGGAAACTCCTTGTATTTTCCAGCAACATATTCAGCACCTATGGCAAAAATTGGCTGGTTTACAGAATCCAGATATCAAATTATGTTTGTTGCACATTATAGAGTTTTTGAAAAATTTGTATTGACAAATAATAATTAAGTATATAGTTTAAATCACGAAAGAAGACCGTTACGCCATCGTTATAATTCTTATGAATCAAATCAGTACTGAGTTAGTCAAATTCATGCTTGTTGAAATGACATCCGGATGTAAATAAACTTAAACGTCAAAACAAAACATAACCTGCAATTTGTCTGTTAAATGTCAGAATAATTTAACAATCTCGCCTGTCTAAATTTGAACTAATTGCATATTGTTATCGAGGTTTTTAATATGTATAATTTGGCAAAAAGCAGATGTCTTGAAGTTCAACTATCGTTAATTCCATAATGAACTATTTTTAATGTGCAAAAATCAATGGAATAAGGAAAACAGTAACATTCAAACTCAAAGATAAACAAATTCAAATTTGACAACTATGGCTGACATGTATATGCTATTCACATTTTATTTACATGAGGGGAGGCTTTGGAAAATCTGAATTCTGTTGGTATGAATGACAGTTTTAATTACTGAGGTTATGTTGAAAAATAAAAAACATAACCACAAATTCAAATTGGTTCTACATAGTTGCCAGAGTGAGACCCTAAAGAAATCACAGCAATGTTATCAGTGAAAAATTTGGCAATTCAGCCAAAAATAAATGACAGTGACGATCAATTAAATCTGCCACTTCAATATTTTGTCAATAGTAGAAAACCCTGAGAGAACCTAAGAAAAACATATCATAGCCTCCCCTCATGTAAATAAAATGTGAATGGCATATAGAAACAGGAAACTATGAAACATGCGACAACGGCGCTAGTCAAAAGCGTTCGATCAGTTTATCGAATTTTTGCTTATTACTGAGACATACGAAATCGGGCCCTCGCTTTCTATTTCGTCAAGGCGGATAGGTTTTCGTATAACGCATCAACAACGTCAGTCGGAGATATTAACAGTCACATATAATGGACTCCCTTTCTCTGTCTCTCTCGTTTTACTGTGTTGTAAACAAAGAACGCTTGAACAGCGTACGTTGAAGATTAGAAATTAATTTGTGACGTAACGGTCATCTCTCGTGATTTGAAGTATAGGTATTTATTCATTACGCTTAATTTAAAGCTTGAAAATAAAAACAAGAATGCTTGTTAGTAAATGCAAGAAAATACCTACTTGTTTCACCTTAAATGTACATTTTTTAGAGCTAAACCACGTTAATTTCATACAATATATATATTTTACAATATTTATTTTATTATTTTACAAGAACTAGATTCAAAGAGGCTACAGTTCTATTTTTCTTAAAGTTTGCCTTTATAATATAGTTAGCTTACATGAACTATCCACTAGAATTTAACAACTTTAAATGAATCGATTTATATATATTTTTAGCCTCTTTCTGAAATCTCAATATCCGATAATGACTCGGATAGTAGTAAAGGATTAAGGTTTCATCGATCAGTGTCGATGGGGACAAACGGAATTCCATGGTCAAAATCAGGATATGATGGAAGAATTATAATGATGAGAAAAAGAAATAATAGTAGTAGTGAAGTTGCAAATGGTAATATATTAAAAGAAAATCTGTGGCGTTTTAAATTATTTTTTCTTATTTAGAAGGTGGATCCTCATTACTATGTAACCCCTCAACTGCATTGCAAAAATTAATACCGGAAAAAGATAATCCTTCCTCAGTTGTCGTAAGAAATGATCTCAATAGTGAAAACAATGAGGATTTAAAATTACTCCAAAGACCAGTTTTAATGTTCATATTACAGCAACATGATTTAGATTCGCTACAAATTTCTATGAAACAGGCTCTTAGGTATGTAAAATCCATTTATAACGTAAAGAGGCCAGGGATAAGTTAATATCAAAACCGGTTCGGCAAACAAGGCTACCTCAATTTAATGGGCAAGTCCCGTAAATAAAGTTAAATAAATAAATAAAGTTAAATAAATAATTTGCATGTATTTCGCATGATTGTAGCTGCAGTGAACGGAATTGTCAAAACCAGTGAATGTGCTTCTGAGTCAGTAATGCTCCTGACCTTTTTACGTCATGATGGAACTTAGTGTGTGTTTTACATTTTGTGATACTTAAGTAATGATAACGTTTTCCTGTAATAATTCAAGATTAAGCGCCTCTTCATAGTTACCAATTTCTATTACCAGAAATGAAGCAGCAGATTTTATCCATACTTGTCTGCATGCAAAAATTCGACCAAATTTAATTTTAAATTTATTTGTAAATAGTCAACGTTTTATAGTATATTACATAACGAGCATGGAAAGTAGCATATAACATAAGAGTGTGATGTTTCACGCACGAAGCGCTAGCCAAGTGCGTAAATCACACAAGTATGTTAGTGCTCATTTCAGGCCCCATTTAAAATGTTTGAAATAGTGGTTCCACAGGGGAGGGAGAAATAATGATAGTTGACCGCTTTATGTTAAGGTTGTACTAAATCGTCTTTTAAATCAACATTTACTTTTTTATTTAATTATTATACCTATAAAGCGTCCTAGCATTGAGTAAAAAATAATAAAGAGTTGCAACTGTCAAGGTTTCGAGATTTTAGTATTGTATTTCTTTGCCAATAACTTCATGATTGTCATCAATTTTTAGTGCTACGGGAAGGTATTTGTATTGTGGCTGTATAGCCCTTAAAATTTAAGACAATCATGAAGCTATTAGTGAAAAAATACAACACTAAAATCTCGAAACCTTGACAGTTGCGCCTCTTTATTATTTTTACTCAATGGTCCTAGTTATTGTGAATAAAATCAGTTTTGATTTTAAATTTTATATATATTTTTTATACTTAGGAAGGCAATGTGCAGAGTCTATGCAATGCAAGCTCTAAATTGGTTATTACGTTCTGTTACTCAACCAATCTGTCTACATGATTTACTATGGTGGTTTGTTACATCACTTACACCAGTGGAAATAGAAACTGAACCAGAAGAAGATAACAGACCATTGAAAAAAGAAGATGAGCAGGTAAGAAAAATTTCTGAGAGTCCACTTTTGCTTGCTAGGTACTTAAAGAATTTACGGTTGACTATTCAGAAGTTGGCTTACGAAGATCATTGTGTATACTAGATGGTCAGCTTAATATAATCACCAATAAATGAATTTCAACTTAAGCTTCATCTTGTCGAACTGCAATATTTCTTGTTTGGCATCCAATTTGCATGTATTAAGGAGAGATGATAAAGTAACGAAACAAACAATAGCTCTGACTATCTAGTGTATGAAATAATATTTAACTTAACTTAAATAAATTAAGGTAAAATGCATGGAACAGACCCGGTGTTCTGCTCGATTTTGAAAATAAGTTGTTTTCAGAAAGAATGTACTATTTTTGTCTTTTAGGATTTAAAAGTATGCGAACATCCTCTATCTGACATAACAATTGCTGGAGAAGCCGTTCATCCATTACCGAGTACTTTTCACTCCCTACTACAGACCATTGCAGATCTTATGGTTTTACTCCCTATGGGTTCTGCTCTTCAACAAATAGCGGTTCGCTGTTGGGGATTAAGATTTGCTTCAACTGATCATTCATTTTTGCATAGATCTCAAGTATTTAACAATATCAGTAAAATTTTGTCACGAAGTGAGGAAATGGAGGCTTTTACTACATCTATGCATGAAAGCTATCAAAGCTCTTTAAATCAAACACCACCAGTTATTGATTGCTTAAAGGATTTAACACCCTCTCTTGAAATTAAAGCCTCAAGTCGTCAGGCTATGATAGGAAGTTTAACTGATAATTCTACAGAAACCTTTTGGGAATCTGGCGATGAAGATAGAAATAAAACCAAAAGTATAACACTTATTTGTCCTCAGGGCCACCATCCCGCCCTGGTTTGTGTACATATTGATAACTGTAGAGATTTGGGGGTAAGTATCTGTTTTTGCAAATTATTATGTGTGTGCTCTTTACTACGTCAACCACCAAATTTAAATAGTATATTTCATGAAGAATCCAGAAAATAGGCTTTTCCGCCTCACACGTGAAGTCATGCAAGCACGGGAAAAGCATTTATGAATGTGTAATGAACGATATTTTTCATTATACCTCTCTGAAAACAAAAACAAGGCAAAAAAATCAAAGTCATGGCTTTTTGGCTTTTTTGTACAAATAAACGAGAAGGGTATCATCACTTACTGTGTTAACTTCTTTTTGCTGGCGCCACTTGCACAATAGATAGTACTTGTCTTCATATCTCTTACAAGATTTCCTGGGCAATAATTCTGCACTGATTTCTGCCGCTTCTAATGATATTTGTTCTTCTGGAGAAATCATTTTCGAAATATGAATAAATATTCGCGAAAACTGTCACAATACAAGCGTTGTTTAGCATTGCTAAGGAAACTAAACAATTATTGTTTGTATTAAGGAACTTTCAATAGCATATTTTATTACGACTGTCAAAAATTTTTCCCGAGCGGGTGCACCGAAAAATTTTTCCTATGCAGGCGCACAGGGAAGTCTCATTTTCCATGTGCTAAATAGGTATGTAAACATAGTGTTTTCAGAGAGGTATAATGAAAAACTTTTTACTCCATCTATAATTCATTTCACTCCAGCTATAACTCTTTTCCACAATAACAAAGTACAGTATTAGGACTATTGATGATCTCACATTTCGATTTATAATATATTTCCAATTAACATTTTTTTATTTTTTCTTAAAATTTGTAGTGCTCTTCATTTACAATAATTCATTGTTCTATTTGTTACTTTAATTTTTTTATATTATTATATAATATTAGATAATATCTTTCAATACTGTACCCTTGAATGATTAATGAAAAACTATTTTTTTTTTATTATTTAGTTTTGTCTTCTAAAGACAATTAGATTTAAGGGGCATTAGTAGGCTTATATGTTACAAATGTTAATCAATACATATTTATTTATTATATTTTTTAGAATAAAGTCTCCTCAATAACGTATTACTCGGGACAAAATACTGATGAACTAATGAAACTTAGGACTGTTGAGGTTGAAACAAGACTACTTGGTGGTTGGATTAACTGCCCTATAACAGGTATTACATATACTAAATAGAGTATCTGATTGGACTTATTTATCTCTTAGAAACAAAAATTCACCGATACTGTGTCTCAGAGGCCAGAGCAAAACGTGTAGTAAATACTATAAAAAGATTTTCTTGAAAGATCACCCAGTACAAAAAATGAGGACAAAACTGTTTGTCTTCTTTTTGAGGGAAAAAATCTATTTCTTTTTCATTTTACGATTTCAACAGATTTCACCATGGGCCAGAATCCCTGGCGGTTGTGAAGGGGTCCTTTAAAACATTGAAACTGTTGTTATCTTCGCTATTTTAAAGGATGCTGTGAAGTTTTTGGAAAACTGCACTTGCAGGCTTTTAAAAATTTCTTCGGAAGTATCGTAAGACTCTTGGTGAAAAAGTAGATGTATTCCCCAATGAACTCGTTAGGCAATCACATCCGAGGCTGTAGTTTCTACTCATGTTTTAATATCTATAATTATTAGTTTTATACTAGTCATCTTACTAAAATATATATTTTACAGAATGTTGTGACAATGTGGTGAGATTAGAATTAAAGGGTCCTGACAATTCTGTTAGGATACGCCAAGTAAGAGTTCTTGGAAATATTATCGGCGAATCTCTACAAGTTGGAAAACAGTGTAGTTCTGCGACTCTACAACAAAAAAATTGTGAGGCTGAAACTTTAAGAGTGTTTAGATTGATAACATCTCAAGTATTTGGAAAACTCCTGCAAGGTGAAGAAGGCCAAAATTTAAATAATACAGATACAGGATCTTTATCAGCAAGTGAGAGCTTAGATCCTCTTGAAGAAAGTAATGATTTGAGGGAGCATATGGTTGGAATTTTATTTAGCAGAAGTAAATTAACTCATTTACAGAAACAGGTAATATTACCAAGACAATAAAATTATTTCTAAATAAACATGTCAGGTAAGATAGAACTGTTGTAAACATTTTTAATGATCCATTTTACCCTTCTTCAATTACTACATTTTTTTATTCTTACTGTTGATCTACACCTTGTACAAATCACTGTTAAATAAATCGTCTTGTTTTCTGTAGGTAATTGTTCACATAGTTCAAGCCATTCGAAAAGAAACTGAAAGGGTACACGATGAGTGGGAATCCAATTTATGTTCAGCGTCAGCGTTTTCCAATCAGAGTCCAGAAGCCGTCAAAAATTCGGATACTTACTGTTTTGAAATGTTATCTATGGTACTTGCATTGTCTGGAAGTTCAGTGGGAAGAGCTTACTTATCTCATCAGTGTGGTCTTCTTGGCGATCTGTTGACGCTGCTACATACTGGCAGTGCAAGGGTTCAACGACAGGTACTTAATAATATGTAACAAAACTATTATTAATTTCTATATAATAAATGAAGTGTCCTTCTGTAGACTTAAAAAATGATTGTATTTTTTAGGTTACTTCACTGTTAAGAAGAATGTTACCAGAGATAACTCCAGAAACTTTTGCTAAAGTAGTAGGTGTGAAAAATTTACCCGCAAGAGATTTTAGTATTGTTTCAGTAGTAAATAAAGCCTCAAATTCAGGAAAATTTGACATGAATCAGTATGTATTGAAGATATGTTCTTAAGACATGGAGTATTGTTTATTTATGTTTTAGACTTGGAATTTTGGATGTATTTCTTAGTGTTATTGCAAAAGCTTTAACTTTACAAGTTAAAGTAAGAGGTAAAACTGGCAATGGAGGATTTCCTAAAGAAATTAATACGGTTACTCTAGCTACATCTATCAATTTAAAAGACAACTTATGTAGTCGATGGTGGTTAAGAGGATCTGTAAATAAGAAGCTTGCTGAGGTCATTGTTCATCTAATTAAGGATATGGCTGCTGTAAGAATTTCATTTGTTTAAAAAAATAAGTAATAAGTATTTGTATAAGCATGGATTAAGTTTAAGATGAACCTTTCTATTGTTGGAAATGAATTTTATATGGACCTTTTACATTTGAAAAGTAATTTTTTTTTTGATTGCTCAATCTACTATACCGTGTTTTCATATTTGCACACTATATAGGAAAGCAGCAATCGTTCGTACTCGTACATTCGGATAAGGGAGACATGTCTGCATATATATAGCTTGTGGCCGTAGTGCATCAGTTCGGTAGATGACGGCCGCGGTCGCATTTCATGAACTTGACAGAACACTTCCTTATGTAGTGTTTTGAAATGTAAGCACGGTAGTAAAAATACCCAAAAAGATATTTTTAGCTGGTAACTGTACTAAAAGAACTACTTTCAGATGTGTCAGCTACTTTTCGATGCATCATAAAATACCTATAAAATCCATTTATATTTCAACAATAAGATTCTAACAAGGTAACGATTTAGTCTATAATAAAAAGTATAAAAACATTCTTAATGAGTGTGGCTTTTAGGACATCTGCACAGCAAATTTTTAATATCCGGCACAAAGAATTCCCATATACGCAGGTCCGCAGCTCTGGCCTGTTGGAGAAATCCAGTGCCATTGAAATTAAAAAAAAAGGGCACAAGAATTATTTAAATTTAAATTTTATTGTTTAAAGTTATTTAACTACATTTTTTGTTTTTCTTATTGTTTCACAGAACTAAATTGCCAATGTTTCATCTTAATATACAGGGTGTCTCAGAAATAAGTGCACAAAAAGATAATAACCTATAACGGGCGTTCCCAGCTAATAAAAGGCACAACTTTTATAACAAATTTATTACATAAATTAAGAAATGAGAAGCGAAACAATGGACTAGGTTTTTAGTTTTTATATTAGTAAAAACAACTTATAATTAAAAGACAAGTTGTACGACAAAAAAACTATGCAGTCAAATAAACAAGATAATCATAACTTAACAGATACTAAAGACACGATACAGGCAAATGAATCAATTTTAAAGTTAAACTTAACCAAATGAATTGCAAAGTGCAATTACACAAACGTAACGTTATACTGGACTAAATAGATCGCAAAGGGCGATATAATCAGATAAACATGTTAACGGTATAATTAACAAAATATATCGCTTTGTGCAATATAATCAAATAAGCCAGGTAAAATTAAAATTAACAAAACAGCTCGCCTAGGGCGATACAGTCAAGTACATAAATATCAATAAAATTCACTAGGGCCAACGGCCTAACGTATACAGACTGACACATGATGAAAGAATGCAACCAAAGTCACAAAGATAGGTTGTTGAGCACCACTAGCTTTATAAATTTACCATACGTTGTGGTAAACGGAAGAGATAAAATTACAGCAAAAGCTGGAAACGACTGCACACAATACTGTTTGCTTAGAATAGGAAGATTAAGTAATAATGCTATGTATTTTTGATTTTAAGGGGAAATTATCTGAGGTCTGGGCAAACATTACGAAAGGTGCTATAGCTGAAAATATTTTACATCTTACGTATCTTAATGATGAGCAAAAAATACCAAACGTTTGCCTAAAAACTCCAACTTTATGGCTTGCTCTAGCATCTCTCTGCGTTTTAGACAAAGATCATGTGGAGAGATTATCGTCAGGTAT